>JAVUPR010000404.1:0-600000 GCA_036785695.1 Gentiana straminea
AATTGACCGTGACATTGGGGTATTAATTCGTAGAGAGAGATATCTAATATCTTGCTCAAAAATCATAACACACTCCCACTATCCATCTTGCACATTGGGCATATCCTTCTTTTGACTAAATCAAACTCTTTTGATTATCAAACAAAGAAATCGTCTAGCGAAATTTGTTTGAGTCCATAAATGAATCTCGTGGGCTTACATATCATGTCATCATCTATGAACATCGAGCGCTTCTCGCCCAACGTCTTCAACACTATCATATAGTCATGATACGAGGTTACAACAAGAATAGTCCGAAATAGAACCGGGCTCGGCCTTACAGGACATTCCTCAGGTAAGACAAACTAGGTTCATAACCTCGGTTGTCACCGATGGAATCTAATTCGTATATTATGGCTCTTGGCCATATCTCTCGAGTCTTGCCTTTCAAACATTCTTTCATAAGTCGTGAGATATTCATTCATCAAGATGAACATACGAAGAAAGCCCCTTTGGGCTTAAGGTTATCCACGTACTTACGTAACTTTTGAGTGCACCGAGGTAGTGATCTACACATCATCGTTATGTGGCGTCTTCTCGTTTTCCAATGGTTGAATATATCTTTGTGATTCTCAAACTACTTTTCCGAGATCTAATTTACTCCCACTATTTCTTTTGGAATAAACACTTCCTTTAGAAGACAAGCATGTTTGGAGACAAACATTTTGCTCCACGGACAAGTAAATAATATCCACGTGCTAGCTATGACATTCCACAAAGTTGCATATGTCGTATTAGGCTCCATGCCTTTCGACTCGCCTATGACAACTTCAAATCATCGGTTAAGATAAATTCGACATTATCCTCTTTCATACCTAATATGGAATTTATTCAACCTTTATTCTTTGGAACTCGGTTATTTATAGTATGGGCACTATCCCGAAGCGGGTAAAGGATACTTTGTATGGCTTCAAGCCATCACACCTTTATCATATAAAGTGTTGTTTCCTTTTTTGGAACACGATCTAATTGCGTATCCCAAAGATGGTATCCTTCAAGTGGAGAATTTTATTCCTTTTCGACGACTTTTGAAACACCCTTCAGTACTAATTACTTCAATCCAATTTGAAGATTAATTCCTAAGTAGCTCATCAATCTCTTATTCATACTAGCTCGAACTTTTTGGGCTTTCCGAATTGTCGTACTTCATCGAGTACACTCGACTATTTCTAAAAATAGTCAAGAGATTAATAAACAATTGTTTATGGTATAAATTGTCACAAGCCAACAAACATCAATATGTTTAGGCTTTAGTCAATCTTCTAGGTTTCATACCCTTTTTCTTAAAAGTGGTATTTTAGTCCACTTTCGATAAGATACGTATAACCCATATGATTCATAATCATATGGTTCAAAGATCATCGAATGACGTTTGATTACACGCTTCCTTCCATAGAGACGTGCTCTAGAGTAACCACAAATCAAGGATAACAAACGGCCATAAAAATATTTAGTTGAGATCTCATCACATATATCATCTATATAAGGACATCAATCTAGTATGTTAGATTCAAGTGACCTTTCAACTTTACCGGAATAACATTTATTCTTTACAATTGAATATGTCTACTAAATCTAACAAATAACCGAAAGTATGTTCTTCATAAGAACCGGAACATAATAACATTTATTTAGTTCCCTTTACATCGCTTACTCGCGAGATCCGTAATATGGTAAGTGTTACAACATTTGCTTCACCTTCCATATCCGTATTTAATCTTTTAATTTAATCACACTCGCAATATATCATATATCTAAGAGTTGACTTGAACTTAGATAGTATTTATCTCAACTCACTTGCCTAGAATAGAAACTTCAATAAGTTCTCTATTTAAGCACATGCCCTAACTTTCCTTTTAATCCTTTAAGCACTTGAGAAATGTTTCTTATTGTAGTCTTCATAAGACTTAAGAAAGATCACAAGAGCTATGTCTTTAATTTCCTTTCATAAAGAAAATTCTAAAGTTTATTTAACTTTTGAATCGTATTCAAAACATTAACTATTCAATTAACCTTTAAGCAATGATAGAATTAAGTCGATACTTAAATCATACAATTTTGAAAACATCCTTTCCAAAATTCGGTCTAGTCATTCTTATCCAACGTTTGAATAACTTGTCATCGTATGACCGAATGATTATATTGGATCGTATCCAAAATCACGAGCTTCCGCTTTTCTTTAATAATTAAAGTCTTGGAGCATTGCATTGAATATGTAGTCTCCTTATCTTCAACTACTATAACGGGATTGCTCGTCTCATTGTTTATTTTAAAAGTAGATTAAAATTACTTAACCATATTTGAGAACGTTTCAAAAAGGTAACAGCCATTATTTGGTTTTACTAATCGAGAATAAAACATAAATATAAAGTTTGCTAAAACTACAACATAAAAATAAAGATAAAAGTGAGTGTTGTTGCTTATACACACAAAATCAAAAATGGTCTTTCGATTTATGATTTTGCTCTCACTAGTCAACTACTCCAATTGACTTTCAAGAATCTTTTAAAATTCTTTAATGGCCAAGATCCCATCTCGGTTACCCCGATTCCCGACGAGGGCCGATCAACCGGAATAATTCGAAAGGTATGTAACACCTACCAATCACATCTCTATGTGACTCTTGGTGGTTGACTAGTCAACTCTTTGGCAATTCACATCTTTAGCGTGGTAGTCAACCCCTTGCCTCTGCAGAATAAGACGGTCCCGACGAGGCCAATCACCGCAATACTCTAGTCAAGTCATAACCCAATATTCGCGAGATCTCATACGATCATATCTCAATAACGACGATATACCCGTGGTAGGTCAACTCCCGACGAGGTCCGATCGCCTTGATCCGAACAAAGGCTCTTCACCGTCGCTATAATATTGGGAGACAATATTTCGACTTGATTTTTGTTGTGAAAGTATTTACGCAAATTAATTCACTTAATTAATTTAATTGTGGTCTCATCAAATATATCTATCTCTATAGACATACATCCTACATATTTATCTAGATCGTGCCTAGTCATGCATCTATCGTATCACATAAAATAAATACAAGCACAAAATAAATAAATGCGTAAAGTAACCGGTATGATCGTGGACTTTTCCTAGGTGCGGTTCAAATACAAATTGACGAAACCACGTGTCACAATCTAAAGGTAGTTGCAACCGCCAATAGGATCTTTAATGCTCCATTCTCCAATGGGATCTTTATTTTCTTCTCTCTTTGGTCTCCATCTTCTGCTCCATTCTTGTTACATTTAATTCTATCTAATAAAATAAATACACCCGCCGCACACGGGGGGGGGGGGAGCTCACGGGAATGGGATAAATGCAGAAAATAAACTAGGTCACATTCTTCATAACGGCCTAGGACAATTTTAAACCAACAGAAAAATTAAATCATTCACATATATCCTATCGGTTGAGTTCATGATCAATCTGGGTCCATATAATCATATTATATCTACTATATCTAATCCATACAATAACATCTTATGAAAAAGATAAAATTAAAATTTAACTACTTGCGTCTTAAATAATCAATTAACATTTAATCTATTAAATAATTTTATCCAATCAATTAACTAATTAACATTTAATTAATTAATGATTTTAATCGAAATAAAATTAACGATTAATTTTAATGATTTTAATTTTAATATTAATTAATTAGAACTATTCTAAAAATAAATCAAAATTAAAATTAAGTCTCCTTTTGTTTCTTTCCTTTTGATTCGTAATCAAAAGGGATGCCTTTGGTTTCTTAAACCAAAAGGCATCTTCCTAAACCAAATTTGGCTTAGGCTCCGGCCACTTTCCAAAATCAAAATTTTGAAGTGGCCTAGGCCTAGGCCTTTTACAAATCAAATATTTGAAAAGGGCCTAGGCCTATTCCAAATCAAATATTTGGAAAGGCCAAATAAATTTGTTTAGGCTCGCCACTTTCCAAAATCAAAATTTTCGAAGTGGCCTAGTTGTGCCTGTGCCTAGGCCTTTTCCCAAATCAAATATTTGGAAAGGGCCTAGGCCTAATCCAAACAAAGTTTGGAAAGACCATTATTATTTTAATGCCATGTGGCATCCCAATGGCCCAAACTATTTGAACCATTGGTTAGCCACACGACACAACTAAACAAATGACGAATTACCAATCACAACTATGAACCATATTGAATCACAAAATACACAAAACAAAAATTTGGAGATCTCACAAGCATTGACCGGTCCACCGGCCGCCGGCAACAGTTGCCCCGCCGCCGCCGCCGCCGGCCGAGCACCACCCGATCTCCTTTTTTTTTCTTTCATTTCATGTATCATTTTTGCGAATAAAAAATCTTTCATCTTTTAATTACGTGATTTAAACGATAAAATTAACTACGCAAATTAACATGCTTATTCCTTAAGCTCGAAACTCGCTCCGATACCACTGTTAGGAAATCTATGCGAGAATGCAGCGGAATTCAAAATTTTGATTTCCTTTTACCCAAGATCGACTTCGTTTAAGCAATAAACAAATAAGCAGTAGACGGTGGTTACCTTGGTTGATATATAAGATCGACGCTTTGACCGTCTAAGGAGAGTAGTTCTGCACTGAGCCACCCAAGTGTTCGGCCTCTACCGCTAGTCCACATGAACAGCCCGCCGGAATCCCATCATGGATTGCTATTGGAAAACTCCGGTTGCTAGACCGGCCATTTTCCCCTCTCTCCAACTCTCTATAGGATGCTCTCTATTTTACACAAGAACTGTTAGTTCTTAGAATTGTGATGTACAAAAGAGTTTGACACCCACACTATATTTATAGTGTATGTGGCGCCATATCTAAGTGTTGAGGATAAGAAAACCTTTTCCCAATAAAATAAGGAATATCTCCTAGATTGATTTATCTCATTTATTACAATATCTCATATTAAATAAAATCTAAATATTGCCAATATCTTATATTGATTATATTTATCTTATTACCATAAATCAACTTACACATGTGTGCAAATCTATAGTCATTAATATCCAATATTAATATATGGTAATCTTATTAATTAAATTGCACAATCCAAGTGTATCTTATACACATTGAAAGTGGCGCCCCTTTGACCAACAAATTGGCTTCCGGAATATTCTTTAATTAATAATATAATACTATGATTAATTAATTTACAAAATACAAGTGTATCAATATACATATATATTTTCGACATATGTATCTAAATACATATATTTAATTAATCACCATAATTAATATCTTGTATTTAATTTATTCATAATAAATAAATACCACCATATTAATTTACCACTATAACCTTTATAGTCTCGAGATAAACTTTTCTTATTTGGTTATCATCTATAACCACATTATAATCCGGCTAGATGTTCATATGTGTGTGACCCGATAGGCTTCTGAATATGTTGGCCGTAGACACAAAGTGCAAATCACGAAAATCCCTTTCATGCCTAACGATCACGGGATAGCGTCTAGCAACACACCGTGACCCCCAATCATCGGAAGAGTCAAATGCAAATACTCTTACCTTTCATGTGAAACAGTTACCGTGTAACTTACAATCCTATCGCTGTAATAATATCCATACGGTCGTACGTCGAGTGTCAAAACATCAACGACCGTATCTTATAATCTGGACATCATGCTGTCTCGAAGTAACTCATTTACTCCCACTTTGCAAAGATTCACGAGAGTAAGACATTCCTTATAAGAAGGTCATTTCGTTTATTCGATCCCAATCATAGGGTACGCGATTCCCGGAAAACCAATCATGTATACTCCGCATGCTTCAGTATCACACCCAATCACTACCGCATGATCACCCCGTGGCTAGGGGAAACCTCAATAGTGTCAAAGCATGACAATCCACACCGTGATGCCATGAAGACTCCGGTCTTAAGGATAATTACACAACCGCCACATAGTGTGACACTTATTCGTGTAAGTGGGTCGGCCTAACGTACGCATCCTCTAATACACGTCCACATACACCAAGTGTCTCCTACACTTCGATAGATGACATCTATCCCCGCCCTTAAAGACAGAAGACATCTAATACATGCTAGTCTGTTTGTACTATCAATGTCCTGTTTAATAGTACATTAGCCTAGTGATATTTAAGTATCAAACTTATTAAAGTGATTAGAGATCTCATCAACCATTATCGCCTATCATGGTTTCTCTATCACGCTTAAATACTAAGGACGTTATCATATAACAATTCATAATTGGTTCTTTAAAAGAACAAATATATGACAATAGAAAAGCCATTTAATATATGTATAAACATAAATTAATAGTAGAAATGATCGACCCGGTCGGATCCGATCCAACCCGATTGGGTTTAGGACACTATTTCAACATTCATAACATTTTCAGATAAAGTATTGTTGAGATCGGAGAGACATTAGAAAACTCGTAGAAGATGGTTGTTATGCCATTTAGTATTTATCATGTCTAGGTTGTTATCTTTTTCTTTGATATCAATTGTACTTTATTTCTTGCATCTCGTGCCCGTAGTTGATGCTCTGACATTTATATTTTTTCATTTTCTTTCTTTGAGACAACAGATAGTTATTAATTTTATCGCTTTTATTTTAATGTAAATGAAGTACGTAGTATATTGGGAATTGTTATGGAAGTTAAATGGTTCTTTTTATTGGAGTTGTAGATACATATGTACGAGAGAATGAGAAATCCTATAGATTTGACCTACCTATTGATGTAGTGCCCTAAACCCAATCGTTTGGACCCGATCCGACCGGGTCGGGTCATTTCTACTTTATCTTTATGTTTATATATATATAATAAATGACTTCTATATTATTATATATTTGCTAGTTTAAGGGACCAATTGCGATATTGTATATATGATAACATCCCTACTGTCAAAATGTGATAGAGAAATTATAATAGTGATTATAGTTGATGAGATCTCGAATCACTTTCATAAGTTTGATACATATATATCTATAGTCGTATGTACTATTAAAGAGGACATTATTAGTATGATTAGACTAGCACGTATTGTATGTCTTCTATCTTTTGAAAATAGGGATAGATCTCGTCTATCGAGGTGTAGCGACATTTTGACTATACGTGGACGTGTATTAGAGAATGCGTACATTAGATCGACCCACTTACTTTATTAAGTGTTGCACTATGTGTCGGTTATGTAATTATCCTAAGACCGAGTCTTCATGGTGTCACGGTGTGGATTATCATACTTTGACAATATTGAGGTTTCCCTTAGCCATGGGGCATGATGCGGTAGTGATTGGGTGTGATGAACCGAAGCATGCGCGGGGATTCATTCGCTCATCCGGAAATCGCGTATCCTAATAGTATGAGTAAATATCGAAATGGGCATTCTTTTAAGAAATGTCTATATCTCGTGAATCTTTGCCATGTGGGAGTAAATGAGTTATTTCGAGAGAGCATGATATCCAGATTATCAGGTACGGTCTTTAATATATGACACTCGAGATACGACTGTATGGATATTATAACAGCGATAAGATTCTATTTACATGGTAACCGTTTCATATGAAAGGTTGTGGTCATAGAACTTGACTCTTTACGTTGATTGGGGTAATGACGTGTTGCTAGACGCAGACCATGATCGTTAGGTGTGAATGGCATTTTAGTAAATGCACTTTATGCCTACGGAAAACATATTCGGAAACCTATCGGGTCACAAACACATGAATAACTAGCCGGAATTAATTTTTGGTTATAGCGATAACCGGATGAGGATTTATTTATGCCTACTGTAAAGTGTTATAGTGAAAATTAATATTGTGGTATTTATTGATTATGAATAAATAAGTACAAGATATTAATTATAGTATTATATTATTATGTATTAATATTGGATATTAATAAACATATATATAAATGTATCTACGTGTGTGACATGTATATATAAGATATACATGTGCACATGTGTAATAGATATGTATTTAGAAGTATAATATAATAAAGATATATTTGATATTAGATTTTAATAAATATCTTGGAAATTATTAAATATAAGATATTATATATAAATGTCAATTATGAGATTAAGGAAAATACTTAATGAGACAACCAATCAATTATCGGATTGATTTGTTAAAACCCTATTCTTTTGGGAAAATAGTTTCTTATTCCCCACTCCACTCCACTCCAAGGTACACATGGCGCCACCGACTCTATAAAAAGGGTGGGATGTCAAGCTCTTTTGTATCAAAACACTTGTTATTTACATACAACAAAAGGGATAGGTTATTGAGAGAGTTTTGTGGGAAGAAGAAAAGCGACCTAGCAATCGACTTTTTCCGGTAACAGTCCTCCGAGGATTCTGGCGGTTGTTCGTGTGGATTACCGCTAGAGGCCGGACACTTGGATGGCTCGGTGATTGGACCATCAATCATAGATAAAGCATCGATCCAATTGGATCAACTTGGTATGTTTATTTATCTACCTTTCTATTGTTTATTGCATAAACAAAGTCGATCCTGCTTAAAAGAAAATCAAAATTTTGAATTCCACTGTGTTCCCCGTATTGATTTCCTAAAACGATAATAGCACATTGATACATTTTGAAACAATCAAACACATGAGTATATTCGAAATTACAGCATATGATCTATATTAGCATCATGCATTGTTGGTCCCTTGGCGAGGGTTGGAACAAGTTTAGGGGATGAATAAACTTCACACTTAAAATGTTTCCTAGAGTTGATAACTCAGCTGAATGACTAGTCTGTTGACTACTCTGCTCAGCTGCGTTATATGAAACAGATTATATTAAAGCCTTTTCAATTTTGTTCTTAGAAACTTGAATGAGCTAAGTGTCTTAGAGTCGGTTATGTAGTGCGTTAAGTGTTGTATTGGTTTAGCAAGGAGATTAAAGCTAAGTATTGAAAGTAATGTGCGAGAAATTAAAGTGCATAAAGAAAGACACAAAATTTATAGTGGTTCGGGATGGTATAATCCCTTAGTCCACTCTTCTCCCGTGATGTTGGAGGAATTCACTATTGTTCTTGAAGTACAATAACAAGATACAACAGATTATATGATTGTCCTTCACTGAGTCTTCATAGCTTCATAATCTAAACAGTCAGTCTTTCACAAGTATGATTGTTGCTTTACAAATGTTGTTCCACTATTCCTTCGAGGGTAGTATTGCCTCTTCAACAACTCCACCACAAACAAACACACAACTCCTTCTCAGTTCAACTGATTCAGCTGCCACAACAGTCCTTCACACCTCAACGGAGGCATCATTGTCCATAAAACATTATTGAATACAAAGTTGTGGTTGAATCAAGAAAGAGATTAGGCTTTGATCTTGATCTGGATGAATAAGATTAAGATTAGCAGCTCAAGTTCTTCAAGTGTTGAATTCTAGGTGATTCTTGATAAACTTATCACTTGAATAGTCTGCATATTTCAGTGTAATGTTGTTAGGAAATCAATGTGGGAACGCAGCGAAATTTAAAATTTTAATTTCCTTTTAATCAGGAATGACTTCATTTAAGCAATAATCAAATAGAAATGTAGATAAATAAACATATTAGGTGGATCCAATTAGATCGACACTTTATCTACGGTTGATGGTCCAAGCACCGAGCCGTCCAAGTGTCCGTCCTCTAGCAATAATCCACATTCACAACCATCAGAATCCTCGAAAGACTGCTACCAAGAAAAGTCGACTGCTAGGTCACCTTTTCTTCTTCCCATAAATCTCTCTCAAGAACCTCTCTCTTTTATTGTATGTAAAGAACAAGTATTGTGAGATAAAATATCTTGGCATCCCACCCCTTTTATAGAGTAGAGAGCGCCATGTTTGCCTTGGAGTGGAGTGGGGAACAAGAAACTATTTTTCCAATAGAATAAGGATTTAATAATACAACTAGATATTTGATTGATTACCTAATTAAGTATTTTCCTTAATCTCATTAAGGATTTTCCTTAATTCATATTTGTCATATATATTTAATATCTTATATAAAATACTTTCCAAGATATTTGTTTATATCTAGTATTAAATATATCTTTATCATATTATACTACTAAAAATATATCTATTACACATGTGCACATGTATATCATATAAATACATGTCACACTCATATACATACATATATATATATATATATTTACACATTTTATATATGTATATGTATATATATATATATATATATATATATATATATATATATATATATATATATATACTAATATCCAATATTAATACTTAATAATATAATACTATAATTTATATCTTGTACAAATTTATTCATAATAAATAAATACCTCAATTTTAATTTTCAATATAACACTTTGTAGTAGACATAAATAAATCCTCATCCGGTTATCGCTATAACCACAAATTAATTCCAACTAGTTATTCATATGTGTGTGACCCGGTAGGTTTACGAATATGTTGGCCGTAAGCATAAAGTGCATTTACAAAAGTGCCCTTCACACCTAACGATCATGATCGGCGTCTAGTAACACGTCACGACCATCAATCATCTATAAGTGTCAAGTGGTATGACTACAACCTTTCATGTGAAACGGTTACCATCTGAAAAGAATCATGTCGCTATTATAATATCCATACAAGCGTATCTCGAGTGTCATACATTAACGACCGTATCTTATAATATGGATGTCATGCTCTCTCAAAGTAACTCATTTAATCCCACTTTGCAATGATTCACGAGAGCTACACATTCCATATAAGAAGGTCCTTTCGGATATTTATTCCTACTATTAGGATACGTGATTTCCGGACGAGCGACATGAATCCTACGCATGCTTTAGTATCACACCCAATCACTACCGCATGATTGCACCATGTCTTAAGGAAACCTTAATAGTGTCAAAGCATGACAATCCACACCGTAATTCAATGAAGACTCGGGTCATAGGATAATTACACAACTGCCACATAGTGCAACACGTAACTAAGTAAGTGGGTCAGTCTAACGTACGCATTATCTAATACTCGTCCACGCATAATCCAAGTGTCCCTACACTTCGATATATGAGATATATCCCCATCTTCAGAAGATAGATGACATCTAGTACGTACTCTTAACGTCCTATGTAATAGTACATACGACTAGAGACATTTAATTATCCAACTTGTTAAAGTGATTCAAAATCTCATCAACCATAATCACTATTGTGATTTCTCTATCATAGTTTGACACTAGGGACATTATCATATATAAAATATCACATTTGGTCCGTTAAATGAACAAATAGATAATAAAAAAAAATGAGATTTATCATATGTATAAACGTAAAGACGTAGTAAAAATGATCCGACCCGGTCGGATCCGGTCCAACCCGATCAGGTTTACGGTACTACATCAAAAATCTCCCAACCTAAACCCAATCACTCGCACATACAAGACTAAGTGGAAAAAAAAGAATATCATTCAATAATCGCAACCAACCTTATGTGGGAACGGATCAACATCCGTGGGGACTCAGACTATCTTTATATCACACTCTAAGTCGGATGGAATTGTCTCAACACACACATTAATATACGATGAGATGTTTCGGCGATAAACAAACATCAAGGATCACTTTGATGTGTAGTGCCCGAAAGACAAATTCGTAATTGTTTTTGACGGGATTTATAATTCATCTTAATATTTGCATTTATGCTTATATTAATACACTACTGAAAACCCTAAGTATATCGGTATGTAATCACATAACTCAGTGTATGGCATACACACGAGGATTGAGTTAGTGATGATATGCTTATAACTATTTAGTCCGTGGTGAATTTAATTAGAGTATGGGTCTCATGATTAATATACCAATAAAGAGCCCAGAACACTTAACGGTGTGACCGTCTTATCCGGACCGTCGGTATAGGGTACCTAGTGGGGCATTTATATATGATGTCTATCATATAGGACTGGACCAATTTGATTTGAATTCTCGATATAATTCCGTGATCGAGAAATCTTATCGAATCACAAGATGGTCATATTTGGATTAATCTCAATCATGATGTGATCACAGTCTACTGTTGGTTCAAAGTGGGGTTTGATGTGCTAGCTAAGGATCACTTGGATGCATGTGATCTGAACACTTCTCGTTGGCTCTAGTAGTCTGTGACTTCACAGATATGGAATCCATTCCTTCCTGCGGGAAGTAGACACACAATTCCCTTATTTGTTAATCCTAAAAATTGATCGATGGGCCCATTTCATGTTATATTAGTTACGAACTAATTGATCATTAGGGAGTTAATGGTAAATAAGGATAAGATGTTCTGAGAAGGGTTTACGGAAATATCCCGAATCAAAACGAACAGTCTATGGAGGATTTATCTGTATGTAAGGATTATATCAATGGATGCTTTTACTCAATGATTAGAGTGTAAGTATATATCTATAATCGATTGAGTTCAGTTTCGGGTTTATGGTAGCGTAATCCCGGAATTAATAGATTGAATAAGAATTGTTCTATTCGGTGAATAATTTTATTTAATTTATTGTAGTTACTGGTTATAGGTCCATGGTCCCCGATGTGGCTCATAACATGCATATGTTTCTTGACGTTGGGCCTCAATAATAATTAAGTAGTAGGACTATTTAATTGATGTGCGAATAATTATTTAGTGGGCTAAATAATTAAATACATGGAAAAGAAATTTTTCGTGGACTCGGCGCATAATTGAGTGTTGCGTGTGAAACCCTAATTTTAGGGTTGATAGGCGTGTTTTGTACATGTTGTAATTAGAGAGAAATTTGTTTTCTTGGATATTTACATGTCATGTTATTAATTGTTTATTTGTTAAATAATTAATTAAGGAAAATATATGAGATTGATCCTTAAATATTCTAGATTATTTTAGGAGTATCTTTTATTGAAAAGTATTATTATAATTGATTTTGTATTAATTATTAAATTCTTGGAGGATAATGATTTCTCTCCTATATAAAGAGAGTTCTCCTAAGCCTTTTATAACATCAACAAATAATGCGCATACATACACACAAAATAAGCTAAGGAATTCGGCCAAAGCTAAGGGTTTAGAGTTGGGAAAATCTTCGGGATTTTCCGGGTAGCATATCAAGGAGGTCAAGCATCAAGGATCAACATCCACCGGTTGTTGCTTGGAGATACACATCGGAAGATCGTGGCATCTCAAATTGGATCTCGACTTCATCAATCTTTTAGATATCTCTTTTGATTGGTAAATAGATCTCACCTTCTTGTAGGTAGATCTTAAATTATGTAGTTTAATTTTATATGATCGTGATCCTCTTGTTTATTCCGCTGCGTAATCGGGCGGATCTTGATCCATCCGGCGATATTACATCCAACAAGTGGTATCAGAGCCTCCGATCTATAAATTAAAGTATATAATTCATAGATCTGGGAGTGGAATTGCATGTTTAGATTGCATCTTTTTCGTTTTTTTTTAATTTCGAAAATTTTCATTATGATGAATGCTTTGATATGTTGTGGTGAAGAGATGGATTGGGGTTGGTACTGTTTACCGGTTAGATCTATTTTAAACTCATATAAATTCGTTTATATGAGTATAGGAAATTATGTAATTTATTTGTTGTTGTAATTTTAGTTTCCTAGAAGTAGATCTGTTTTGTTGCTGTTCGTTTCTTTATTCCCGGATATTGAGCCGTTGAAACGACAATCCCTCCCGTCAGAATGAAGAATAAAAGTTGAAGAACAAGCCCTCAAAATTTCGTGTCGATCGGAGTCTATCTGGATGTCCAATCGTTGCAGTAAAGTTGTTGCTGTGTCTTAAAAGCACAGCATCCCCCGCTGTTAGTTCGTCGAATTTCTGGAAGAGATTGGACCGTTAAAATGATGATCCGACCATTTAGATTGACTACCATGGAGTTATGAAGAAGCCTTAAAAATTTCAGGATGATCGGGTTTTTTTCTCGATGTCCGATCGGTTCCGGAAAGACACTGCTGCGCAGCAGTCATTAACAGTTGCAGCAGTTGGATCAGCGGCATGCTGGGATCAATTGGGCCATCAAAACTTGGATCCAACCATCCATAATGAAGTAGGAGTAGTGAAGAACAGGTCCCTAAAGTTTCGTGATGATCAAAGTTCGTTCGTTTGGATGTCCGATCATCGATAAAACGGATCAACAGCAGTTTTTGAAAATAGTAAACCCTAGTTAGGGTTTGTTTATTTTTCTGTTTAATAGGTTAGATCGGGTCTTCTCAAACAATACAAGAAGATATACTACAACTGAAGGAGACCTTATCATGACAAGGGATTTCATGAAGGTTTAAACTCCTTTCTGGGCTTAAAATTTTGGGAAGCAAGAGTTAAAGGCATGAGGGCTTCAAAGAGAGGTGGAAGAGGTGGAAGAGGTGGTAGAGGTGAAAGGAGTTTTCCTACCACAAATGCAAAGGAGTCACTTAATGAATTCAAGGAAGTATACATGCGTTTGGGCTTGGTGGAAAGAAGTGAATCCTCACATTAACTTCTCTCTCATTGAAAATGAATGGATGAGAGAAATGATCATGGAAATAAGAGCTTATCAATAACAAGCTGAAAAGGCAAGAGAAGAAAGAGAAAAAGACAAGAGATCAAAGCATACTTTATCTATTTTATCTTTGCTGTATCTAGACTGTAATAACTTTGAACAAATGATTATAATGAAAGATGACTACTTGTTATGTTTTTGTTTTTAAACTTTTTGCTTTGCTGTTAGGAGAGGGTATTGGCATCATGACCAAAAAGGGGGAAATTGTTGGACTTATTTCTGAGTTTTAGTGATGAATACCAGACTAGCTGTTATAGTGCAAAGACAAAAAGATGTCTAGATCAAATGTATAGGTTTATTAGAGTTTGATCTTTGTATAGGTTTGCTCAAACAAGCACTATAATGGTCAGCTGGTTTATATCAGCAGACTAGTATATATCAGTAGGGTAGCTAGGTCAGTAGACTAGTTAGGAACCTGCTGAAGACTGAAGGCTGAGGGCTCAAACTCAGTTAATGAAGGCTAAGGGGTCAAACTTAGTAATTAAAGTCAAGGATATGGAATCAGAATTTAGGGATGTCTGTGATGACCTAAACTGATTACATATACCTTGTGTACAAGGTCTATGTTCCATAAGTTGGATGGTGACTGGAACTTAGTTATGATTAAATGGTGTAATTTAACTTCAAAAATAAAAGTTAGATAAAGGAAGTCAGCTGTATTGTGTTTTAAACACAAGCAAATTATGGTTCAAATTCGATCGATATGTATCTCAATGAGACTCATGAACCCGTCGATACATATACCTCAATTTATTCAAGATTACATTGGAAGAAAACAAGGATAAGGACGGATAACAACCTCTCGATTTTATCAAACAAATCAATGGTTGATATTAAAGGGACGTTGGGATGATTCAGGACTTTATCCAATGGATACAAGTCAAAGGATGGATAGACTGCATTCTGTCAAAAAGCAGGCTGACTGTGTCAGTAGTATGTACAGTGACAGAAAGCAAGTCAAATGGGACAAAACATGGAACGACTATATTTGAATTTCAAATACAAGTCACAAGGACTCCTACCTATAAATAGAGGACTCCAAATTCATAAAAGAGATGATTGATGAAAAATAAGAAAGAATCCTGAGCTTCAAATTATGATCAAGAAATCACCCTGCTGACCCTACTGAGCTTAAGGCTACTGATCCAAAGAAAATCTTCAAGTGTAATCTGCAATCAAGCTACATCAAGTTTACACACTTGAAGACATCAATCTGCTGCAACAGAATCATTTACTTGATTCAATCTTTCTTTTACAAGGAATCTGTTGAAGATAGTGAAGCACATATGTGTGTAAAAGACTGTTGTTTGTGGTGAAGCTGGTGAAGAGGCAATCCTACCGTTCAAGGTCCAGTGGAAGACTTTGGAGCAGCAATCCAACCTGTTCCAAGTGTTCAGTTTGTGAAGCCATAGTTATTGGTGAAGGACAAGCAACTTAGGGATTTTTGTAACAGCTACATCAAAGATCTCTAGTGAATTACCTCCAACATCACAGGAGAAGAGTGGACTGACAGGATTACACCACCTGGAACCACTATAAAATCTGCCTACTTACTTTCTGCATTTATATTCTATACTTAGTTTATCTAACACATAAACCTACTGAATCTAGCTATTGAATTCACACACACAAACTACTAAGTGTCTAATACTTGGTATCATATTTAACAACAAATAATAAGGCTTAATTTTGATATAATTCCGCTGCACAAATTCAGTAAACTCACAGTCAGCAGACTACTGAGTGTCAGTAGACTACTGAAGTATCAGCAGGCTGCTGAAGTTGCTGAGTTTGTTAACTCCAAAAGTTTTAAGTGTTAAGTTTATTCACCCCCCTAAACTTAACCAAAGCCTTTTCAAGGGACCAACAGGGCGGATCTAGATCCGTCCGGCGATATTACATCCAACAATGAGACCCTTAACCATACTAAAGCAATGAATCGACTACTATATCAGTTATATAGAAAATGTGAAAAAACCATTCAACGTTCAAGAATGAACCTTTTAGATTCATGTACTACTCCCATTGTGCCTCTAAGGCAAGACTATGCTTCCTCCCAGTTGTAAAATCTACAATAATCTCTCACTGAGAACATTTCCAGCTCATTATATCACTTAATTAAAGGGATCACAAACCTTGATTGTAGCTCCCACTATCTTCTTGTGCGAGCTCCTCATTGAAAATCACCAATTACTTGTTCTTCAAGATGGTCTCTCTTTCATTGAAGTATTGGAGGTTGCATTACTGTATTATGATTTGCTTGAACTGGTTCTTCATTAATTTCAGCTTGATTCTCTTGAGTTTGGTTATTCTAATCTTGAACTGGTTCAGTTTCATCTTGTACTAGTTGTTCAATTGTAGGTTCAATTATTGGTAACTGAGACTGATCTTGATAAGAGGATTCTGTTAGTTTAAATGTGCCTGTTCGAAATAATATTTGTGTTTTGATGATGATTCGTTACGTAATTAATAAGATCACATATATCCCATGATGATGAAGCCATAACTAGCTGTTATAGTGCATAATGGAAGAAGAAGCAAGGAACAGTCTAGAGAAAAATGTATAAGTACTATCTAGAGTCTGAACCTTGTATTGGTAATTTCAGACAAGCATTGTAATAGTTAAGAACAAGGCAAACAGCTGAGTCGCAACAAGAAAACTAAGTTTATATATGAAGAACTGAGGGAGCAGACTCAGTTATGCAAGAACTGAAAAAGATAAGCTCGCTGAGGGACACAGACTCAGTTGGCCTATCTAAGAAGACTGAAGAACTGAGGGACACAGACTCAGTTGTTGAAGACTGAAGAACTGAGGTGGCAAACTCAGTTAGAAGCTGATTAAGCCGTGACTATTGTTGGACTTATTTCTATGTTTTGATGATGAGTGCCATACTAGCTGTTATAGTGCAAAGGCAAAAAGATGTCTAGATGAATTTTATAGGTTTATTAGAGTTTGATTCATAAATAGGGTTGATCAAACAAGCACTGTAATGGTCAGCTGACTTTTGTCAGCAGACTAGTCTAGGTCAGTAGGGTAGATAGGTCAGTAGACTAGTCAGGAACCTGCTGAAGACCGAAGACCGAAGGCCGAGGGTTCAAACTCGATTCTGAAGGCTAAGGGATCAAACTTAGTAATTAAAGTCAAGGATATGGGATCGAATTTAGGAAAGTCCGTGATGACCTAAACTGATCACATATACCTTGTGTAGAAGGTCTAAGTTCCATAAGATGGATGAAGTTTGGAACTTGGTTATAATTAAAAAAGGTGTAATCTAACTTCACAAATAAAAGTTAGATAAAAGAAATCAGCTGCATTGTATTTTATACACAGAAAATTGGAGTTCAAAGCAGACTGATAGTTATCTCAGACTGATGAACCTGCTGATATAATACCTCGATTAATTCAAGATTATTGGAAGATTACATGGATAAGGACAGCCAACTACCTCGACTTATCAAGGAAATCAAAGGCCGAGATTAAAAGAACGTTGGGATGATTCATATTTTTATCCATTGGATACAAGTCAAAGGGGTGGACATGACCGCTTGTCGTCAAAAAGGAATTCGACGGTGTCGATCCTATGAATAGTGACAAAATGCAAATCGATGGGACAAAAACAAGGAACGGTTACATTTGAATTTCAAATACAAGTCACATGCATTCTTGCCTATAAATAGAGGACTTTCAACTCGAAATAAGATGATGAATTTTGGATAAACTTTAAGAGATAACTCGAATTTGAAAAACACCCCGTTGAACTTACCGAGCATAAAGTCGTCGATCTAGAGAATTACTTCAAGTGCATTCGTATTCAAGCTACATCAAGCATACACACTTGAAGTCCGCAAGCCGCTTGATTAAATCATCCTAATCAAGCCGCCGCAATGAATCATTTATTTGATTCAATCTTTATTTTATAAAGAACCCGCCGAAGACAAGTGAAGCATCCGTTGGGTGTGAAAGACTCGTTGTTTGTGGTGGGAGCCGGTGAAGAGGCAATCCTACCCTTCAAGGACCGGTGGAAGACTCGGGAGCAAGCAATCCTACTGTTCGCGAGTTTTCGGTTGTGAAGCCATAGTTATTGGTGAAGGACAAACAACTTAGGAATCTTTGTAACAACTACATCAAAGATCTCTAGTGAATTTCCTCCAACATCACGGGAGAAGAGTGGACCGACGGGATTACACCACCTGGAACCACTATAAAAACTGTCTATTTACTTTCAGCATTTACTTTCGCACTTAGTTTATTTTGCACATCAACCTACCGAATCTAGCAATCGAAATCACACACTTGCACTACCGAGTATCTAATACTTAGTATCATATTTAACAACAAGTATTAAGGCTTAATTTTGATATAATTTTTTGCACAAATTCGGCAAACTCAACTATCGGTAGACTACCGTTTATTAGCAAAGCTCGAAGTCTCAACAGACTCTCGAAGTATCGACAGATCGCCGAAGTTGCAGAATTTGTTAACTCCAAAGTTTTAAGTGTTAAGTTTATTCACCCCCCCCCTCTAAACTTAACCAAAGCCTTTTCAAGGGACCAACAACTATAAATCAAGATTCAGGGAAATCTGTGGTGACCTGAAACTGAACTATAGATCATGTAAAGCTGAATAATCTTAAGGACAAAGATTATCAGTTATCAGGAGAAGAAGGAAGCTGAATGGTGTACTCCTACTTAGTCAATAAAAGTCGGATGTCAAGAATACAAGGTACTCAGTTTTGAAGAAGAGTAGAAAACTGAGTTAAGGCCCTGTTGAATTTGAACTGACAAAACGACAAAAGGTCGTACATATGAACGTTGTCAAAACGACAAATGTAACGGCTACAAGAGCTAGTTGACCATTACATCACCCTTATAAATACGCAAAAAAAGGATTGGATAAGGGGGCATCGGAGAAGTTTTGAAAAGCACATTTCTAAAGATCCTGACCTAGAAAATCAGATTACATATCTAGAAAAGGGGAAGCCAACAGAATTGCCTTGGAGATTTAAAAGGAAGATCCAGCAACCTATTAAGGGGGAAGAAGGCATCTTGGATCTATAATGCTGTATCCAGAAGAATCAGACAGCTCACTGAATTAATCTTTTGATTAATTCTAAACCTAACCTTTGTGAAAAAGGGTTGGCTGTGCATAGTTTGAGGAGAGCAACTCCACCTTATCTCATACGGTTGCAACTTGGTTGCCACAGCTGTTGGTGTAGTACGTGGATTTGTGTGTATGTCGGTGGTGAGTGGTGAAGGAGTCATTCCACCTCCGAAGGATCAGTGTGAAGAATGAAGGGAGCAATCCTACCTTTCTTCATTATGTGTAGACAGTGAAACTAGGGTGTCGTGAAGGACTCTCATTAGGCTAGGATTTTATAACGGTTATCTCAAGATTCTAGTGATACCTCCTACACCACAGGAGAAGGGGAGACGTACGGGATTACACCACCCGGAACTTCCATAAACAAATCTTGTGTTGATTTATTTTATGATTTTACAGTTGTGATGTGATTGTTTTAATTATTGCATAATCACTTCATCACTTCACTCAGCAAACATTAGACACTGAGTCAGCACCAACTAATACATAGGAGGTTCAGATTTTTATTGACACATCTATTGCACTAAGGCTGGTTCTATCCGCTGCCAGTTAACTAGACTAAGAATAAATCAGTATTGACTTATACTCAGTTGAGTTAGCTGAACTCCGCACAAGTTAAGGGACTGGAACAAAACTGAACTGAGCGTCAATTTAAGTTTCGGAGAAACTGAGTTCTTGGCGTACTTCCAGTTTTGGGAAATTTTTTGGTGAAAACTTGAGTTAGCCTTTCCAAAGGACCAACAATTGGTATCGGTGCAGTGCTTTTGTTTTGAAGAGATCTATTACTGAATATCAGTATCAGTTTGCTTGCGTGACGTAACTGGCCATCAGTTATTTCCGATACACACCAGTTGTTGGAAGCCCTCACTGTATCAGTTGTAAAAGCACTTAGTTAGATTTCAATGGTAACATCCAGAATTAGAAGTTGTCTTATTAACCCCCTGACTTACTGTTTGCAAAATGTATCTGATTTTCAGGATCAATTATCTGAGAGGTTCAGTGCGACAAATTTGAATACAAATCAAGAACTTCAACTCAGTGATGATGTGGATACGAACTTCAATGTTTATATAGACAAATCCAGAGGAGTTCCATCACTAAGAGATCTCTCAGAAGAAGAAGAAAAGAAGTTGTTGCAAGTTACTATTGATATAGAAGATTCATTAGAGCAACAAAAGAATGTACATTCAAATCTTAAAACTGCATCAAACCATCAAGAAAATGTACATTCTTCTACTCAGTTATCATTCGCTGAACTCAGTAAGAAAAACTCTGAACTTGTCAAGTTAACTGAAAAACTCACATTGGAATTAATATTAAAAGACATAGAACTTGGCAAAGCAAAAGATTGGAATGAATTTCTTGAAACTGAGATGTCAAATCTAGCTGAAAGATTAATGTCTAGTAGATTTGACAAAAGCTATGACGATTCCTCACCCCTACCTAGTCTTGAGATTTCAAAGAGTATAAACTCTAGACACCAAGATACTGGAAGACCTAGTGGATTACACAAAGAAATTAAAGATGAAAAATCTAAAAGAATCCTTGTGAAATCAACTAAGGTTGAGCGTAATGGTTTATCTAAAAAAGAGTTGAGAAGGCTTAATTCTCTCAACCAAGAAACTGAAAGTTATACTTCAGTAACTAATCCAGCCGGACCCAAGAAGATATGGATACCGAATAAAACTTAAAACTATTTTGCAGGATAAGTCAGTTTTTATTGCAAAATCCTCAGAAAAACTGACTTCTACACAAAGCTGAAAATGCAAAAGATGATGAAGGGCAAATTGGTCAAAAGTAGAAAACCTTCCAGCTACCATCTGTCGTTTGGGCTGACATGACAAATCACTTATTTCCATGTGTCAATAAGGGAGAAAAAGTAGATGTACATCCCTACAAATCTCATTGATTGCGACACGACTCATATTTGAAAACGATTGAAGACTCATAAACTTTATCTTAACAAAATCATGCTCAAATTCATAATCTTCAAAGTTCCCCCAAGAATTATCAAATCAGAAAATCATGGAGTGATACAACATTGATGAAGGAATCACCACAAGTCTGGACGATTTCAGGCAAAAATTTTCAAACTCCATCCTCTCGACTCAAATTGCAGACAAAATCAAGAATATTTGAGGACTTGAAAACTTGATTGATATGAAGGTCAACACTCTGCATCCAAAAAGTATCAAAGAATTCTTCAGAAATTCCGTAAACACCAATGATGGAAAGAGTTTCAGGACGGCAGTTCAACATAAAAGCATTAATGTTGATGAACATTTGCTCTCACTAGTCTTTGGTTTTGACATATATGGAGGATCTTCATCTCTCACCTTTGGAAATGAAGAAAAAGGCAAGCTCTGGAATATCACAGCACTCAACAAGGATGAGAAGAATTTCATTGGATCCATCTATCAACAAAAACAAGAATTCGCATTCTTGACGATTCTTCTGACAAAAATTGTCATTGGTCATGCTCGGAACTTCTACACTCTTTCGACAGATAAACTAAAGCAGATCTATGCTATATGGTTTGAAGAGATATTGGATTGGAACCAGTTTGTTCTCAATCATTTGATCAAACAAATTTCAAATGAGAAAGAGAAAGCCAAAGAAAGGAAGGCTACTAGAGAAAAGTTTTTACTGAAAAAGGGATACACTTATCTAGTTCAAAGGATACTAGATCATTTCTCCATTTCAAAATCCACACAAACAGAAGTGGAACACAAATCAGTGTCCACTGAAGTGAAGAAGAAGAAAATCGTTGAAGAAGAAAGAAGTGAAATTTCAGATTCTAGTTCAAGTTGGACTGTAAGATTGGATGACAGAACCTTGAGAAGACAAAAAAGGATGTGGAACAAATTTCAGGTTAAGAAAACTGAAACTGAAGATGTAATTCAGATTGATGATGAAAGCGAAGAAAGTGAACATCCAGCGAGACGCATGGAGAGTACACTAAAGAGCAAAGATAAGCCTTGGAAGATCTTTGAATTTTGCGAGGCCGATTATGAAAAGGAACTGTCAAGTCATGATTATCAAGAGCCAAGTTCCTCATCTAAGGTTCATGAGGCGTCTACAAGCAAATCTGCAACTGAAGAATCTCAGCGTCAAGAAACCGGCGAAGAGAAACTGGAAGGATTGAAAGAGATCATTGAAAGCCTGATGCAAACTCTACAGCAGAAACTCTACAATCTACATGACTTTATTGGAAAAGCACATTACTCAGGTTTAAACAAATTCTCCAACATCATCACCTTACGCAAGTTGTTTGAAGAAAGCTTTTGCATATCTTCGAACAATGGGGAAGAGAAAACTGAAGGTGATGAAGATATTGATGAAGAGAAAGCTGAAGATGATGCTGCTGCTGATGTTGATAAAACGGAAGAGAAAACTGAAGCTGGTAAATCCGAAGAATTCTATGCCAAACAGTTGGTGGAAGAACAAGATAAACAAGTAGATGCTAATCTACTAGCTATCCAACAAAATGGAGAATAAATTGATAATCTGATTGAGGAGCTAACTGCAGAAGAGACCTTCACAGAAACAAGAAATGGAAATATGAAGAAGCCTCAGTCAAAGCTGTGCTGAATATCAGGAAGAAACTTGCAATCTGTGTCAGATTGAAAGAAAGTCTAAAGGCAGCAAAAGATAGAAAGACAAGAACTAAGGGGGAAAAGACAAAAGGCAAGGAACTTAGTCGTATTTCTGAAAAAGAAGAGAAGTTGATGAATGAGGAAATCAAGGAGATCCTGGTAAAATTTAAGAACCAGGACAATGAAGAGGCAAATCAGTTAATCAATGAATACTTGGATATAAAGCCTAGAGATGGTGAATCAAAAGAAGAAGGAAAGGCAAGAAGACTCCTAGAGACAAAAAGGAGCATCTTTATTGGTTAAAAACTGATGAATCTGGAAAAAGTAAATTTGTAATCATTTTTAGTAATTCAGTTTGTTGTAGCGTAATCTTGTAATGAACTCAGCTGTTTAGTTTGTTAGCTTAATTTTTTTTGTTATATTTTCTTGCATTATTCTTTTATTATTGCTTTTAGGGAGGGTTATGATATATCATCAAAAAGGGGGAAATTGTTGGAAATAATATTTGTGTTTTGATGATAATTCGTCACGTAATTAATAAGATCACTTATAACCCATGATGAGGAAGTCATAACTAGCTGTTATAGTGCATAATGGAAGAAGAAGCAAGAAACAGTCTAGAGAAAAATGTATAAGTTCTATCTAGAGTCTGAACCTTGTATAGGTTATTTCAGACAAGCATTGTAATAGTTAGGAACTAAGCAAACAGCTGAGTCGCAACAAGAAAACTGAGTTTATATATGAAGAACTGAGGGAGCTGACTCAGTTATGCAAGAACTGAAAAAGATAAGCTCGCCGAGGGACACGGACTCGGTTGGCCTATCTAAGAAGATCGAAGAAGCGGGGACACGGACTCGGTTGTTGAAGATCAAGAAGGCGAGGTGGCAAACTTAGTTAGAAGCTGATTAAGCCGTGACTATAAATCAGGATTCAGGTAAATCTGTGGTGACCTGAAAGAGAACTATAGATCATGTAAAGCTGAATAATCTTAAGGACAAGGATTATCAGTTATCAGGAGAAGAAGGAAGCTGAATGGTGTACTCCGACTTAGTCAATAAAAGTCGGATATCAAGAATACAAGGTACTCAGTTTTGAAGAAGAGTAGAAAACTGAGTTAAGGCCCTGTTGAATTTGAAGTGACAAAACGACAAAAGGTCATACATATGAACGTTGGCTAAACGATAAATGTAACGGCTACAAGAGGTAGTTGACCGGTACATCACCCCTATAAATAAACAAAAAAAAAGGATTGGAGAAGAGGGGATCGGGGATGTTTTGAAAAGCACATATCTAAAGATCCTGACCCAGAAAATCAGATTACATATCTAGAAAATAGGAAGCCAACAGAATTTCCTTGGAGATTTAAAAGGAAGATCCCGCAACCCATTAAGGGGGAAGAAGGCATCTTGGAGCTACAACGCTATATCCAGAAGAATCAGACAGCTCACTGAATTAATCTTTTGATTAATTCTAAACCTAACCTTTATGAAAAAGGGTTGGATGTGCATAGTTTGAGGAGTGCAACTCCACCTTTCCTCATACGGTTGCAACTTGGTTGCCACAGATGTTGGTGCAGTCTGCGGACTGCGTGTATGTCAGTGGTGAGCTGGTGAAGGATTCATTCCACCTCCGAAGGATCAGTGTGCAGAATGAAGGGAGCAATCCTACCTTTCTTCATTATGTGTAGACAGTGAAACTAGGGTGTCGTGAAGGACTGTCATTAGGCTAGGATTTTGTAACGGTTATCTCAATATTCTAGTGATACATCCTACACCACAGGAGAAGGGGAGACGTATGGGATTACACCACCCGGAACTTCCATAAACAAATCTTGTGTTGATTTATTTTATGCTTTTACATTTGTGCTGTGATTGTTTTAATTATTGCATAATCACTTCATCACTTCACTCAGTAAACATTAGACACTGAGTCAGCACCAACTGATACATAGGAGGTTCAGATTTTTATTGACAAATCTATTGCACTAAGGTTAGTTCTATCCGCTGCCAGTTAACTAGACTAAGAATAAGTCAGTATTGACTTATACTCAGTTGAGTTAGCTGAACTCCGCAAAACTTAAGGGATCGGAACAAAGCGGGCGAGCGTCGTTTAAGTTTTGGAGAAAGCGAGTTCCTGGGGTACTTCCGGTTTTGGGAAAGTTTTTGGTGACAAGTTTATTCACCCCCCCCCCCCCTCTAAACTTGTGTTTGCCTTTCGAAGTGACCAACAGTGCCCATATTAATATGAACAAAAACTGGGCTTGTTTTCTTCTGTGACTGAGATTGAGAAACTGGTTCTGGTTGGTTCTCAATTGTGTCACCAGCAATGTTTGGTTCATAAAAAACCACATGTATTCATTCTTCATGTTTGAGTGTCATTTAGTTTAAAACTCTGAAATCTTTGCTAACACTAGAATATCCGAATAATATTCCTTCACCACATTTGGGTAGAAAGGTCTTGAGCTGATCCTACCCATTGTTATGTATGTAGCATTTGCTTCCGAAATCATGAATGTATGAGACATTTGACTTTCTTCCATTCCATATCTCGTAAGGTGCCTTCTCCAACCTTTTGTTCATCAAGGCACAATTTTTGAGTGTAGCAAATTGTGTTGACAGCTTCTGCCCAATATCTTTTAGGTAACTTTCATTCACAAATCATTGTTCTTCCAGCTTCTTTGAGTGTCCTATTTCTTCTTTCGATTCTTCATTTTCTTTGAGGTGTTGTTGTTCTTTGCAAGTTGATGTAACACGCATTTTTTTCACAATACTCAATGATCACATTGTTAACAAATTCAGTCCCTTTATCTGATCTTATCTTTACCACTGTAACACTTTTTTTATTTTGATGTCCTTTTAGCAGTTCTGTTAGCTTCTTCTTGGTTTCACTCTTCTTTGTTAAGAAAATTTCCTATGTATATCTTGAATAATAATCAACCACTACTAGTGTGTACTTCTTTCCACTGACACTGATAGGTGTGACTTGTCCAAACAAGTCCATGTGTAAAAGTTCTAAGTCTCTTGTTGTTGAATGTTGGGTTTTGGGTCTTTTAACTGGCTTTGACTTGCTTTCCTTTTTGACAAGCATCACATAAATTGTCCTTCTTGTAAGAAATGTCTGGAAATCCAATAACTAATTCTTTCTATGTCATCAAAGTTGAGATGACTCAGTTTCTTGTGCCCTAACCAACAGACATCCAGGTTGGTATGCACAATTAGGCAAGTTTCTGAAATAGCTGTTGTCCAATCCACAACATACATATTTTATTTCCCTTTTCCAGCAAGAACTACTTGATGAGCCATTTCAATTATAACAATGCAAAATTCCTTGTCAAAGTGACTCTGTATCCCATGTCACAAAATTTACTAGTGTTGAGCAAGTTGTAGTTGAGTCCTTCAACATAAGCTACTTTTCATATCTTCAAACCATTCTTGATTTAGTTTTCATAGCCTCTTGTATAGCCATGTTTGTATTTTCCAGCAAAATTGACTTTTGGTCCGTCATTAGCTTGAAAATACTCTATATAGTCTTTGCTCTTTGTCATGTGCCTAGAGCAACCACTGTCATAATACCATGTATCCTGCAAAACAAATTAATGAGTTTTAGGTACCCAATTCTTTTGGGTCAATAAGGGTTGGTTGTAAGTACAACATTTGGAATATTTCCATAGGGTCTCCTTTGGAAATTGTTGCACTTATTGTCATATATATAAGCTACATTTCCAAAATATCTATTTCTGGACTATGTATTATTTATATGTTCTCAGGTCTTTTGGTGTAAACTAATTTGTATTATGCCTTTTGTTGTTAAAGACTGAGTTGTAACCATCATTCTTCTGTTTTTGATAAACAATTTTGTACTGAGGTCTAAACTGACTTTTGTACTGAAGATTCACTTGAGATTTTGGAAAAGTTATATGCTCATTCCTTGACTGAGACTTATAATAATTTCTCTGTTGTGAATGATTGTTCCTTTCAGTTGTATCAATAGATTCAAAAAAATTCCAATTATCATCAGAAGGAAATAATCTGCCTGTCCCCCTGAGTTTGTAATTCATTGAATGATTACCATTCTTAGAATTAGCCTGATTAGTCCTTTTATGGTTCTTAGCTTGGTCATTTTTTTTGTAGATCTGGCATTTGATCTACCATCATTGTTTCTATGATGTGCAGTTGTCTTACCTTTGGATTTTCCTTTGTTATGATTTTCAGCTGACTTCTTAGAAAACTGATGCCGAAACTGGGATGTTTCATTTTGAGCTGAGTTAACTGGTTCAGCATGCTTCTTAGTTTGAGGAATTCGTTCAGCTACAAACTTAATGCTAGTTCTGACATTTGATTCATCTTGAAGTCATGAAATTCTTTTTGTCACTCAAATCTTGTTTTCTTTGATTGATTCAGTTCCTTCACATTTTAATGTTGGAAGTAGCGCCCGAAAGACATTTTTTGTAATTGTTTTTATAATTAATAAATGACAGATTTATTCTCAGCTTATTATTTGCTTTGTGATTACAAGAAATACACTGCTGAAAACCCCAAGTCTTATCATATGTAGCCATATAACTTAGTGTGTGTCACACATGAGGATTAAGTTTATGGTGATAGACTTGAACTATTAGTCGGGGGTGAACTTAATTAAAGTATAAGGTCTATTGATTTAACCACCATAAATTCACCCAGAACACTTTATGGTGTGACCGTCTTATCCGGACCATCGATATTGGTTATCTTAGTGGGGCATTTATATATAATGTAGTCATATAGGATTGAACCGATTTAATATATATTTCTCATATAATTCCGTGATTGAAAAATCTTATTAAATCACAAGATGATCATATATGGATTAACCTTAATCTTGAAGTGATTGCATAGTCCTACTTGTTTCAAGATAGGGTTTGATGTGTTCGTTAAGGATCGCTAAGAGGCGCGGTCCGAATCACTTTCACATTGGCACTATTCTAGAATGAGTGAGAAGTGTGTGTCTCATAGATATGGAATCCATTCCTTCCAATGGGGAGTAGAAAGACAATCCCCTTATTTGTTAATCTTAGACACTGATCGATCCGCGGAGTCGATATTGGTTAGGAACTAATTGATCACTAGTGGGTTAATGGTAAATAAGGATAAGATGTATTGAAGAAGATTTACGGAAATAATCATGCTTCATTACGGAAAGTCTATGGAGCGTTAGTACGTATGTAATGATTATATCAATGGACACTTATCGACTCGACGTTATGAGAATAAGTTATATCTATAATTGATAGAGTTCAGTTTTGGATTTATGGTGCCGTAATTCCGGAATTCTGGAATTAGTAAGTTGAGTAGAAATATTCTGTTCGATGAATATTTTATTCAATTTATTAAGCTACTGGTTATAGGTCCAGGGTTCCCGCGTTGGCTCCTAACACGCGAGTGTGTTCTCGTTTTGTGGAATCTCGAGAAAAAATTAAATAGTTGGTCTATTTAATGAATATGAAATATTATTTATTTGGTAAATAATATGTAAATTAGAAAAGTCATTTTCTATTAAATTTAATGGAAAATGTGGCGCCATATATGTTGAATAAATTAGGAAAAGAAATTTTCCTAGACTATGTCACATGTGTAATTAATTATTTATTTGTTAGATAATTAATGGAAAAGAGATAAGAGATTGTTTTTTTGTTGGAATTAACTCTTATTTTATGGCAAATATCTTTTCTTTATGCGAATATGTAATTGTGGTGGGAAAAGGATAACTCCTTCTTAACTAGTTATTTTCCTAAATAAAGAGAGTTCCTCCAACACAATGACACATCATTATTTGCGCCACACATACCAAAATCAAAGAGAAAAATTAGTTTCTTATTCTTGTCATTAAGTTGAGAATAACCTAGGGTTTTTCTTGAGCGTATTTGAGGAGGTTCTACGGCGAGGATCGACGTCCACCAGTCGTCGCTAGAAGATACAATCCGGAAGACTGTGGCTTCTCCCCTTTTGTCGACTATTTCTTCCTCTCTGTTTAGGTAAATTTTTAATCTTCTCATAGTTATATTAATTATTTATGTGGATCATATCGTAGTAAAATCGCATGTGAATTTATTCGTAGCTTCCGTTGTGCATGATCGAGCGTCTCGATCGGTGCTGTGATTCAGATGTGATGATCCAATTATGGATCGGATCCGGATCCGGATTCGTGTTTCTGTATATCAAGCATGTGGTATCGGAGCAAGGTTAAATAGATTTTGTGATCTTGATTGCATAATTATTTAATAAGGAGTGGAATTGAATAAATATTTCATCTTTTATATGTTTTTATTAAATGCGTGGTTGAATGTTTTGGTTGACTAGATGGATTGGGGTTGGTACTTGTTTACCGTTAGATCTATTGTAAACCCATATTTTTTCTGGGTATAGGAAATTATGTAATTTATTTTGTTGTAATTTAATTTCCTAGCAGCTAGAATAATAGAAAAGCTGCGGCTCTGTTGTATTTATTTATTTTCGAAGAAGATAAAACATTTTGAAGCACCATCCAGATGGTCATGGCACTGAACCACCATTGTGCAGACGCGAGTTTGAGTCCCCCTCCCCCCCGATGCGTCAAGTTTTTAATGAGATTTTTTCCAGAAAAATCAATTATCAATGGAAAAACTTGCAGTTGAAGGGAATCAAAGCCAGGTGCCACTGAAGAAGAATGAGACTCTCACCAACTCGGCTGGAGCAGTTTTTGATAAAGGAAGGGAGCAGAAAAATTAAATACCAAAGGCGGCGGCGGCTGAAGACAAATGTAGATGAATAAATACTTTCTATACTTAGGGTTTATTTATTTTATATATTATACACGGGGGTACCAACGGTCCATACCAGTGGTTTATTTTTCGCATTTATTTTCTTTTGTGATTATTTATGTGATATAACCATGCCATCCATCATATTCATAAATTCAACTCCTTGCATATGCATACATGTAGAAAATTAATATTGACATTAATTAGACATGTATGAACACGATAATTAATTTATATTGAAAATAAATTAAACTAATTAAAGGAAATGGAATTTTATCATGCTATAAAATTCTTATGATAAACTTAATTTGGGATGAAGAATCCTTCAGGTTTGGGTTATGTAGTGTCTACATAAATTACAATTTTGATAATCAGAAATTGGAAAATCATGAAAAATTGGACACCAACTAGACGGTATTTGGAACCGATAAGTTAGTGATTGTTTTTCTTGATTTATTGAAAAAATTCTGCAATCCTAAAAATTTTATTATGACAAATTAGGATCATAAAATTCTTTGTGAATTTTATTTGTGTAGTGTCACACAAAGGAATTTTAATCCACAAAAATTGAGGGATCGTGGATCTAGTGACATTAGTTAGACGCTATTTGGAACCGATGAACTAGTGGGAGGATAATATTAAATATTCATGATCTAATGTTTTTGGATTATTAGAAAATTCTAAAATCCAAATGAGATTACCTAATTTTGAAAATAACGAGCGGGAGCGGGGAAGGTGACAACCGACCCCACGACCTCTACTATTGACACAAGCAAGTGAAAGAATGGTGACACCTCGTGCCGCTTTGATTTCGGGCCCCTAAGGATGGCCTTCACCGCAATCAAAAGGCATGGCTTGGTCTCCGAAGGGATAGAAATTTGGGTACTCGTCGGGTCACTAACCGACCCTAAGGCGGCATACTCAGGGTGTACTATGAGATCTGAAACAGCAGGTCACACTCATAAGGATATTTTTGGAAATATCTTGGCTGAAAAAGGAAGGTAATCAACAATTAAATGGAGATGTCTGATTCTTAGTTAATTGTTGAGAGATATTGTCTCAATTTAATCGTCACCTCTTTGACTTACCCTAAGACGGTACTGTAGGTCTGAGATTAAATCCTTTGAATGGTAGGATAAACTGCATGCATGACATCATGTTTATTATTCCTAAAATTATTATATGTTATGGTGTATTATTTGATTTATATTTCTAATAATTTAGTCAATTTACTTTCTACAATTTACCTTACTGCATTTATTTAATTGCCTAAATTATATCACAGATCTGTGATTGCATAAACTATTCTGAAACAACATATTAAGAAGGGACTTATCCGCTACCCAAAAGCTTTTAAATACAAGAAAAGTTTTTGAAACTCCACTATAGTCATTCACCCCCCCCCCCCCCTCTGACTATAGTTTTACCATTCTCTGGGACCAAAAATTTGTATTAGAGCAGTGTTCCTAGTATCTGAACTGTTCGGATCTAATTTCTGGTAACAAAGAGATAACATATTTTCAAAGTAGTTTTCAAACCTGTGCTTTCTATAAATACTTATATCTTATTTGTACTTATAGATTCCTCAAATTTTATGTCAAAGGTACCTGTTTTCAATGTCATCAATTTTGATGAATACAAAATAAGAATGTTGTCTCATCTTGCAGCAACTCATGAGGGGATGTTGGATGTAATCCATGATGGCCCAATAGAGATTACAACTGTGGTTGATGACAGGAGAAAATCAAGGAAAAGTAATAGAAACTCAAGAAATATTGGACCAAGGATGACAGGAGAAGAGCAAATCTCGACTTTGTTGCAAAAGACATGATTTTCAAAACTCTGGACAGTAACATGTTCATGAGAATCAAAGATTGTAAAACATCAAAGGAAATGTGGGACAAATTGGCACTGATCAATGAAGGATCAGAAGCAGTCAAGGAAAACAAATTGTCTGTTGCAAAACAGAAATTTGAGAACTTCAAAATGAAGGCTGGAGAAACAATTGATCAAATGGACAATAGATTCTCAAGCATCATCAGTGAACTACAACAACTTGGACACACATATCCACAGGAAGAAGTGTATCTGAAGATCTTGATAGTCTTACCTGATAAATGGAAGATCATTACATCAGTAATCAGAGGGACAACAAATCTTGCAAACACTGACACCTTAACTCTGATGTCTCAATTAAAGGCTCATGAATTTGAGTTGAACGGTGAAGACGGTGCACCAAAGCAGAGGCACATAAGGCCAGTGCACTGGTTGCACCCCAGCAAAGTCAAACAATTGATGCAAACAGCAAAGAGACACAGGAGCTGAAGGAACATGTAGCTTTATTAGTAAAACGCTTTGACAGGTTTAGCAAAAGGAAGATATTCAAAGGGGGATCATCATCAAACAAAAAGTCAAGCACAAGCAAAGACACCAAGTGAATAGATGACGAATACAAATGCTTCAACTGTAATAAGAAAGGCCACTTCAAGGCTGATTGCCCTGAAGATAAACACAAAGCTGAGGATAAGATGAAGTACAAGACAACTGAAAAGAGGAAAAGCAAGAAGGCACTCAAAGCTGAATCTAGTAGTGAAAAGAATGAAGAATCATCTAAAAATGATTCTGATAATGATGAGGATGACATCTCAGACAATGAAAAAGCCTATCTATGTCTTATGGCTAAAGAGTCAAATGAAACTGAGGTAACATCTAGTTCATACTCATCATCAAGTGCATCCACATCTGAGACTGCACAATCTTCTATTCTCCCCTTAGATTCTGCAAACCTAATCCAAAATCTCATGAGTAAATTTGAACAAATTGAGATGAATTATGAAATTATGGAACAGGAGTGTGAGAATCTAAGAAAGGAAAATAAAAGACTAAAGAAAGAACTGGATAAAGTAAAAGCTGACCTAATTAGTAAGGAGACTTAAGCGTATGATCAACAAGCAGCAGATGGTCATACATCTGGTGTTGCCAGACCGGTTGAGAAAATCTCCCTACCAGTTAAGACCACCACTGCACCTTTAAATGCCCCAGCTTCAAACCCTCAAAAAGGTTTGGATCCAGATCTGGTCTTGGCTACAACAGTCAGGATGAGAATAGAAACAATGGAAAACACAATTCTGAATCTAGGACCAACAATGGACCAAAGTTTAGAAAAGGACAGACCATAGTTTCAACCACTCATCCTGCACCGGTAAAGTCCAGAGCAATGAAGCAGCATATCAAACCAACAATCCAGTCAACCAAAAGCAAAAGTTTTCTGAAAGGTAAATGGAGACTTTATCCTTCAAAAGATGATTGGAATGTTTTACCTCCAAAATACAAGAAGAAACCATTTAATTCCATGCATCATGTGTTTAAGAAAAACCAACAAAGGTATATTCCTAAACACATGAAGCAACATAGGTTTCCCACTGCATATTGGAGAGTGAAAAAGGATGCAAATGCACGAAAAAGTAGAGAAAAGTATCAGAATACCTTCAGTAGAAATATTAGAAGCTATTCTGCCATGCCTTATACATATGATGTTGATGACTAAAATTATCCAAAAAGAAGATCATTTGGAAATACACTTGGAGTAGAAGGCATGACTGCTAACAGGTATAGACCCAAATAGTGTTGGGTACCTAAACAAAATTAATTTTTTTGTAGGTTGTCTGGTACATAGAAAGTGGATGTTCCTGACATATAACAGGAAACAAGGAATGGCTCACTGACTTTAAAGCTTTTGATGGACCCAAAGTCACCTTTGGAGGCAAAGAAAAATGAAGGGGGAAGGCACAATGCTCAAGAACAATTTGAAGATTCAAAATGTGGCATATGTTAAGGGACTAAATTTCAATCTGCTAAGCATCAGTCAATTCTGTGACAAAGGCTACAATGTGCACTTCAACAAGGAAGAATGCAAAGTGATTCACAGCCAAACCAACACTGTGGTTCTTGCAGGAAGAAGAGAAGACAACATGTATGTGGTGGATTGGAGAACAGCTAAGGCAGAAACATGTTTGCTTGTCAAAAATAAACAATCAATCAGCTGGATTTGGCATAGAAGATTAAATCACCTAAATTTCAAGACTATCAACACATTATCAAAGAACAAGTTAGTTGAAGGCCTGCCAGAGATCACATTCAAGAAGGAATGTCTATGTGATGCATGTCAAGAAGGAAAACAAATCAAAAGCTCTTTCAAGTCAAAGCCCTATCAATCAATAACAAGAATTCTACATCTGCTACATATGGACCTGTTTGGACCAGTCACTCCAGTAAGTGTAAGTGGAAAGAAATACACTCTAGTAGTGGTGGATGACTTCTCCAAATTCACCTGGACCATATTCATGAACAAGAAGAGAGAGACACTCAAGAAGCTACTAGATTTGTTAAGAAGAATTCAAAATGAGAAAGAACTGAAGATCATCAAGATCAGATCAGATAGAGGCACATAATTTCTAAATGAAGTTATCAGAACCTATTGTGAAGAAAATGGAGTACTACATCAATTATCAGCAACAGGAACTCCATAACAAAATGGTGTAGTAGAAAGAAGAAACAGAATTCTCAAAGAAGCAGTCAGAACAATGATTGCAGAAACATGCCTACCAAAAAGGTTTTGGGCTGAAGCAGCAAACACAACATGCTATACACAAAATAGATCAATCATCAACAAACATCATGGAAAAACTACATATGAAATATGGAATGGAAGAAAACCTAATATCTCACATTTACATATATTTGGATCTAAATGTTTTATTTTGAACAGGAATCAGTTACACACCTTTGATGAAAAAGCTGATGAAGCAATCTTTATGGGATACTCAGACACCAGCAAAGCATTCAGAGTACTCAACAAAAGAACATTGGAAATTGAAGAATCAATACATGTAGTCTTTGATGAACCAAACACAAATGTTGAAAGTCTTCAAGAACAAGAACAGGAAGAAGGACAAAGACAAGTGTATATGAATACAACAGTACCAGTTACCATTCTGAATCACAATTTTGGAAATCAAGATGAGCCACAAGTCAATACAACAGAAGAAGCACCAGAACATGATGCTCATACACAACCTGAAGTTGTAGAAGCACCAAGTGAAAAAAACTTCAACCTGACCTCAACTGGCTAAAAAATGATCCAGAAGATCAAGTCATTGGAGACATTCACACCGGAGTTAGAACCAGAAGACAACTGGAGCATATGCAAACATGTTTTCTATCACTAGTGGAACCCAAGACAATAGATGATGCAATTCAAGATGCTGACTGGATTATAGCCATGCAAGAAGAACTAAATGAATTTAAAAGAAATGAAGTCTGGGAACTTGTTGACAGACCAGACATAGCCAAAATCATTGGAACAAAATGAGTATTCAGAAACAAGATGGATGAGCAAGGAACAGTTGTCCGAAACAAAGCAAGGCTAGTTGCAAAAGGCTACTCTCAAGCAGAAGGAATAGATTATGATGAGACATTTTCACCAGTAGCAAGATTGGAAGCAATCAGACTCTTTCTAGCTTTTGCTGCACACAAAGGCTACAAAGTCTATCAAATGGATGTCAAAAGTGCATTTCTGAATGGACTCTTGGAGGAATAAGTATATGTGGAACAACCTCTTGGTTTTCAATTCAAATGAAAAGAAGATAAAGTATACAAGCTCAAGAAGGCTCTTTATGGACTCAAACAGGCACCTAGAGCCCGGTATGAAACACTATCACAATTTCTGATCAAGAATGGATTCAACAAGGGAACTATAGATAAGACTCCTTTCAAATTATAGGAAGGAACAAGTACACTGCTAGTGCAAATCTATGTTGATGACATTATCTTTGGATCAGAGGATGAAAAGCTGTGTGAGAAATTTGCAAACCTAATGAAGAGAAAATTTTAGATGAGCATGATGCGAGAATTAAATTATTTTCTTGGCCTGCAAGTGAAGCAAATGAAGGATGGTATTTTAATTAGTCAATCCAAGTACACAAAAGACTTAATACACTAGTGGCACAACAGATACACCAATGTGTGCAAGAGTCATTCTTGGAAAAGATTAAGCTGGAAAAGATGTTGATCAGAAAATGTAGAGAGAAATCATTGGATCCCTACTATATCTAACTACAAGCAGACCTGACATAGCATTTGCAGTAGGAGAATGTGTAAGATTTCAAGCTCAACCAAAAGATTCACATCTTCTAGCAGCTAAAAGAATAATCAAATACCTGAAGAACACCACCAATGTTGGAATTTGGTATCCAAAAGATCGAGGATTCAAGCTGATATCATATTCAGACTCTGACTATGCTGGATGGAAGATAGATAGAAAAAGCACCTCTGGAACATGCCAGATGCTAGGCATAAGACTAGTTTCATGGTTCAGAAAAAAGGAAAACTCCATATCTACATCAACAACTGAAGCTGAATATATTGCAGCAGGCAGTTGTTATGCACAAGTACTATGGATTAGACAATAGCTAATGGATTATGGAATGGAGGAGAAGACAATTCCAATTATGTGTGACAACACAAGAGCCATATCTATTACTGAAAATCCAGTGTTTCACTCAAGAACAAAGCATATTGATATGAGACATCATTTCATCAGAGATCATGTTGAGAAAAGAGATGTTATTCTAAGATACATACCCACTGAAGATCATTTGGCTGACATCTTCACTAATCCACTCAGTCATGAAAGATTTAGCATATTGAGAACTGAGTTAGGAATGATTGAAATCGACTAAGTACTAAAGAGCGGCTAACTGGAGTAATCAGCTAAGTGACTTCACCAGCTGATTAAACCTTTGCCATTACGGGAGATGTAGCGAGGTAAGGCACTGGTACTCAGCGAAGTCAACTGCACTGATTGTTAGGAGCAGTTACATACAGCAGCTCAGTGAAGAAGTCATTACACCGGCTAAGTGACCAACCAAGTCACTCCACCGAAATATGAATTTAAGTCACCAGCAAACTAAAGTGTGAACTAAATCAGCTCAATACATGTGGAAAATCAAGGAGTTATGGAAGATTATATTGTGAAAGATTACACACGTGGAGATCATTATTTCAATTATGGAGGTGACTATATTATTTTTCTAATTACAACCGCCTCGATTCCCGGGATTTATCATTACTTGCCTCAATCCACTCCCCAACTTCACTTGAACATCGTGACTTATATACACAAAATCACGCCATTACATCACAAAATCCTTCCATATTCAACCATCTTCACACCATACCAAAATCATCATATATAAACCACACTTAGAGGTTTTTCAGAAATCTTTACGCTCATTAGCAAATTATAAACCCTACTGTGTTTTATTTCTGAAAAATCGAAGCCTATGCTTCAAAATCTCAAATCTTCAAACAATGGCTTCATCCTCCTCAAACTGGATATGAGAAATTGATTTCTACTTAAAACTGTGTGGAAATGATGAGGAAGCAAGACGATTGGCAGCTGGATTCAAACGCCTAAAATTATCAACTTTTCTAAATCCTCCAATCACCGAAATTTGCTATGAAAGTCTAATCTCCTTAGATTGCAAAATATGTCTCTGGGCTCCTTGTAGAAGAAGGCGATGAGTGGGAGGAAGACAAGATTGTTGCATCTGTCAACGGCACATAAGTGGTCATTACAGCAAAGGTAATTCACACACGCCTTAAACTTCCAAATAAGGGTCAAGCAAAAGTGACATTGGTACCACAAAACTTGGATGATTTTTTGACAACAATCGCCAAAATGGCAAACCCGGGTTCCAAGAAGGTCAATTGTCTTAGATCCGCCTTAAAGAAACCGTTCAGTGAGTTCAGTGCCCTAATTGGAAAGAGCATTTGAGGGAAGCTAGGGGCAAATAATGCCATTACAAAGGCCAGAATGCGACTAATAGGAATAATCTACAACAATTTGTATTTTATTTGGGCAACTTACTTCTTCCAGAGAATCAAAGAACGAATCCAGGGAGAGGCAACTACTGCTAAAAATGGATTAGCAGAAGGAAAGACAAAAAAAGGGATCTTCTGGGTGATGAAATCCTATCGGATTCAACTACACTAGCTTTTACAATGCTTGAAAGTACCTGTTGTACACCTACATATGTTGCATGAATCCAAAACGATGTTTACCTATGTCAAACAGCTTAAGCAAGCGGGAGGAGGAAAGAGAAAGTAAACTACAACACATTCTTCAGGGCAAAGAAAGAAACAAAAGGTTCAAAGAAATTTGGACAAGGAAGGTTTTGGAAAGTTAATTGATGAAGCAGAAGAAGAAGATTTTGAAAGTGCGACAGAACAACCAGAGGAAGGAAGTTGCAGTGAGGATGCACAACCTCAAAATGAGGAAATTGCAGAAGACACTGGAGATGATGATGAAGAAACTCCAAAAGAACTAGCACAGATATCTGCAAATGACATTGATGATCGAATTGCAGCATATCTTGAATGGAAGGAAGGTGATTCCAGAAGTCAGCTTAAAGAGTCAGAATGCATGCTTGATGAGGAGGCTTGGTTCTTTAATTTTCTTGGGATCACAACCCTAGTTGATGTACTTGATGAGTCACCACTCTGGGATATGGTTGATGCAGTTAAAGCAAAGATGCAACTGCACTCTGACAAAGAAAGTGATGATTCAACTGATGGAAGTGATAACCATGATGATGATGATGGTGATGATCACAATGATGATAATGTTGCTGATCAAAATGGTGATGGAAATAATCCACAGGATACCACTGATGGCCAAGACAAAGAGGATGAACAAACAGCTGATGCAATTAATGATAATATTCTCTTAAGCTATTTTCTATAGACACATGCATCAAAAAAGTCAACCCCACCAGCTAAGACAACACCTCAGCCACTATATGTTGACATTCTGGCTGACCCTACAATAGTGTTGGACACTGGCTCAGCTGCTGCAACACCGGTCAAGGAAATTCCCAGCACAGAGAAAGGAGGACTAGGAGACAGTGCTGCACCACAATTCACTTCTACTCAAGTACTTGAAGAAGGCGACACTGGTGTAGATGTTACTCAACATCAAGACCAAGGACAACAAACAGAACCAGAACCAGCTGACATCCGACACAAACTCTCTCAGCTGGCCACTGGAATCTCAAATGAGACCTTTGAAAAAGCAGTAGATCTGTTGGCTGAAGAATTGGAGCAGCAAGCCATGTACCTCAGATCCATGACTTCAGCATTAATGACAAAAGTTACTCCAGTGAGAGAAGATTCCAGGCTGTTGCTGAATATATTGATGCACAGAATATTGTTGTACAACGACAAGGAGACCTGATGAGACAGCTCAACATCAATATCACCAACAACCTTGTAGGTCTCAGACAACACATCTCTCAGGAAAATGATTCGATGGCATTGGCATTTGGCACCAGATTCTGTAGTGTAATTGAGAAGCTGATTGATCATGACAACAGATTCACATCCATTGAGTCAAAACTAGACACTCTGATTGGCACAGCAGAGGCTACAAATAGCTTACTCCCGCAAATGGATGATGCTGCCAAAAAGGGGGAAACAAGTAATAAGCCTGAAGGATCAACAGTAAGATCCCAAAATTTTATAGAGGAACAGTTGAGAGCAAGGGATAGAGATATAAGAATCAGAAATAAGGCTGAAGAACAACAAAGGAAGGCCAGAGAAGAAAGAGAAAAGGCCTCAAATGAACCCTGCATAGGGTTTCCTCATCCTATCCATAGAAAGGATGATAATAGAGATAGATCAGGTGGACAGCAAAGACTTGGATCAAGTCAGCAAACGAGATCAGCAAGAGAACATAGAACCAGTACAAGCAGAGAGAAAAGAAGTTTCCGAACTCACAGAAACATGCAAGAATATGAGGCTGAGATCGTAGATTATGTAAGAGAATTTCTCAGAGTTCAAGAAGGGATGTATCCAAATCAAACATAAGACGAAGCTTGGGCAGACTGGCTAAGCCACCAGGATGAACAGAGGAGAGTTAACATGGCCAAAACATACAATGACATTAAAAAACAACATGCTTCTCTCCAGCAAAGTGTTGGAACCAGCAGATCTAGTACAACCATACCACTTTCTGCAAAAGGACCAGAAGATTTACCAACTGAGCAACAAGAAGATTTCAAGTATATGACAAAGTTCTTCAACCCTATGGGGAGAATGAACAAACAAGACCAATGGGGCTTGTAAAAAAATCTCAAATTCGCTGACTCACACATTGCTGAAGCTAGGGACAGACTTGAGAAACATTTTGGAGAACCTAGGGCAAATGAGACTATGCCTGATTTTAACAGACTCTTTGCTAAGGGAGTATTTCATGGAGTCTCTGAGTACACTGCTATGGCATACTGGAAATGGAAGTTTCCTGAGATCGATTGGAAAGATATAGAAGAGGTCCAACCCACTAAGTTCAAAAGTTACAAGGCTGAATTAAGCAAAATGTAGTTGTAACACTTTGAATAATTTTGAACTTGCTTATCTTATTTCCCTTGAATGGATGAATAAAATTTCTGAGTTTTATTCTGTTAATTATTATGAAATTGTGTATACTTATGGTCAGGCTTATGAGGGTTTTGGCATCATCAAAATAGGGGAAATTGTTAGGAACATTTTATTATGTTTTGATGATGGCCATACTAGCTGTTATAGCAAGCCTGAAAATAAGTTAGAATTCTATGTATTATTCTTTACTTAGAGTCTGACATGTTGTATAAGTTGAGTCAAACATGTATTGTACTAGTTGGTAGGACAGCAAAGTAAAAACATATTTTTGGCAGAGTGAAGCCAGCCAAGTACCAGTAGAGAAGCAATGCAGACATTATGGTCTGACTTATAACCAAGGAAGTCTATGATGACCTTATATAAGTCTAAGTTATGGTTCTAGAAATGAAACTTAATATTTAAATATGGTGTACACTGATCTCACACAAATCAAGGATAAGTGAAGTACAAGGATTTCTCCTGAACTGAAAAGAATGAAGGAAACAGTGATCGGCAATGTAAACTGACGATCGGCTGAGTAAAACAAAGCAGTGAAGGAAGATCTACGTGGCAAAGTCAGAAGGATCACTTGACCGTTCAGAGAATAGCTACGTAAACCTTACTTAATCAAATTTTGAAATATGATGAAGATTCAGAGGGTCAAGCATTAAATGCACAATCAACAAAGGATCAATCAAGGATGGATTTTCTGATAAACGAATGAAGAAAAATCCAATCACTGAAATCAAGGAGAATATAATTAAGGGGGAATCAAGAATAAAATCAAGGATTATTCCACTCATTAATATAGCCAATGGACGGAAATTCAAATCAAGGATTACCAAGGCTATAAATAGAAGGCATTGACAGACAAAAGAAAAATCAGGAAAAAATCAATAAGCTGAAACTCTAGTGATCAACTCAAAACTGAGAGCTACAATATCAATATCAAGCATTGAGATTGGTCAACAAATTTTGTGAATCCAATTCACTTCAATCAAGCAACTGAATCAGAGCCATCTGAGAAGTAGTTGTGTTTGTGATAGCTGCTGAAGGATTTGGTCCCAAGGAGCAGTGAAAGAGACTGAGTCACCGAAGGCATTGCGATCGGGGAGTGATAGTCTTGAAGATTGTGAAGCTTGTGTAGTGAAGGACAATCATGCTATTGCATCTGTGAAAACAATAGTAATTCCTCCAATCATCACAGGAGAATAGTGGATTAAGGGATTACACCACCCTGAACCACTATAAGCCTTGTGTCAATTTACTTTCAGCAATTTACCTTACTGCATTTATTTAATTGCCTAAATCATATCATAGATCTGTGATTGCATAAACTACTTTGAATCAACATATTAAGAAGGGACTTATCCGCTGCCCAAAAGCTTTTAAATCTTGAAACCCACTATAGGCATTCACCCCCCCCCCCCCCTCTGACTATTGTTTTACCCTTCTCTGGGACCAACAAGAACGTTGAACTCAATAATCGAGAATGAAAATTAGTTTTTCGGAAGAGGATGTTCCTCTTGAGCCTTAAAACTTATGTGACATTGATAAGAATGTCACTACTGTCACTTGTGTTGAATGAGAGACAAAACAAAATTAGTTCAAAGATGACAAGAATGATTTGGTATCAATCTCACTAAACATCCCACAATTCACGAGTAGTGTCTACTCAAATAAACTGCTTGTTCACGGCCATTTACTTTAAAGAAAGCTAAGAATGGGAAGGTAAATGTCTACGCATATAATTCATCGAAACTAAATAAGTTAAAGGCTAAACCGAAATATTAATAAGAGAAAATATAGGATACGGAAAGTGATTTCGAATCACTAACCTATGAATCCTTAGATACTTTCTTAACCGAGTAATTTGACTCAGAAGCTAAAGTTCTTTTGTAAGAACAAGGTAGCTGGGCATTCATGATGAAGAGTAGACAACGGGCAATTATTTCAGCTAAGAAAGTGGGAGTGATATAAGGAAACAAATTTCAGATTATTATTCTTGTGTATCGCATAAATTTTATTTCAATTTTTTGGATTCGTTGGAACTAATGGATTCATATACAAATCGATAATATAGTTGCCTCAAAGAAAGTGAAAATGACTTTTGTATACCATTCTGAGACTCGGACTTTTGTCAGTTAAAGTCAGAACCACTAAGTAATGCTAATAAAAGGTATATGTAACACATCATAAGCTATTAAGACAAATGGTTTCCATATTTTGATAAACGATTCTTCAGCATCTATTTATTAGTGCATATATCCTAAAAATAAGATCTGAAGACTGGCCATGGGTGATTCCTATTCCCAGTCTAAGAACACTATCTCAAAGGAAAAATGACTAAGTAACTTTTAAATTAGGAAAAGGTAATAGAGCTGAAGAAGCATCACGGCTTGTTCATATTGACCTTCAGGGTCTTATAAAGGATGCAAGCTAGTTGGAGCTTTTGAGTGGTGGACACTTTGTCTGACGACTACTCGAAACGCCGATTAGTTTATCTGAATATTACCAGAGAAGCGAGTATTCCATGCTCAGAAATAGGATAAAGCATAGTTTTTGGCACTGATGCTCGGCCTACTCCGAGTGAAACAATTTCACTGAAAGGATAAACCATGTATTGTCTTGTATAGTTATTGATATGCCACATTACACTGCTTAACTCAATTAAGATATTTGTTGCAAAATAATGGTTTACATTATTATGTAATACCGAGAAGTCTACCAAAAAGGTGCTTATGAATTTGTGGATAAGAAGTGAAGTAAATTTACTCAACTTATGCAAATAGAGGCATTTAGCATTTATACTTGAAATTAGGACTGGAGATTTTGCATACACGTTCAGATGGTGACTGTTCATGAAATATCTTAATGCAATGAGTAATAGTTGGTTATACGATTCTTGAGATCGGATAGTTACGGTTACACTGTTACATCTTTTCTAAAAGAATGTTTAAATAATAACCATAGACCTTGAAGTACAGTTACTCAATGAGTTACTATCTAATTTAATCAGACCACATCCAACATTGGGTGTTGGGGGTTATGTTGATAAATATTACTAAACCAGACCAGAATATCGATTCACCAAAATGCAGTGGGAGTATGGTTTCACCATTGACCTTCTGTGATTATGAAGACATTACATTCTGCTGGGTGTGATTGATCACTTATGGTCTATTTGGGCTGTATAGGATTCTGAAAATAGGTGGTTGGTTTAAAGCCACCTATAATGGTGTTTTGGTACTCCAGTTCTGTTCATAATCTTATAGAACCACCTGAGTGTCTCAGGCCCAGTGGGAGTAATTGGGTCTACGTGATGAAAAGTTGAATGAATAAGACAGTTTATCTTTCTAAGTAAAGCCAAGTGATCTAGAGGTGATTCCCTGATAAGTAGATCATTTATAGGAGTGATGCCCTGAAACTTTCTTACCACTCAGCCTTGCTTGACTCCATGGAAAGCAGAAAGATTACCAGGGGTGATGCCATGAAACTTTCTTTCCGTACAACGGAGCTTGAATTCATTCAGAACAGAATGGTTTTAGCTTAAATCCAATGGCAGATTGACTACCTATGCTTATATCCATTGGTGGGTTAACGCAAACCTCTAGGTCATTAAAAGTCATATGTTTTAAATATATGGACTTGACCATTATATTGATAAGTCTTTCGTATATAGAGTATCAATGTTGGTAAAGTAGTGCATGTTGGTGTTCGTAACGATAACACTGAAATAGTTGGAAACAACATGGGTGTGTTATCTGAAGTAAGGAATTGACAAGCCAAACTTTTCTAAACCAGATAAGTGGACAATTTCATAGAAATCGATTAGGTCGAATTCATGAGAACAAGTTGTGGCAGTATCCCATCCATCTTATTGTTTAAGATGGTATTGAATTTTCGTATGCAACATTCAATGAGAGGTTTCCTACGCAACCCCTCATGGAATAATTCTGTCAAATCTTCGGAAATAGAGAAAATGGGATTAGTTCTCTTTTGGATAGAGAATGTCGGATTATTAAAAGTCAATTGTAATCGTATCTTGGATTCGAGTATTGATAGCAGTATAGTGCATCCTCAAGTATCTTTAAAGAACGAGGAATCATATGCTTGTGTATTCGGGTGCAAATCTGAGTGTTGTTGACTACACTGATTCTGATTTTTGTCGGATTAAGGATGATCGTGAATCGATCTCTAGCTCAGTGTTTACTCATAGTGATGGAGCTATAGTCTGGAGCAATCCAGTGCTGCCAATTTGACTTTATTAGGTGAATACATAGAAGCTTCCGGAGCAGCTAAAGAGGCAGTGTGGCTTGAGAAGTTCTTTGTAGGATCAGGAAGTGATTCCAGGTCTTGATGAGCCGGTACCATTTTATTGTGAAAACAGTTGAGAGGTAGCTCATGCAAATGCTCTTCACAGTCACAAGAGGTAAAAATCTTATTAAGATAAAGTACCAGCTACTCAGACAGACCGTGCAGAGAAGCGACATTTCGGTCATAAAGATCGCCTCGACCCAACAACCTAGTTGATCAGTTTACCAAGTCGCGTGGCATCTAATGTCACTGATCAGCTCTTGGCTGGTATGAAATTGGGAGATATGTCTCATCTGCATTAGAGCAAGTGGGAGAATGTTGTGGATCCAAAGAATAAGGGTGTGTGTTGCACTAAAAACAATTGTTGCTTGTCTTTATGGGCAAGTGGGAGATTGTTGGATGTAGTGCCCTGAAGACAATTGTTTTTTGTCTATATGGGAAAGTGGGAGATTGTTGGAAGTAGCGCCCGAAAGACAATTTTATGTAATAATTTTTATAATTAATAAATGAGAGATGTATTCTCATCTTATTATTTGCTTTGTGCTTATAAGAAATACACTGCTGAAAACCCCAAGTCGTTTCATATGTAGCCAAATAACTTAGTGTGTGTCACACATGAGGATTAAGTTTATGGTGATACACTTGAACTATTAGTCCATGGTGAACTTAATTAAAGTATGGGGTCTATTGATTAAACCACCATTAATGCGCCTAGAATACTTTATGGTGTGACCGTCTTATCTGGACCGTCGATACTTGTTATCTAAGTAGGGCATTTATATATGATGTAGTCATATAGGACTGGACCGATTTAATCTGTATTTGTCATATAATTTCGTGATTAAGAAATCTTATTAAATCACAAGATGATCATATATGGATTAACCTTAATCCGGATGTGATTGCATACTCCTACGCTTTTCAAGATAGGGTGTGATGTTCATTAAGGATCGCTAAGAGGCGCGGTTTGAATCACTTTCACGTTGGCACTATTCTGGAATGAGTGAGAAGTGTGTGTCTGACAGATATGGAATCCATTCCTTCCCGCGGGAAGTAGAAAGACAGTCCCCTTATTTGTTAATCCTAGAAACTGATCGATCCGCGGCGTTCATATTGGTTATGAACTAATTGATGACTAGTGGGTTAATGGTAAATAAGGATAAGATGTATTGAAGAAAGTTTACAGAAATAATCCCGCTTCATTACGGATAGTCTATGGAGGGTTGGTCTGTATGTAATGATTATATCAATGGACACTTATTGACTAGACGTTTTGAGAATAAGTTATATCTATAATCCATAGAGTTCAGTTTCGGATTTATGGTGGCGTAATTCCGGAATTAGTAAGTTGAGTAGAAATATTATGGTCGATCAATATTTTATTCAATTTATTATTGCTACTGGTTATAGGTCCATGGTTCCCGGGTAGACTCCTAACACGCGAGTGTTATCTCGTTTTGTGGAACCTCGAGAATAAATTAAATAGGTGGTCCATTTAATGAATATGCAATATTTTTTATTTGGTAAATAATATGTAAAATAGGAAAGACATTTTCTATTAAATTTAATGGCAAATGTTGCGCCATATTTGTTGAATAAATTAGGAAAAAAAATTTCCTAAATTTTGTCAAATGTGTAATTAATTAATTATTTGTTAGATAATTAATGGAAAAGAGATAAGAAATTGTGGCGTAAAAATTATAACTCTCTCTTGACTAGTTATTTTTCTATATAAAGAGAGTTCCTCCCAACACAATAACACATCATTGTTTGCGCCACACATACCAAAATAGAAGAGAAAAATTAGTTTATTTTTCTAGTCATTAAGAGAAGAAAAACCTTGGGATTTTCTTGAACATATTTGAAGAGGTTCTACGGCGAGGATCGGCGTCCACCAGTCGTCGCTAGGAGATACAATCCGGAAGACTGCGGCTCCTCCCCTTTGGTCGACTATTTCTTCCTCTCCGTTTAGGTAAATCTTCAACCTTCTCATAGTTATATTAATTATTTACGTGGATCATATCTTAGTAAAATCGCATGCGAATTTATTCGTAGCTTCCGCTGTGTATGATCGAGCATCTAGATCAGTGATGTGAATCTGATCTGATCATCCAATTATGGATCAGATCCAGATTCGGGTTTCTATATATCCGACAATTAACTGTAACTTCTCCCACATTTCTATAGCAGTTGTGCAGTTTTTGACTTTCAGGTAATATTGCTATCCAAGGTTTTGAGTATAATGTCCATGGCTAAATTGTTGAGACTGTTTCTCTTTCTGTTATCATTGTTCCATTCACTCTTGGGTTTGGGAACTCTAACTCGAGCACCACCTTCAATGGTTTGCGTGTGAGTGATCTGAATACGTCCATCAATCAAAACATCCATCATGTTGTCATGTGTTGCATCAATAAATGCCTACAATCGACGTCTATACACATCAAAGCTATCCATGATGAACATAAGCATCTGTCAAGCATACTGATTGTTGTGCATGATACAAGTTTAGAAAACTGAGTTATGAAAAACTAGAAATTGAGAAAACTGAGATTTTTACAGAAGAACAACTAGAGGATGTTATCAGAACAAGTCCATATCAAAGAACACTACTCCTATACCAATTGTTGGTCCCGTGAAAAGGCTGACACAAGTTTAGAATGGGAGGAATAAACTTGTGACCAAAAACTGGATTCTTAAAAACTAATGCTTGGTAAAGTTAAACTTGTGTGGAGTTTAGCTAAAAGAGCTGAGCTTAAGTCAAACGGACTTATACTCAAACGGAGTTAAGCTGAAGAAGCGATTAAGTTTCATCCTTTTTAAAGCGATCTTATTGGTTCTATGAAAAAGATGATATGCAAAAACTGAGATCTGTCAGTTTTGTGTTGTGTGTGGAATACAATCAGTTCTGTATGCTTGGACACACAAAATTATAACAATCACAAATATGGAAAAGTAAAGAACAATAAGTAAGTGCGTAAAAAAAGTAAGCTAATGAGGTAAGTGTTACAGTATAAAGGCTGAAGGGATCTGAGTGCAATCTGCAGATACACAACAGCTTGCTGATAGTGTAAAGACCTGCTGACAGTGTAAAGACACAGCAGCGACTCACGCGGAGAATAATGTACTGCATTGAAGAAACGGTTATTCTGTTATAAGTTTGAAGTAACCATTTGTAACTTACTTCTAACTGATCAATTAGGTGTATGAAGCTATAAATACCCATTGATCAGCTGCATTGTGAAATAACTTGTAACTTTCAGTTCATCAGTAATAATCTGCGTTTTATTATTTGTTTGTAATTCTACAAACTTCATCATGGTATCAGAGCAGAAATTTGAGAATTTTCTAAATGCTTTCCTACGTTTTCTCTCTCATCTTTGAAGAATCTTGATAGTGTTCTTCATCTTTTCTGGGATTTTAGTATCTTGAGATTAAACTGTCATCTTATTCCTGAGTTTTTGATTAGTTCTTGATCATTTTTTCCTATATTTTCACTTTCATTATTTATTTGTGATCAATTCTGGAGTTCTTGATAGCCATGGCAGCTAAGAAACAAGAAATAAGTCCCTCCAGTCCATTTTCTGTTCATCCAAATCATAATCAATCCTTAGTTCTTGTTCAGTCATTGATGAATGTCAACAACTATAATCCATGGAAGATGTCTACGGAGATGGTGTTGATCACCAAAAATAAAATTGGCTTCGTAGATGGCACAATCAAAGGCCAGAAGTAGATTCAGCAGATTTCCATGCATGGAGACATTGTGATACAATGGTGAGATCATGGATCTTGAATTCAATAGAGAACACCATTTCCCAGAGTTTAATGTACTTCAAGAGTGCACATGCAATTTGGAAGAATCTTGTTAAGGGTGAATTTATGTGATTTATATCGTTGTATTTCGTAACAAATTCCTCCATATTCGTATAATTCGCATAGGAATTAAGGGTTTAATCGAATTATTGAGCAAATGAGTTTTAAAAGTCTTTAAGTGTAAACTTGAGCTAATTTCGTGATTTTATTGGTAATTATCTATGGTTTTACACTTTGCGTGTTTTTGTGGTTTTGAAGGTGCATAAAAATGTCATAAAAGGAGTTTGAATGGAAAAGGAAGATGCAAGTTGAGGATTGGAATGAAGAATTGCATGCAAGACTGGCTGAACGAGCGTTTTCCATGCGTCCATCCTGGACGGGCGTCTGAAGCAAGTCCAAGGTATCTTGGACGGGCGTCCAACAAGACGGACGGGCGTCCTTCGACCGACTTACAGCAGCCGACTTTATTTTCTATAAATACCAGCGCTTTGTAAACTCTAGGACATATAATTTTATACAGCCGCATACACAGAAAACCCTAATTTCGAGATCAAGTCACCTCGGCTGGCTGAGCCTTGGTGCTTGGCCGGCCGAGGGTTGTTTCTTTTCATCTTTATTTCGTTTTTTTGCTGTTTTTGGCTGGATGATTTGGAGGCTAGACGATTTGTTCAATTTATTTAAATCCGTTTCATCAGGTTCTTTCTTTTCAATCTTGAGTTTGTTTTGTGATTTTTAATTCAAGTTGTATTTTTCCTATGCATATGTGCTATGCAATCAATATCGAAAGATGAATTGCTGTTGATGTTTACCGTATGACGAGAGTCGGTGTAAACCTTAGATCACCATAGGAAAGATGGGATTTTTAATCTTGACATAACGAGAGTTGATAGGTTGAATTTCTAGGTTGCTAGATTGAGAGATCTTACGCCTTGTTTTGATAGCGTCAATCTTATATATCGAGAGATGAGAGATTGATAGGCGAATTATCTACGAGAGTAGGAATTCATACATCCGTTAGGTGGACCACATCTTTAATTAAATCATCACAAGACAACTTTAGAGAGGAAATTAAGGGTTGCGGGATCGGTGGATAATTACTTGTTCGATTGCTTAATCACCATGATCATCTTCTTGTTTACCGTTTATTTTATAGTTTATAGATTAGATATCGTTTTCGCTTTTATCCTTCCTGGCTTTGGACTGACAATCCTCTGTCCAGTTTATTTTATCGTTTTAGGTTTTCATAATAATTAGTATCAATCTTAGGAAAATTAATGAACTAGATACCCCGATTCCATGTGACCGACTCCGGTATTAATCGCTGTACTACGATCCCTACACTTGGGGAATACCGGATTTATAAATATTATTACTTGTTTGTTTTGCATTAGATAAATCCGTGAACAAGTTTTTGGCGCCGTTGCCGGGGAATCGGTGCGGTTGTCCAGTTCATTATTAATTTTTCTAAGGTAGTATAGTGGTGAGTATTCCCGCCAACGGAACCAAAAACAAGTTTTTGGCGCCGTTGCCGGGGAATCGGTACGGTTGTCTAGTTTCTATTAATTTTTCTGTTTTTGTTACGAATTTTTCGTAGATAGGTTTTTGTTTCTATCCTTTCTAGTTTCTACATTGATTCGGGGACATCGAGGTTGAATTATCTGACTCCACATTTTTAGCGATCGAACTTTTGGATAAAAGGGATCGTTTTAGCACATGGTAGTATTTTGGCCGTAACTTTCGGCTCGAGTGTCGGATTAGCGCGCAGGACCCCAATTCAGAAAGCTCGTTTCGACGCCGACGACGTGGTGAAATGCCTACAGCCGTTCAACACCGTTTTCGAGGTCAAAATCCACTGTTTTCCCTTCCATTTTGGTCTCAGAAGATTTCAACACGTTTTTCCCCCTTTTATTGTTTTCTGTTTTAAATAAATAAATAAAGGATTTCTAGGGTTTCTTAAGTATCTAGGGTTTTTGATGTTATATCTAGGGTTTCTGAGGTTGCTCGTGTTTCTTTTTGTGTGCATCATGCTAAGACCAGACGGGAGTCTACTCTTTGTGAACGCCCGGCCACTCTTTGTGGTTACCTGACGTGCGTCCATAGTGAGTGGACGTCCGTCCGTCCAACATGCACCAACTCTGTTATGTCTTAAGAGAAACAAACTAGTGTTTGTCCTTTCCAAACGCCCGTCCAGTTCATAAATTCCAGGCGAACGCCCGTTTGAAAGAAGGAACGCACGTTCAGGTTCCAGATTTTTCTTGAATTGATTTTTAATGCTTTATTTGACGTGGATATTTCCTATACGAGCTTCTGTGGCTAATTATTTTTGCGTAGATGTTCTGAACTTGCATGTTTATATCTTTCCATCTACTAATCCATGTTAAATAATTGATTAATTTTTATATACATGCTCCATTATTCGACTTGAATGTTTTATTGTGAGCCTCTGTGGCCTTTGTATATGCGTAGATGTCCTGTTCTTTCACCGTTATGGTTTCCTTTCCATCTATTGCAATCCATGTTGAGTATTTCACCTAGCTAGACATGATTCCGAATTTGACTTATGCTGTTCCTTTTGTCGTCTATCTAGGGTGTTAGGGTTGTTAAAGGCACGTCTACACTTCACATGGCAAGCTTCTGTGGCTTTGCATAGTCGAATTTTGTTACGCTTCTGTGGTGTTATTTAGTAGACGTTTATATTCTTGACCGTGCTTAGATTAGGGCGACATCTACGGAATTAGTTGGGCTAGTTTATTTTCTTTATTTTCATTTTGCCTTTTTAGTATAGTTGCATATCATTTAGTTGCATTGTATTTTATTCTGTTTTTTTCTTTTTCTTTTTATTTATCTTTTTAGTGCACCTAGCCCTGCTACTTTGTAGTGTCCTCTATCCTCATTTCAGTATGCACATGTAGGGCTTATTTGTATTGTAAAGCTTCTGTGGCTTTATGTTTGACGCCTAGGTGACCTGTGTTTTCCCTGTGTGGTGATTGTTCCATCTGAGCAATTATATCTTGTGCTTCTATCTTGTTTATGATTTATTTTGCCATGTTATATCCCCCTATCCCCCGAGGTATGTTTTGTTTTGTTTTTCAAGTATGCAGGATATCTACGATAGCAATTGTGAGCTTTTAGATGATATCAGTTTTCCGGTGGATGGTCCACAGTCGACTGATTTCCTCAGGCATTTCTGGATCTGATGCTGGCCACTTCCGGAATTGCCACTTTCGAAATACAATCAGATAAGTGCTTTATCTTTTCGTTAATTCTGCACAACATGAGGACATGTTGATCTTTATGTGTGGGGGAGGGGAATGATTTGATATGTATCTATACATTTGCTTAATTCGTATGTTTCTATGCAAAATGAGCTAGAAATTGAGCTAGAATTTTCAAAAATTTTCGACATTTTGGTTTTTGTTTTGTCCCGAGTAGGCAATTCAATTCAATGTTCGTTATTTTTATAGTCATTGAAGCTATATATCATATGTTTGATAAGTTAGTTGTTTCACCTGAGATCTATTTTTCACAAGCCATAGTGAATGATGAGCTAATTTATAAAGTTATACCCCTTTTGATTAGTGGTTTCTGATTTTCTTATAAGTCATGTGCTTAGTGCTACGTATATATCTTGAGATTTATGATAGTTTGTATTTAGATCCGAAGTATGTTATACTGTGAATATCTAAGGTTTGAATGTGATAAGTAACACGTAACTTATTGTCAAATGAAAAAGTTGAGTTTATAATGAATTAATTGGGTGTGTCGAAAGTTGGTCGATGATTTGAGTGCGGTAGGGCGTACCACGTATGTCCTATACCACTATGATGACTAAAAGCTCACGACAGTCAGAAAAAGCTGCCTTATGATTGGAGTAAGGTAGGGTATATCTCAAATATCCTATTCTGCTATGAGGGCAAGAGCTCATTCTGATGTGTGTTTAAAAGTGAACTTGTTAAATCAACTAATGAATTGTTATGAAATGGATATAAGACTAAGTTATCGTCTATCTTATCCCCAGTAGAAACTGATAGATATGCTGTAGGGATTATCCTCTGAGTATTTCAGAAAGGCCCTAGATATATCCGATCATTCTTTTCGGGATATTTTGCGTTTGTAGGGTGCATCTTATGAGTGTCATTTATTGCTAGTCTACGAGGGGGTATTAGCTAGTTTTGCTTTGAGTTTCTCAAGTTTGGATTTAGTGGAAATTTTCTATGGCTTTGCACACACACTGGGGTGAACCTCTAAGTTATTGAATATGTGTTATATTTGTTGAGATGTCTATTTTTTGTCTCGAACCTTGGTCTTGTTTTGTTTTGCTCGGGACGAGCAAAAGCTAAGTGTGGGGGAGTTGTTAAGGGTGAATTTATGTGATTTATATCGTTGTATTTCGTAACAAATTCCTCCATATTCGTATAATTCGCATAGGAATTAAGGGTTTAATCGAATTATTGAGCAAATGAGTTTTAAAAGTCTTTAAGTGTAAACTTGAGCTAATTTCAAGCTTTTATTGGTAATTATCTATGGTTTTACACTTTGCGTGTTTTTGTGGTTTTGAAGGTGCATAAACATGTCATAAAAGGAGTTTGAATGGAAAAGGAAGATGCAAGTTGAGGATTGGAATGAAGAATTGCATGCAAGACTGGCTGAACGAGCGTTTGCCATGCGTCCATCCTGGACGGGCGTCTGAAGAATGGACTGGCGTCCAGGAGAAGAAAGTTGATTCAGAGAGTTTGGACGCTGAGTGGATGGGCGTTTGAAGCAAGTCCAAGTTATCTTGGACGGGCGTCCAACAAGACGGACGGGCGTCCTTCGACCGACTTACGGCGTACCGACTTTATTTTCTATAAATACCGGCGCTTTGTAAACCCTAGGACATATAATTTTATACGGCCGCATACACAGAAAACCCTAATTTCGAGATCAAGTCACCTCGGCCGGCTGAGCCTTGGTGCTTGGCCGGCCGAGGGTTGTTTCTTTTCATCTTTATTTCGTTTTTTTGCTGTTTTTGGCTAGATGATTTGGGGGCTTGACGATTTGTTCAAGTTATTTAAATCCGTTTCATCAGGTTCTTTCTTTTCAATCTTGAGTTTGTTTTGTGATTTTTAATTCAAGTTGTATTTTTCCTATGCTTATGTGCTATGCAATCAATATCGAAAGATGAATTGTTGTTGATGTTTACCGTATGACGAGAGTCGGTGTAAACCTTAGATCACCATAGGAAAGATGGGATTTTTAATCTTGACATAACGAGAGTTGATAGGTTGAATTTCTAGGTTGCTAGATTGGGAGATCTTACGCCTTGTTTTGATAGCGTCAATCTTATATATCGAGAGATGAGAGATTGATAGGCGAATTATCTACGAGAGTAGGAATTCATACATCCGTTAGGTGGACCACATCTTTAATTAAATCATCACAAGACAACTTTAGAGAGGAAATTAAGGGTTGCGGGATCGGTGGATAATTACTTTTTCGATTGCTTAATCACCATGATCATCTTCTTGTTTACCGTTTATTTTATAGTTTATAGATTAGATATCGTTTTCGCTTTTATCCTTCCTGGCTTTGGACTGAAATTCCTCTGTCTAGTTTATTTTATCGTTTTAGGTTTTCATAATAATTAGTATCAATCTTAGGTAAATTAATGAACTAGGTACCCCGATTCCCCGTGACCGACTCCGGTATTAATCGTTGTACTACGATCCCTACACTTGGGGAATACCGGATTTATAAATTTATTACTTGTTATTTTCCATTGATAAAATCCGAGACAAATCTTGCAGCCATATATTCTAATGTTGATGCCTTGAGGCTGTCAGATCTTCTTAAAGAGATGCATCTGCTGAAACAAGGAAATGATTCTGTGAATCAATATTTCACAAAATTGATGGTTCTGTGGGAAGAAATCAAGACTATCAGGCATGTATCACTTTCTTCTTGTGATCCTCAATGTCACTGCAATACAGCAACACACTAATGGATCATATGGAGGCTGAACATGTCATGAAATTCCTTAAAGGTTTAAGTTATGAGTTTGAGCCAATGGTTTCTCAGGAAATGCTGATGGTGCCTTTTCCATAAATCCTTGATGCCTTTGCAATGGCCATTAAGTTTGTAAGACAGAATATGTATATAACTAACAAGGCCAAGAATCAAGATTCTATGGTTCTATTGTCTCGGAAAAATGGACAGGGACAAAATCAGATTGTCAGCAGACCTAACTCTGCCTCTGCTGCAAATCCCAGACCTAAAAATCCCAAGAAGATGCAATGTAGTTTTTCGGGATTCATTGGTCATACTGAGGAGACTTGTTACAAAAATCATGGCTATCCTCCTGGCTTCAAATCAAAAAGTGTTAATTTGGTAGAGGAAGAACAATCAGCAGAAGAAGATCAGGCCCAAAACAGGTCTGCTGGACCGGGGTTTCCAATTCTTACTGCACAACAACTTGCCAAGTTGATGGCTCTGCTGAGTTCTGATCCTCCAAGACATGCATAGTTTGCTATTGGACAACGTGTTGAGATGGTGACAAACTACTCACCTGCTATAGGGATAGGTGATCTAATCTTAGTAATATTCATACAATGGATTTTGGACTCTAGTGCCATAAATCACATTGTAGGATCATTAGATCTATTAATCAATCCCAAACCTTCATTTGGTATAAAAATGGTATTAACTAATGGAAATAATGTTTTTGCCACACATATAGGACAAGTAAGGGTCAATCCTTAGCTGGTCCTACATGATGTGTTTTACATTCCTGGTTTTTAGTATAACCTTTTATCTTTACCTTCTTTTATTAATCATACAAAAGGTGCAGCTGTTTTTTCTACTAACAACTGTGTTTCGCAAGACAAGAACAAGAAAGTGATTGGTTCGAATTTGAGTTACACGAGAGGACTCTATGTCATGGATCAACAAATAAGACTTTCTGTTACCAATGCGATAGAAAATCACACCTTATCTTATAGATTTTATGATGCTCTTTTATGCATTACAGACTAGGACACTTGCCAGATAAGAGATTGCAAGTTATTAGTTCACAGTCTGCTGATGTCAAGTTTTGTGATTATGACCTCTGTTACGCTTGTCCCAAGGCAAAACTAAAAAAAAACCATTTCCATTAGGTACCACTGCTGTACATTCTATTTTTTTATCTTGTTCATATGGATATTTGGGGTCCTTACGATAGCATACTTTGAATGGAAAACAATATTTTCTTACTTTTTTAGATGAGTTTTCAAGATCTACTTGGGTCTTTCTTATGAGGCACAAATCTGAAACTTCTGACCTTGTTAAATTTGTTTCTACATAATTTCACAAAATTATCAAAGTTATTAGATCTGATAATGGAGTTGAGTTCTAGCTCTCTGATTATTATGCTCAGTAGGGCATCAAACATCAGACATCTTGTGTCAGCACACCTAAACATAATGGTATTTTTGAAAGAAAACATCAGCATATGTTGAATGTAAGGGACTGAGGTTCCAAAGTAGTTTACTAATTGAATATTGGGGTTTCTATCTTTTAAATGATGTAAAATTGATTCATGCTACATCTACACCACTGCTAAAGGAAATCACTCCACATGAAGTCCTTTATGGCAGTAAACCAAACTGTTCTGTGTTTAAAGTTTTTGGTTTCTAAGTCTTTTCTTGCACACCTCAGCAGTATAGGACAAAATTTGACTCAAGATGTAGGACTCGTGTCTATCTTGGGAATTCAAATACATCTAAGGGTGCTATTCTCTTAGACATTACCAAGAATGATATCTTGGGGGTAGAAATACTCAATTTCATAGGACTTATTTTCCTCTATTTCAACAGGTGTTGGGAAAGGCTAGATATCCTACTGACATGCCGGTTCCTTTACCAGTAATGGACACTTTTCATGATCTGTTGAATGAATCAACAGACTATCCAGATATAGGGTCAGTTGTAGTTGAGGCATCTAATAAAGAGCATGCACCAGTAAACCAGGCACCTGAACCCACACAACTAAGAAGGTCCACAAGAACAAGAAAATCACCAACCGTTTATCAAGGGGGTGCTCAAACTATTCAGCAGACTCCACACATGCTGAGTGCAGTCATGAGTCTAGACAACCTCTCAACAGACTATGCTAAATTCATTAATGCTAATGATGCTATTAAAGAGCCTAAGACTTACAATCAAGCTATCAAGCATGATGAATGGGAGGAAGAAATTCAAAAAGAGATTAAAGGTCTACAAAAGACTCATACATGGGAAATAGTTGATATGTCCTGTTGGAAATAAAATTTATGTTTTCATGATAATTCATCATATTTACTCAGAATATTATCTTAACCTCATTGATGAAGTGTTGAAGCTAGCTGTTATAGTGAAAAGCTAAAAGATGTGTAGAATTGAATGCATAGGTTTTACTAGAGTATGATATTTATATAGGTTACATTAGACAAGCTCTGTAATAGTTAGTGTGTCGTGAAACTGAAAACTAGAAGTCATTTTGAAAACTGGAAATCGTTAAGATAAACAAACTGACTCATAATACACCAATATGAAACTGAAGAAGATAAGTTCGCTGAGGGACACAAACTTGGTTGGCTTATCTGGAAGATAGAAGAACTGAGGGTCACATACTCAGTTGTAGAAGATTGAAGAACTGAGGGTTCAAACTCAGTTATGAAGATTACAAGTCGAGACTATAAAGTTAGACTTCAGGCAAGTTTGTGGTGACCTGAACTTACTTTATGGATCTTGTATGAAGACCTAAGAATCACAAGGATAATGAATTCTCAGAAGATAATTTTTATGGTGTACTCTGATTAAGTCAATTATAATAGGATTTAAACTGGAGTATTGATATTTGAAGAAGAGTAAAATCTCAGTTAATACTCCAAGTCAGTCAAGAAACTGACAACTGATAAACACAGTATAAAACTGATCAGTAAACTCAGTTTTATATGTCAGCCATCCAACAAACTGATAGTACAGTCGAACGTTTTAAAGGAAGCAATATTTTTGGATGAAATATTGACACATCAGAACGGTCAGAAAATGTAGCCGTTACAAGATAGACGTTGAAACAATTCGAATTCATGCGAGATGAATGTTGGACCTCACACTATAAATAGAGGACTTTGCACCAAGAAAGATGAAGAATTATTAAGGTCAACAAGCATTTTTGTGCACTAGTCCTAGTTATTCGAATTGCAATCATCTCAACGCTATAACAAGATCATATGAAGAATTTCTTCAAGTGTTCAAGCTACACAGAATTTATCCAGATTCAGACACTTTGAAGAACCACAAACAAGAATCAATTAATTGATTCTCAGCCCAACTTTGATTCTACATCAAAGGTTTAGAATGTGAAGCAAACCGGGAAGGTTTTGTCAAGGACAGTTGTTACAAGCAGTCGGGTTGACTGTGTTTGTGATGGTAGCTGGTGAAGAGGCATACGTAACCCTTCAAGGACCAGTGTTCAAGCAATTGAATAGCAGAAACTCTACTTGTTCTACAACTGTTTAGATAGTGAAGCTAGGGATTGGCCAAGGACTATTGCTTAGGACTTTTTGTAACAGCTCACCACAAGAAGTTCTAGTGGATTTTCCTCCTACACCACAGGGGAAGAGAGGACTAACATCATTACACCACTTGGAACCTCTATAATATTTGCCTCATTTACTTTACGCATTCATTTATTTATTTACTTAGCATTTATCTACAGCATTCTGAGAATTGATTGTTATACAACTCACAGCTCACAGACTGACATTCACCAGAATTCAGTTTGACACAATCAACTTTCACATAGAACAAGAAGATCAAGAAAAAGGCTAGAATTATATCTGCTGCCGGTTGGCTCAGTTTTTGCTTAAGTCAGTTTGACTTAAACTCAGCTTAGTCAGCTTAACTCCACACAAGTTTTAACTGAACCTTAATTTGTTTTAAATCCAGTTTTAGGGACAAGTTTATTCACCCTCCCTCTAAACTTGTGTTAGCCTTTCCAAGGTACCAACAATTGGTATCGGAGCGGTGTTTCTTTAACAAGCCATTGTTAAAAGCTCATTTGCTCTAAATCTCCTCTAGTTGTTCTCATAAGAAAGCTCAGTTTCTAGTTCTCATAAAATCAGTTTTCACTCACTCACAATGGATAACAATCAGTATGCAAGACAGATGCTTATGTGCAACATAGACAGATTTGATGAATATAAACGTCGTATGCAGGCTTTTCTAGCTGCTACTCATGATGAAATGATGGACGTACTCACTGATGAACCAATTCAGATCACTCACATGCAAACTGTTGGTGAAGATCAAGTTCGAGTTCCAAAGCTCAAGGCTGAATGGACCAGTGATGATCGCAAGCAAAACAATCTCAACAATGTTGCTATGGACTTTATCCTCGGAACTCTTGACAGCAACATGTACTTAAAAGTGAAAGCTTGTACCACTGCTAAGAAAATGTGGGACAAACTTCAACTAGTTTGTGAAGGAACTGACTCAATCAAGGAAAACAAAATCTCAGTTGCAAAGCAAAATTTTGAAAATATCAAGATGAAAACTGGAGAGACCATTGACCAAATGGAGACAAGATTCAGTGCCATCATGGATGAATTAGATCTACTCAAGATTGAATACACAAAGAAAGTTATCAATACAAGAATCTTGAAGGCATTACCAATGTGCTGAAAGATGAAGGTCACTGCTATGGAAGAATCTAGAAGACTTGACATAGAAGACTCCTTCAAAATCTTCTCAGATTTGAAAGCTTATGAATTCAGTGAAGATTTTACAAGCACAGATGCAATAATCAAAGCTCTGGAAGAACCAAAAACCACAGCACTTGCAGCAGCATCAAATGATTCTCAAGAAACATCCACAAACAATCTTTAACAGTTGGATGAAATGGAGGAAAAAATGGCTCTTATGATGAGAAGAATCAGAAGGATGAAGAATGGTCATCCTGTAACCCAGAAGTTCATCCAGAAGACTCATAAGAAAAGAAAAGATGATGAGTATCTTTGTTCCAACTGTAAGAAGCCTGGACAATACAAAGCTGAATGTCCAGAACTGACCAAGAAGACTCTGCAAAGAAGAATTGGTAGAAGAGCACTCCTTGCTGGAGATGAGTTAGACTATGAAGCTGGTGCTGAAAGGCTATCAGATGACACAGCTTTAATGGCACACATGGAAGATCCCAATGAGGTATGTGAATAAAATTCTAAATATAGCTCAGCTTAGATTTCCATGAAAAATGCATGTTCTTCAACAGCCGATTCCATTCCAAGAAACTCAGAATTAGAAGAAACTCTTGATGATTTGATGAGTCAGCTTGTCACCATATAAGCTGGTTATGAATCAATCAAAGCTGGGAAAGAATCTCAAATTCTAGAAGTCAATAGATTGAATGATGAACTGAACACGTTAAAACTAAGCAGAACTGACAAAGGAAAGAATAAGTATCAGTCTACTGCATTAGTAGCAGCAACTGAATCTTTTGCTCAGTCTAGTTCAGCAACTGGATTCAAATCTGGTAAGCCATATGGAGATAGAACTGGCTTAGGATTTGATACACAGCTGGTGTTACGTTCATAGCTGAACAATGTCCTCAGATTAAGAAGCATGTTGAACCAGTGAAACAAGTTCAACGTGAATCAAGTCAAACTCAGCGTCAATTTTCAAAAAGATCAGCTGTAAACAACAATAGGTTCAACCGAAAAGGTAAATCAGCTGAGCTTCATGAAAAAAGAAAAAGTAGATCTACTGCTGAATCTACTAAAGCTGATCAGGCCAAGAAACAGAGAAACTTCAGTCATGGTAAATCCAAGAATATTAATTGTTCAAAGATTCACAAAATCAGGGGGAAAGGCAGATTATTTCCAACTGATGATGACTGGAATATCTCTGACTACAATATTCAAACTGATGAAAACAATAATTTTAGGCAGAAAACTTATTACAAGTTTTAGCTCAAAGGTCAGCAAAGGACTCGTTACAGTCCTCAACATAGACCTCAGTACAAAAGAAATGATGGTTATTATTCAAGTTTCAATAATAGAAATCATCATGGAAATAAGTTTCAGTCAAAAGATCTGAGAGATCATATAAATAAGACACAATCCTAGCATAGATACTATGGGAGTGTGGCTTACATATATGAAAAAAAGTGCAACAATATCTGAAGAAAACCTAAAGTATATATTCCTAGAGTTGTACTGACAACTGACCCCCATGGACCCAAACAGAGTTGGGTACATAAAAATGTTTAATTTTTATTGCAGGATTTATGGTACTTTGAGAGTGGTTGCTCTAGGAACATGACAAAGAGCAAGGACTGTCTCAGTAACTTTATTGCAAAGGATGGACCAAAAGTTAATTTTGGAAGTAAAGACAAACCTGGATACAACAAAGGGTATGGCACCTTAATCAGAAATGGACTCACAATCAAGAATGTATCTTATGTAGAAGGATTACATTACAATCTACTCAGCACCAGTCAATTCTATGATATGGGATACAAAGTTACTTTTGATAAAGATTTATGCATTTTCGTCAGCGAAATAGCATTTCAAATTGTTTAGCCGGAAGAAGAAAAGAGAATATGTATGTTGTAGATTGGACGACAGTCGTTGTAGAAACCTGTTTGCTTGTGCATACCAAATCAGAAATTAGTTGGTTGTGGCACAAGAAACTGAGTCATCTAAACATTGATGACATCAACACCCTTGGCAAGAAACAGCTAGTCGTTGGACTACCAGAAATCTCATATAAGAAAGACAGCTTATGTGATGCTTGTCAACAAGGAAAGCAAACTAAAGCAAGTTTCAAGACTAAGTCTCAGCATTCAACAACCAGAGTTCTGGAACTACTACATATGGACTTATTTGGACCTATAACACCAATTAGTATCAGTGGAAAGAAATATAAATTGGTGGTAGTAGACGATTTTTCAAGATATACTTGGGTTATATTTTTAACAAAGAAAAGTGAAACCAAGCAAAGACTTACTGAACTACTCAAGAGACTTCAGAATCAGAAAGGAGTATCAGTTGTGAAGATAAGATCAGATAAAGGAACTGAATTCCTGAACAATGTGATTATTGATTATTGTGAAGAAAATGGTGTTTTACACCAACTCGCTGCTACAGCAACACCTCAACAGAATCGTGTAGCTGAAAGAAGAAACAGAACACTCAAGAAAGCAGGAAGAACGATGATCTATGAAGCAAAACTACCTGAAAGTTATTGGGCAGAAGCAGTTAAAACAGCTTGCTATACAGTGAACAGAGCTCTCATGAATAAAAAGGCATGAGAAAACTCCTTATGAAATTTGGAATGGAAGGAAACCAAATGTTTCTTACTTTCATGCTTTTGGAATCAAATGTTTCATACACAATAATGGGAAAGATCAACTTCATGTTTTCCAGCCCAAAGCTGATGAAGGAATTTTTTAGGATATTCAAGTATCAGCAAAGCTTTTAGAGTACTAAATAAAAGGACACTCAAGCATGAGGAATCTATACATGTAGTGTTTGATGAACCAAACTTTCCTGGTGAAACAACTGAAGACAGACCAGAACCAATTTCTCAGTCTCAGTTACCAGTGTTGCCAGAATCAGTTTTGTTGACGTGAGAAGACTACAGATTTCAGAATGTTCAGATCCAGATCAGTCTCAGTTCCTAACTACTCAACAACCCACTCCTGAACAACATGATTCTGACTCGGTTGAAGAAATTCAAGAACCAGTCGAACAAAATATAGATCCCTTGATGCAAACACCTGCTTATCAATGGATGAGAGATCACCCTGAAGAACAAGTTATTGGTGACACTCAAGCTGGCGTTCGAACAAGACATCAACTAGATGCAATGATTGCATATTTTCTATCTCAATCTGAACCTAAGGAAATAGAAGAAGCTTTGAAAGATCCAGACTGGATACTAGCTATGCAAGAAGAACTGAATGAATTCGAAAGAAATCAAGTATGGGAATTGGTAGAAAGACCAGTTCATGTTAATATCATTGGAACCAAATGGGTTTTCAGAAATAAACTTGATGAAGATGGGAATATCATCAGAAACAAAGCCAGACTTGAAGATAAAGGATATTCTCATGCAGAAGGCGTAGACTTTGATGAAACTTATGCACCAGTTGCAAGATTGGAAGCAATCAGGCTATTTCTCGCCTTTGCAGCTCACAAAAAGTTCAAAGTATACCAGATGGACGTTAAAAGTGCATTTTTGAATGGAATACTTGAAGAAGAAGTGTATGTTCAACAGCCACCTGGAATCGAGATCAAAGATCAAGCTAATAAAGTTTTCAGACTAAGAAAAGCTCTTTATGGACTTAAACAAGCACCAAGAGCTTGGTATGAAACTCTATCTCAGTTTCTAGTGGATAATGGATTTATCAAAGGAACTATCGACAAAACCTTATTCAGAATGAAAAATGAAGAGAACACTCTACTTGTTCAGATCTATGTTGATGACATCATTTTTGGATCAGAAAATGAACAGTTATGTGAGAAATTTGCAAGTTTAATGAAGACCAAATTTCAGATGAGTATGATGGGAGAATTGAATTATTTTCTTGGATTACAAGTTAAACAATTAGATGAAGGAATTTTCATTCGCCAAACCAAGTATACAAGAGAACTTATCAAAAAGTTTGTTATGGAGAAATCAGCTGTAATTTATACACCAATGGGGACCAACATCAGGCTAGATGAAGACAAAGAAGGCAAAGATGTTGATCAAACACTTTACAGAAGAATGATTGGAAGCTTACTCTATCTTACAACAAGTAGGCCAGATATATCATTTACTGTTGGTGTATGTGCAAGATTTCAGTCAAAACCAAAGGAAAGCCATCTCACAGTTGTAAAAAGGACAATGAAGTATCTGAAAGATACAGATGGAGTTGGAATTTGGTATTCAAGAGGAGGAGAATTCAAGCTAATATCTTACTCAGACTCAGATTATGCAGGATGCAAAGTGGACAGAAAGAGCACCTCAGGCTCTTGTCAGCTACTAGGAAATAGACTTGTGTCTTGGTTTAGCAAAAAGCAAAACTCTATCTCAACTTCAACAATTGAAGCAGAGTATATAGCAGCTGGAAGTTGTTGTGCTCAAGTTTTATAGATTAGACAGCAATTAAGAGATTATGGGATAGAAGAAGGAACGATTCCCATAATGTGTGATAACACAAGTGCAATTGCTATAACTGTCAATCCAGTTTTGCACTCAAGGACAAAACACATTCATGTGCGTCATCACTTTATAAGAGATCATGCGGAGAAAAATGATATTACAGTTCTTTATGTACCTACTGAAGATCAGTTGGCTGATATCTTTACAAAGCCATTGGACAAAGAAAGATTTTCCAAACTAAGAACTGAATTAGGGATAATTAAAGTTAGTTAAGTCAGTTAAGCTAGAGATTCGTCAAGGGGATTAATCTTTGTTATGTTGGGCGCGCTCACTTAACTGATTAGTCATTGACATCAACAATCTCAAACTGATCAACTAAAACTGAAAGAATTAACGGAACTGAAAAACTGAACCCAGAAACAGTTTTTACTCCAGTCAACTTAAGTCAAAGGCTGATAAGATAAAACCGACAGGGGTTATATCACATTTAATTAACGCAGTTCTTTTGTAAGAATATATTGCGTGTACACCCCATTACTGTCAGAAAAGTACATGTCTTGGTTATACAAACCATCATGGAATTTGAAAAGTTGTACTAATCAACCGCCAGTACATCATCCCTATATATCCAACCCTCGTTCACACCCTCCTTAATCAGACGTTTCAAATTTCTTTTAAATTCAATCTTTTTCTTGAAAACAAAAATTCAGATTTTTCATAATCATTTCATCTCAAAATTCAAATTTTTTTACCCAAAAATGACCACCTCAATGAAATCACAAGAAGAGAGATTGATCACAGAGTTAGATGTGTATACTTTTGAAATTTATGAAACTATGTGCAACAACACTCTGTTTCTGGAGGTTACTTTCAACAAAAAACGTGATGTGGAAGGTATTTTGCAGTTCTGGGAGAATATGCGTTTGGTAAGAGACTCCCTAATCACTACAGTTCGTGGAGATCGTATTATTATCAATGAACGAGTCATGAAGTCACTATTTTGTTTCACAAATTCACCGTGACATCGATAGATTTGACTTCCCTACCATTGAAAAGGGACACCTTTCATAAGCAAATCACTTCATCTAAAGAACCAGTAGAAGTCGGTATTCATGTTGATAAACTCAAGCCAGAGTTTGGATATCTCAGCAGATGGCTCAGCAAACATGTTATTGGAAAATCCAAAGGAATCAGTACATTATCCGATGACAATGTTTATCTGATGAACATAATTTGGGATGAAATAGAATTCAATTGGTCCGGTTATGTCATCAATCAGATAGAGAAGCAACACTTAGCTGAATTCAAAAGTGTACAAAGAGCTCAAGCTGAAGGACAAGCAACTATTGGCAGATTCCGACTGAAGAAAACACTCAGTGGAATCATTCAATTTTATTTGGAGAAACTCAAGGCAGGGAAGAAAGCAAGAGAAACGGCAGCTACAGAGGAAATCGCAGCAGTAAGAACAACTTCCCAACCTGAAGCCAGACAGAAAACTGTCTCTCAGCAGGATGCTGAACACAAAGGAATCAAGCGGAAAGCTGACTCAGCAAAAGAAAGATCAGTTGTAAAATATTTGTACCCAAGAACTTCAAGTAAGAAAGCACCAACTGAGGGGGAACAACAACAACTGACAACTGAAGTTACAAATGAAAATATCACTGCTGATGATACTTCTCAGTTACAAAACCAATCAGATAAGCAATCAGTCTCAGGTTTTGAAGCTGACAGAATTATCAAGCTAATGAAGATGAAACTCAAACCAGAAGATTCTCGTGATGCTATCTTACAATCTGAAGAAAAGTTACTCTTGAAGGAATTGGAAATTAGAGACCTATACACTATGTTTCCTATGTCAGAGTTTCTTGCAAATTGTTTCAATAGATTCACTGAACTAGCTCAACGAAGAGAATCAGCCACATCATCTATTCCCGAGGATATTTCAAAGAAGAAGGATGATGATGAAGATGATAATTCAAGGAAAGAAGCTGGTATGACTATAGTTTTGCAGACAGACACTCAACCTCAACCTCTAGCTACGCTAACTGTAACTCCGCAAGAAGGTTTGCCAGTTGGAAATCAGACAACTGACAATCAGCAAGCAGCTGATGGAATTAATAATCAACAACTTATGATCATTGAAGATATCGTTCAGTCTAAAGCTTAAACAGAAGCGACATATGATCCTTCAGATATCCTGACAAAGGAGGAATTGGCCAAGTTCATGACAACTTGAAGATTGTGTTCTGTCAAAAGGGTGCATACAATGGCCTTCTGTCAAATATCTCTGGATATCAAGATTATAGAACTAAAACTGACATCTCAGTTCATGCAAGACTAGAAATGATCCATAAGTCAAGTTCAAGTTCTGCCTAAAATTTTTTTTCACTTAAATAGAAACTTGAAGACTCAACCGTAGTAGATAGGGAAACACATGCTCAGGCTCACTGGCATATGAATCAGCACATCTACGGGTTAGAGAATCAGCTCAAAGAAGTACTTTCTTCTCAGCAATGTATCTCAGCCGATCAAAAAGCAACCCATGCTTTGGTAGATCAATTGTATGATGCCCAAAAAGGGGAAGCTGAAGAAGAAAAGCTGAAATTACTCAAAGAAAAGAAGCAACTTGAAGGCGAATTTGAAAGATATAAATCAGATCCAAAGTTCTTAAAGAAAGATTTAACTGACGAGCAGCTCATTGTGAAATATAGTCAACCTGAAGATCGGAGAGCTACTCTTACAAAGGATCTGGGGTTAAAGTTTGTCAAAGATCATAATCCTACCAAAGCCATCTACAAGGATAAGACTATTGAAGAATCCTTGAACTGCTTCTTATCTGATGAACTCTACAATCAGAAAATGGCGCAATATAAGAAGATCATGAAGATTGAAGACAAACTGAAGATTAAAGACAAAGCTGAACAAATGAAAGCTGATGTAGCAGAATTTGAAAAATACTACTGAGGAGAAAATGGAAAGAAGGAAGTCAACTAGACTATAACAAGACCTTTTCTAAGGAAGACTCAAAACTAGAACATGATTATCGTCTACATGACAAAGAGATGAAGTATATCTCAGTTAAACAAAAAGCATAGAAAGGAGCTTAGTCTTCAGTCAAATTTATTTGAACAAAGTGTAACTATTCCAGTTTTTTCGTATTCTAATGAAATCCAGTTTTCTAGTTTTACAGTGTTTTACATTGTTTTGATCTTTAAGCTTTTCTTTTAGGGAGAGTTTTGACATCATCAAAAAGGGGGAAATTGTTGGAAATAAAATTTATGTTTTGATGATAATTCATCATATTTACTCAGAATATTATCTTAACCTCATTGATGAAGTGCCGAAGCTAGCTGTTATAGTGAAAAGCTAAAAGATGTCTAGAATTGAATGTATTGGTTTTACTAGAGTCTGATACTTGTATAGGTTACATCAGACAAGCACTGTAATAGTTAGTGTGTCGTGAAAGTGAAAACTGGAAGTCATTTAGAAAAATGGAAATCGTTAATATAAACAAACTGATAAGTAAACTCAGTTTTATATGTCAGCCATCCATCAAACTGATAGTACAGTCGAACGTTTTAAAGGAAGCAATATTGTTGGATGAAATACTAACACATCAGAACGGTCAGAAAATATAGCCGTTACAAGATAGACGTTGAAACAATTCGAATTCATGCGAGATGAATGTTGGACCTCACACTATAAATTGAGGACTTTGCACCAAGAAAGAAGAAGAATTATTAAGGTCAACAAGCATTTTTGTGCACTAGTCCTAGTTATTCGAATTGCAATCATCTCTGCGCTATGACAAGATCATATGAAGAATTTGTTCAAGTGTTCAAGCTACACAGAATTTATCCACATTCAGACACTTTGAAGAACCACAAACAAGAATCAATTTATTGATTCTCAGCCCAACTTTGATTCTACATCAAAGGTTTAGAATGTGAAGCAAACTGGGAAGGTTTTGTCAAGGACAGTTGTTACAAACAGTCGGGTTGACTGTGTTTGTGATGGTAGCTGGTGAAGAGGCATACGTAACCCTTCAAGGACCAGTGTTCAAGCAATTGAAGAGCAGAAACTCTACCTGTTCTACAACTGTTTAGATAGTGAAGCTAGGGATTGGCCAAGGACTATTGTTTAGGACATTTTGTAACAGCTCACCTCAAATTCTAGTGGATTTTCCTCCTACACCACAGGGGAAGAGAGGACTAAGGGCACTTGTAGCAGGTGTTCTATTAGGTGTCCTATATTTAAAATAGAAATAGAAAACAAAAAACTGGTCAAAATATGACCTAAAGCAGATGGGCTATACCTAAAAATATTTAGGTATGGTGAATATTGTTTTTCAATATATAGAACAACACTATTCACCATACCTAAATATTTTTAGGTATAGCCCATCTGCTGTAGATCATATTTGTACCAGTTTTTTTGTTTTCTATTTCTATTTTAGATATAGAACACCTAAGGGCACTTGTAGTAGATGTTCTTTTAGGTGTTTTATATCTAAAATAAATATTTTAATGTTATAGATAAATGGATAGAAATGCTGGTGTGGAGTGTTTTGAATTGAGATGTTGTATAATAGAAATATGTATTATTTTATATTATTTTGGTGGTGTAAATTAGAAATGCTGGTACAAGTGCCCTAATAGGATTACACCACTTGGAACCTCTATAATATTTGCCTCATTTACTTTACGCATTCATTTATTTATTTACTTAGCATTTATCTACAGCATTCTGAGAATTGATTGTTATACAACACATAGCTCACAGACTGACATTCACCCGAATTCAGTTTGACACAATCAACTTTCACATTGAACAACAAGATCAAGAAAAAGGATAGAATTATATCCGCTGCCGGTTGGCTCAGTTTTTGCTTAAGTCAGTTTGACTTAAACTCAGCTTAGTCAGCTTAACTCCACACAAGTTTTAACTGAACCTTAATTTGTTTTAAATCCAGTTTTAGAGACAAGTTTATTCACCCCCCCTCTAAACTTGTGTTAGCCTTTCCAAGGTACCAAAAATTGGTATCGGAGTGGTGTTTCTTTAACAAGCCATTGTTAAAAGCTCATTTGCTCTAAATATCCTTTAGTTGTTCTCATAAGAAAGCTCAGTTTCTAGTTCTCATACAATCAGTTTCACTCACTCACAATGAATAACAATTAGTATGCAAGACAGATGCTTATGTGCAACATAGACAGATTTGATGAATATAAACGTCGTATGCAGGCTTTTCCAGCTGCTACTCATGATGAAATGATGGACGTACTCACTGATAGACCAATTCAGATCATTCACATGCAAACTATTGGTGAAGATCAAGTTCGAGTTCCAAAGCCCAAGGCTGAATGGACCAGTGATGATCGCAAGCGAAACAATGCAAAAATAAAATCTAATGCAAAAATAATAAAACAAGTCCAACAATCTGATATTTGCGCCATATTGGTGGGCTTCTGGCCCTTTATTGCTCCAAGCTAGATGACAGACTCGATGTAAAATTTCTGGCCCAATAGCACATGTAATGGTCTTCATGTCCACATTGTTTCTAGCCTAAGTCCCAGGTATGGATCACATCACTACCTTCCGGTTGGAAAGGATTCGTCCTCGAATCCAAAGGACGTTGTAAAGTTCAGCAACACACACGAATCTTGAACAGCCCTAAAAAAATCATCAATGATATGCCGGTATCAAATATAAGACATAAATACCACTCCACAGCAACAGCTTGTGTAGATGGCGATCCATGATTCCTTAATAGATCATAAAACCAGGCTCTATGCTTGATGTAATGTGGATGAAGTGTTGAATGGCATCAATAGAAGTATAGCAATGCAAATTATGATTTTCACCAACATGCGCAACAAAAGGATCACTAAAAGTGTTCTTAGGCTTGCAACCAATAGAAAAGGGATCTAGAAAATCCACAGGCAAGATCGGGGGCTGCATGTGACGGATCCAATAATCTGGTTTCCGCTTCAAGTGTATGATCATCATGTTCCTGCAAAGAAGATATAACAGAATTCAAACAAGTTCTTAGTAGAGTAGAATCAGACTCCTTATTCTCATTCTTCACTTCCTCGTCAACAAATCCAGGAGTATGTTCATCATGAATCTACTCCACAGTCGCATTTTGCATGTCGATTGTTTCGTCTTCCATTGAACTTTTGATTGCTTCCACAACTATCTCGTCCACAACTAATGCACTATCCGTATTCTGCCTTGCATGCTCCTCATCGATTCAATGAACTTCTTGCTTGAAATCAGGGCAATCGTAATGGTAATGACCACTCCCTTTACAATGATCCCAAAAAATAGAAAAAAAAGCCATGTAGAAGTCTCTTAACATTTATGCGAATACGAGCATTATGACAATTATTCATCTCATCAACAAACCTATGTACCCCTGCTAACAATTTATTATTTCGACCTGCAAAGTCATCTTGATGCCTCTGTTCCTCCCTACGAATCCGTCACTCATAATAATCAAAAAAAGGCTTATTGCTCACAATTCACTCGTGTTTATACTCTCTCTTGAAGCGATCAAACCATAGAACAAATCACAACAAAGAGCAAACCCGGATTCTGCCCAGAAATTCAACCCTGCACTTATTGGCACGTGAAACCCAAACAATGAAGAATTTAAACTGGAAATAAATAGAAAATTTTTAGAGGAACGAGTTTGATAGAGGATTTCAAAATTTTAGACCTTTTGGAGTTATAGAGAACGACCAAACAATCGTTGTTTGTCAACTGGTGCAATCTGTCAAAATTTTCTAGATTGATAACAGTGAATTATGGTGCAGATTGTGATCAAACTACAAAGAATTTTGGAAAAATCATACGACAAAAGTTGAAGCATATATAATTTCCTATAAGGTCACCAAATTTCAGGGGATTTGGAATTTTATCAAGCACTTAAATCACAATCGTAAAATGATCTACTGCTGCAGAATTTTAGAGCCGACTATTCTGTGTCGATGAGCAGTTTAGAGTGTGTTCGGTGTCTAATTTCTAGATGAGGCAAAGAGAGAAATTTCAGATAACATGATGTTTTAGTTGTGGGAAAAAATTCAGATCGTTTTGAGGTGTTTTGGTTATGGAACGAATTGGACCAAAAAAAGATTGGAAAATTTGGGTTGTTGAAATCACGATTAGGTTTCTTGATGTCAAGAATGGATCCCGTGATTTGAAGGGTCGAGTTATTTTTGTGTTCTTGGGGGGGGGGGGGGGGGAGGGGTTGGTTTTCTTGTTTTTGTGTTGGAAGAAAATTAGGGTTCTTGGGATGATGGCTTGAAGATATGAAGAAAATTTCTGAGTAGCATGAAGGTTTGAAGAAGTTTATGGTTGTTCTAGGCCGGGGGGAGTGGGGGGGATGAAATAAATAAATAACAAGAACAAATAATTTTTTTGTTACTAATAATGCGAACTAAATGAAAGGAAATAAATTTGATATTTGATACCTTACTTGTTGAGCTCTGATACTAATAGATGTGATTCATTGCCCAGGAAAGAACTAAAGTATCAACGGTGAGCTAAAAACCTAGTCCTATAAGGTCCAATCTAAGATGAAGGCCAGGAATACAACAATGATTCGCTCAAAACGCTAATTCGTTCATAAACTTGTATTCTTTATGGCAAAAAGAACACCCCCATGCATGTGATAAATAAAAGTCTAAGTCGACTGTCCGGAGAATATTTCACTCAAAATATATGTTTTCATTGTCAATAATAATGTAGCCAGCATGTTTTTACACTAGGGATTAGTCACGCACTATCAATTAGGACTTTTTGTAACTGCGTACCTCAAGGAGTTCTAGTGGAATTTTCCTCCTACATCACAGGGGAAGAGTGGACTGATAGGATTACACCACCTGGAACCACTATAATTCTTGCTCTATTTACTTTACGCATTTACATTCTGTTATTTATTTTTGCAGCACTTATATTTGTCATACATCATATTGAAACTGAAATTGATTGTTATAAGCACACAGTTCACAAATTGACATTCACCAGAATTTAATTTTGCATACATAGCTTTTTCTTATAGAATAACAAGATCCAGAAAAAGGCTAAAATCTATATCCACTGCCGGTTGACTCAGTTTTGTATAAGTCAGTTTGACTTAAACTCAGCTTTGTCGGCTCATCTCCACATAAGTTATAACTGACCTTAATCATGAATCAATCTACACTAGACTCAATTTCATTTAGGTTTTTGGTTACAAGTTTATTCACCCCCCTCCCCCCTCTCATCTAAACTTGTGTTAGCCTTTCTAATGGACCAACAATTTGTATTAGAGTAGTGTTCTTTGACAAGCTATTGTTGAAAACTCGTCTGCTCTAATTATCTCCTCTAGTTGTTCTCCTGAAAAAGCTTAGTGTTTCAGATTCCAGTCTTTGCATAATACAATTCTAATTCACTCACACAATGATAACAATGAGTATGCCAGGCAAATGCTGATGTGCAACATGGACAGATTTGATGAATATAAACGTCGTTTGCAGGCCTTTTTAGCAATTTCTCATGATGAGATGATAGACGTACTCATTGATGGACCTATTCAGATCACGCACATGCAAACTGTCAACGGTGAACAAGTCAGAGTTCCCAAGCCTAAAGCTGATTGGACCAGTGATGATCGGAAAAGAAACAACTTGAACAATGTTGCCATGGATATCAGACTCAGGACTCTTGATAGCAACATGTACCTGAAAGTCATGGATTGCACTACTGCAAAAGAGATGTGGGATAAACTTTCGTTAGTTTGAGAACTTCAAGATGAAGTCAGGCAATAATATTGATCAAATGGAAACAAGATTCAGCGCTATCATGGATCAATTGGCTCTACTCAAGATTGATTACACCAAGAAAGAAATCAACACTAGAATCTTGAAAGCTTTACCAATGTGCTGCAAGATGAAGGTCACAGAAATGGAAGAATCAAGAAGACTTGACATAAAATATTCCTTCAAAATCTTCTCAGATCTCAAAGATTATGAATTGAGTGAAGATTTCACCATGACAACAGCTCCAATCCAAGCTATGGAGGAACCCAAAACAACAGCTCTTGCACCAGCAGTCTCAAATGATAATCAAGAAACCTCATCTAGCAATCTTCAGCAATTGGATGAGATGGAGGAGCAGATGGCTCTAATGATGAACAGAATTCGAAGAATGAAGACTGGACACCCGGTCACTCAGAAGTTCATCAAGAGGACTCCTGAAAAGAAGAAAGATGATGAATATCTTTGCTTTAACTAAAAGAAGCCTGGACACTACAAAGCTGAATGTCCAGAGCAGACTGGTAAGAAGACTCGGCAACGAATAACTGGCCGAAGAGCACTCTTAGCCAGAGATGAGTCAGACTATGAAACTGCTACTGAAAGATTATCTGATGACACATCTTTAATGGATCATATGGAGAATCCAAATGAGGTATGTGAATCTAACTCTAAATATTCCTCAGCTTAGATTTCTATACAAAATGCATGTTCTTCGACTGCTGACTCCAATCCAAAAATCTTGAATTAGAAGAGACACTTGACGAATTGATGAATCAGCTAGTAACTATTCATGTTGTTTATGAATCAATTAAAGCAGAGAAAGAAGTTCTAATTCTGAAGTTGAAAGATTGAAGTCTGAACTAAACATGATGAAACTGACTAGAAATGATAAAGGAAAGAATCGTATCGCCCATTGTATCGAAGAAGAATCGAATCTTTTGCTCAATCAAGTTCAACTCTTTGGATTCAAATCAATAAAACCATATGGAGACATAAGCGGCTTAGGATTTGATACACAACAATCTTCTAAGGAAGGGACTAGCAAAGCTGCTGAACCTGGTATCAAAACTGGTATTAATTTAATAGCTGAGCAACTTCCACAAACTAAGAAAATTGCTGAACCTGTAAAGTCAGCTTCACATAAAGCAACCCAGTTTTCTAAGAAGACAACTGTACCTACCAACAAAGGTAAACTAAATGGTAGATCAGCTGTACCTCAAGGAAACTGAAATGTTAGATCAACTGCCAGATCTACAAAAACTGATCAAGTCAAGAACCAGAAAAACTATAATCAGGGTAAATCTAAGAATGTCAATCATTCAAAGATTCACACATCCAGGGGGAAATGTAGACTATACCCCCACTGATGATGATTGGAATTTTACTGAATCTACTATTAAAACTGATAAGAACAATCATTCCAGACAGAAAACGTATCACAAGATTCAGTCCATAACTCAGCAGAGAGCTTATCCCAGTTCTCAACAAAAGTCCCAGTACAAAGGTCAATTCAGACCTTATTACAAAAGGAATGATGGTTATTATTCAATTTTTTAAAATAGAAGACATTTTGGAAATCAGTCAAAACCAGAAGACCTGAGAAATCATATAAATGAGACACAATCCAAGAAAAGAAATTATGGAAATGTGGCTTATATATATGAAAACAAGTTCAAAAATCTCCAGAGAAGACCTTATGGAAATATACCTAGAGTTGTACTGACAACTGACCACTACGGACCCAAACAGAGTTGGGTACCTAAAGCATTTTAATTTGTTTTGTAGGATATTTGGTACTTTGACAGTGGATGCTCTAGGCACATGTCAAAGTGCAAGGACTGTCTCACTAATTTTGTAGCCAAAGATGGACCCAGAGTCAATTTTGGAAGTAAAGATAGACCTGGTTACACAAAAGGTTACGGAAACATAATCAGAAATGGACTCAAAATCAAGAATGTATCTTACGCTACTCAGCACAAGTCAATTCTGCGATATGGGATACAAAGTTACCTTTGATAAGGGGTATTGCATTGTCGTCAGCCAAACAGTTTCCAAGTAGTTCTTGCTGGAAGAAGAGAAGAGAATATATACGTTGTAGATTGTTCTACATCATTTTCAGAAACTTGTTTGATCGTGCATACCAAGTCAGAACTCAGTTGGCTGTGGCACAAGAAATTGAGTCACCTAAACTTTGAGGATATCAACCTGTTAGTCAAAAATAACTTAGTGATTGGACTACCAGAGATGACATACAAGAAAGACAGCCTATGTGATGCATGTCAACAAGGAAAACAAACAAAAGCAAGTTTCAAGACTAAGTCTCAACATTCAACAAACAGAGTTTTAGAACTGGTACATATGGACTTATTTGGACCGGTTACACCAATCAGTGTTAGTGGAAAGAAATACACTTTGGTGGTGGTTGATGACTTTTCTAGATACACTTGGGTTATTTTCATGACCAAGAAAAGTAAGACCAAGCAGCAACTGACTGAACTTCTCAAGAGACTTTAAAATCAGAAGAGTGTTACAGTAATCAAGATCAGATCAGATAAAGGAATATAATTTCTCAACAACATAATTATTGAATATTGTGGAGAAAATGGAGTTCTACACCAGCTTGCAGGTATGGCAACACCTCAATAGAATGGAGTAGCTTAATGGAGGAATAGAACACTCAAAGAAGCTGGAAGAACAATGATCTATGAATCTAAACTGCCAGAAAGATATTGGGTAGAAGCTGTGAATACAGCTTGTTATACTCAGAATCGAGCTCACATGAACAAGAGACATGAAAAGACACCTTATGAGATTTGGAATGGAAGAAAACCAAATGTCTCATACTTTCACACCTTTGGAAGCAAATGTTTTGTTCACAATGATGGCAAAGATTAGCTCAAAGTTTTTCAACCCAAAGCTGATGAAAAAATAATTCTGGGATACTCGAGTGTCAGTAAATCTTTTAGAGTATTAAACAAACAGACACTCAATCATGTAGAATCGATACATGTGGTTTTTGATGAACCAAAGTTTACTGGAGACAAAATTGAAAACAAGGATGAACCAGTTTGTCAGCCTCAGTCAAACAAGACTCCAGAACCAGTTTTCATTGATAATGGAAGATTAAATATCTCAGACTCTTCAGATCAAGATCAACCTCAGTTACAGAACCGGTAACTGACCCAGCAACGAACAACAACATGTAGAAACTGATCCAGTTGATAATAATCAAAATCAAGAAGAACCAGCTCAACAGAATGAAGACCCGTTGATGCAACCCCTAGTACATCAATGGATGAGAAATCACCATGAAGAACAAGTGATAGGTGATTTTGAAGCTGGAGTTCATACAAGACACCAATTAGATGCTATGATAGCATGCTTTTTGTCTCAGTCTGAACCCAAAGAGATTGAAGAATCCTTAAACGATCCAGATTGGATTTTGGCTATGCATGAAGAACTCAACGAATTAGAGAGAAATCAAGTGGGATTTAGTTGACAAGCCAAATCATGTCAATATAATCGGAACTAAATGGGTTTACAGAAACAAGCTTGATGAAGCTGGGAATATTATCAGAAACAAAGCCAGACTTGTAGGAAAAGGTTACTCACAAGCTGCAGGGATAGACTTTCATGAAAATTATGCCCAAGTTGCAAGGTTGGAGGCAATCAGATATTTCTTGCCTTTGCAGCTTACAAGAAATTCAATGTGTACCATATGGATGTTAAAAGTGCATTTTTGAATGGGATACTTGAAGAAGAATTCTATGTTCAGCAACCACCAGGATTTGAAATTAATGATCAAGCTGATAAAGTCTTTAAACTGAGAAAAGCTCTTTATGGACTCAAACAAGCACCAAGAGCTTGGTATGAAACTCTATCTCAGTTTTTGGTGGACAATGGTTTTACAAAAGGAACTATTGATAAAACCTTATTTAGAATGAAAGTTGAAGAAAGTACTCTCCTAGTTCAAATCTATGTGGATGACATCATTTTTGGATCAGAAAATGAACAACTCTGTGAGAAATTTGCAAGTTTAGTGAAGAGCAAATTTCAGATGAGTATGATTGGAGAACTAAGTTACTTTCCCGGTTTGCAAGTAAGACAAATGTACAATGGAATTTTCATTCACCAAACCAAGTATACAAGGGAATTGATCAAGAAGTTTGGAATGGAAAAAGCAGCTAGCATTGCAACACCAATTGGAACCAACATCAGATTAGATGAAGATAAAGATGGAAAGGATGTAGATCAAACTCTGTACAGAAGAATGATTGGAAGTCTACTATACCAAACGACACGGACGGATATATCCTTTACTGTTGGTGTATGTGCCAGATTTCAAACTAGACCTAAGGAAAGCCATCTTACTGTCGTCAAAAGAACCTTGAAGTATTTGAAAGATACAGAAGGAGTTGGGATATGGTATTCAAAAGAAGGATAATTCAAACTAATATCCTACTCAGACTCAGACTATGCAGGATGCAAAGTGGGCATGAAAAGTACTTCAAGCACATGTTAGTTATTGGGAAATAGACTTCTGCATTGGTTCAGCAAGAAACAAAACTCAATTTCGACATCAACAATTGAAGCTGAGTACATAGTAGTTGGAAGCTGTTGTGATCAAGTTTTGTGGATCAGACAACAATTAAGAGATTATGGAATAGAAGAGGGAATGATTCCTATATTGTGTGATAATACAAGTGCAATTACTATAACTGACAATCCAGTTTTGCACTCAAGGATGAAACATATTGATGTGAGACATCACTTCATAAGGGATCATGTGGAGAAAAAGGATATTACAGTTCTCTATGTCTCGACTGAAGATCAGTTGGCTGACATTTTCACCAAACCCTTGGACAAAGAGAGATTTGCCAAAATGAGAATTGAATTAGGTATAATCAAAGTCGGCTAAGTCAGTTTAAGCCTAGAGATTCGTCAAGGGGATTGATTTTTGTTATGCTGGGTGCGCTCACTTAACAGATCAGTCATTGACATCAACAATCTCAAACTGACTAACTGAAACTGATGAATTGACGGAACTGAACTTTCTAGAACTAACCTCAAGCATCAGTTTATCCAGTGAAAGAAAGTCAAATGATTAAAAGGATTAAACGTACAGCAGTTATATCGCATTTAATTACCGTCGTTTATGTCAGACCCTGTTGCGTGTACACCCCCACCTTTGTCAGAATAGTACATGCATCGGTTACACAAACCATCATGGAATTTGAAAAGTTGGTACAAAATCCTCAGAATATCGCGCATCAGTCCACGCACTGTCAATACAGCCATTATATATCCAACCCCTTGCACATTCTCACTCACCAAACAAAAGAAAAATTCGAACTTAGTCTCTTACAAAAATCAAAATTTTATCTTTTTGAAAATCACATCTTTTTCAGAAAATTTAGTAATGGCGGCCTCCAAGAAATCACAAGAAGAAAGGCTCATTACTAAATTAGACACTTTATCTATTGAAGAATATGGAGCAGTCTGCAACAACACGCTGTTAGCAAGCCTTATGTGTGAGAAGATAACACGTCAACCGGGATTAAGAAACATTCTGAAAGTGAAATTAAACGATGATCGTGATGTTGAAGGGATTTTACAGTTCTGGGAAAATAAGAAAGTTGTAAGGCAATCCCTAATCACAAAAGCTCTAGGAGAAAGGATTATCTTCAATGAAGCAGTCATCAAGATGCTATTCGATTTCAAGGAACCACTTGTGAAATCAATAGATTTGAGTTGTTTACCACTCAAAAGAGACGCCTTTCTTAGACAAATTTCTCTAACAAAGGAACCAGCAACCATTAATTCACATGCCAACAACCTCAAACTGGAGTTTGGCCTCCTCAGCAAATGGATCTGTAGGCATGTCATTGGCATATACAAAGGCATTGCCATATTATCTGAAGTCAGTATGAATCTGATGAACATAATCTGGCATGAACTTGAGTTCAATTGGGCAGGTATGTGTTTACCCAGATAAAACAACAACACTTAGCTGAATTGGAAAGTGTTTGAAAAGCTCAAGCTGAAGTAAGAGCACATGTTGATAGTCTTCGAATGAAAAAGACACTCAGTGGCGTTATTCAACATTATCTGGAAAGACTCAAGGAAGGGAATGCAGCAGAACAGACTGGTGCATCTACAAAAAGAATGGATACATCCACAGGAGATGTAACTTTAGTCCATTCTAGGAAAGAAATCTCCAAGACTTCCCAACCTGAAGCCAAGAAAAAAATTGTGTCTCAGCCTATAGTTGAACACAAAGGAATCAAACGAAAAGCTGACTCTAAGAAAGTTAAGTCAGTAGGAAAATGTTTGTTCCTAGGTACCTCAAGTCAGTCAGCACCAACTGAGGGGGAACAACAACTGACAACTGAAGTCACAAGACAAGACATAATAGCAACTGAAATTGTTTCTCAGTTACAACAGACAATCTCAGAGAAACAAGTTTCCATTATGCATGCTGAAAAGGAGCAACAGCAATTTCAGCAACCAGCTCAGCAATCAGTTTTTGAAGCTGAAAGAATCGTCAGGCTGATAAAGATGAAACTCAAGACCGAAGACTCTACTCTACCAAGTGAAGAAAAGTTATTATTAGAGAAACTTGAAGTCAGGGATCTATACGCTCTATTTCCCATAGATGAGTTTCTCACAAACTGTTTCAGATGATTCACTGAGTTAGCTCAATGAAAATTAGCCACGTCATCAACATTGGATAATCAAAAGAAGAAGGATGATGACAAATATGATGAATCAAAAAAAGAAGCTGATAAGATTACAGATTTGCAGTAAGTTATTCAACCTCAAGCTCAAACTACGCAAACTGTTAATCAGCAAGAAGATTTACCAGTTGGAAACCAAACAACTAACAATCAGCAAAAAGATGAATTGGCTGATGATTATCAATTGATGGTAATCAAGGATGATACTCAGCCTAAAATTCAACAAGATGAAGAAGTAGATCCGTCTAAGATTTTGTCAAAAGATGAATTGAGCAAAGTACATGAAAATCTTAAGATTATGCTCAACCAAAAGAAAGAATACAATAGTCTTTTGACAAGTATTTCTGGATATTTGGAATATCGGAAGAATACGGACGTCTCAATCCACACCAAATTGGATATTATTAAGAAATCAAGTTCTAGCTCAGTCTCAGAAATTCTCAGTCTCAAAGAAACTCTTGAACTCACCACCTCAGTAGACAGAGAAACACATGCTCAAGCATAATGGCATTTGAATCAGCGAATGTATGGTTTAGAAACTCAGCTGAATGAAGTACTTACTTCTCAAAAGATTATCTCAGCAGACCAAATAGCAACCCATCAGTTGGTAAATCAGTTATATGATACCAAAAGGGGAAAGCTGAAGAAGAAAAGTTGAGACTACTTGATGAAAAGATGAAGCTGGAAGAGGAATTGAAGAAATATAAATCAGCAGGAGATCCTTATATGAATTTAAAAGAATTATCTGAAGAGCAGATAATTGCAAAATACAGTCAACCTGGAGAAAGGAGAGCTACTCTTACACAGGATTTATGGATGAAGTTTGTCAAAGATCATAGCAATGTCAAACTCAAGTACAAAGACAAAACTTATGAAGAATCTCTTGTTTACTTCTTATCTGATCAGTATCATAATCAGAAGATAGCTCAGTACAAGAAGTTCAAGAAGATTGAAGTGAAATTGCAGATCGGAGACAAGACAGGACAGATGAAAGTTGATGTGGCAGAATTTGAAACTTATTTCAAAGATGAATCAGCTTTGCCTAAGCTAGTCTTATGGAGAAAGTGGAAACTCACAAGTCAAGTAGACTATCTCAGAACCTTCTCCAAGGAAGACACAAATTTAGAACATGCTTTTCTACTTCATGATAAAGAGAAGAAAATTATCAAAGTTACACAAAGAAATGCTTAGATTATATTTCTGTTTATCTACTGTGTAACTATTCCAGTTTTTGCAGAATTCTTAATGAAATCCAGTTTCCAGTTTTACCTGTTTTGAATTGTTATTTATCTTTAAGCTTTTCTTTTAAGGAGGGTTTTGGCATCATAAAAAATGGGGAAATTGTTGGGAATAAAATTTAGTTTTGATGATGATTCATCGTATTCAGGAACATGTTTATTTACACCCCATTGATTAAGTGTTGAAACTAACTGTTATAGTGGAAAGCTAAAAGATATCTACAACTGAATGTATAGGTTTTACTAAATTCTGATAATTGTATAGGTTATATCAGACAAGCACCGTAATAGATAGAAGTGTCGTAAACCGAAACTAGAAATCATCTAAGAAACTGGAAAACACTTAAACAATTGGAACTGAACTTATGACTGAAGATGTACACCCAAGAACTGAAGTTCACTCAGAAACCGAAGAAGGTAAGTTCGCCGAGGGACACATACTCGGTTGGCTTATCTAGAAGCGAAGGCCGAGGGAACAGACTCCGTATTTAAAGAACCGAGGGACACAGACTCAGTTAAGGAAGATTGAAGAACTGAGGGTTCAAACTCAGTTTATGAAGATTTTAAGCCGAGATTGTAAAGTTAGACTTCAGGTAAGTCTGTGATGGCCTGAACGACTTTATGGATCTTGAAAGAAGACCTAAATATCATAAGGACAATGATATCTTAGAAGATCTTTATAAGGAATGGTGTAATCTGATTCAGTCACGTATAATCAGATAAATAGAGTACTGAAGTTTTTTGAAGAAAAGTAAAAACTCAGTTAATGCTCTAAGTCAAACTCAGGTAATGCTCTAAGTCAGTTAGAAACTGAAAACTGACATACTCAGTATAAAACTGAACAACAAACTCAGTTTTATAAGTCAGTCATCCAAAAAACTGAAAGTACATTCGAACGTTGAAAAGGAAGCAACCCTATTGGATGAAATACTGACAAGTCAGAACGGTCACTAAATATAGCCATTACAAGATAGACGTTGATACAATTCGAATCCAAACGAAGTGAATGTTGAACCTCACACTATAAATAGATGACTTTGCACCAAGGATCAAACACCAAGAATTAACAAGATTAAAAGCATTTTTGTGCAAAAGTCTCGTTCATTCGAATTATTTTTTGCGCTCAACAAGATCTTATCTAGTATTCTTAAGCATTCAAGCTACATCGATATTATCCAGATTTCTACACTTTGAAGAATCATAAGCAAGAATCAATTTATTGATTCTCAGCCCAACTTTGATTTTATTAAAAGGCTTAGACTATGAAGCAATCCGGTCAATGAGTTGCCAAGGACAGTTGTGACATTTGCAGTCGGGTAGACTGTGTTTGTGGTGGTAGCTGGTGAAGAGGCAATACAACCCTCTAAGGACCAGTGGTTCAAGCAGTTGAAGAGCAGCCATTCAACCTGTTCTTCAGTTGTTTAGATAGTGACACTAGGGATTAGTCACGGACTATCAATTAGGACTTTTGTAACTGCGTACCTCAAGGAGTTCTAGTGGAATTTTCCTCCTACATCATAGGGGAAGAGTGGACTGACATAATTACACCACCTGGAACCACTATAATTCTTGCTATATTTACTTTACGCATTTACATTATGTTATTTATTTTTCCAGCACATATATTTGTCAAACAACATACTGAAACATAAAATGATAGTTGTAAGCACACAGTTCACAAACTGACATTCACCAGAATTCAGTTTTGCATACATAGCTTTATCTTATAGAATAACAAGATCTAGATAAAGGCTAAAATCTATATCCGTTGCCGGTTGACCTAGTTTTGTTAGTTTGACTTAAACTCAGCTTTGTCGGCTCAACTCCACACAAGTTATAACTTAACCTTAATTGTTAATCAATCTGCACTAGACTCGGTTTTCAGTTAAGTTTTTGGTGACATGTTTATTCACCCCCCCCCCCCCCCCCTCTAAACTTGTGTTAGCCTTTCTTAGGGACCAACAATATGTATATCTACGTTTATTGGATTCCATGTTTTAGTAAACCAAGAACCCATCCTTAACACTTTTACGGATACTCTCGATATATACCAGAATCACTTTCATACTTGCTCATGACACTTCAGGAATCATGAACATCTGGTTTCACTCACAACACTTATGATGGACCCTATTGCAAAAGCAAAGGGACCTTCTATATGTTTCATCTTTCACCTTACCTTTAGGACTGACTTCCTATCATAGATAGATCCCGAGAACACCGGCTAGCAGTATCTTTTGTTGTGATCTATGCCAAACTTGTTTAGCATCCTATCTATTAGTGTGAACTGTGATAACAAAGAAGTATATAGATCTATCACTATAGATTCTTATTTCTAAAATAAGAACTGCAACCTTTAAGAGCTTTCAAAAAGTCCTTGAATTACAAAACATTAATTGACTGATACATGGGGTAACAACTCTCGAGAAGGATATGCAACACCTCACTCAAAAACAGTAACACTCCCACTAACCATTCTGCACATAAGGCATATCTTTCCTCTTGATGAAATCAAACTCTTTTGATTTATCAAAGTGAAGAACTTATACAGAGAAACTTGTTTGAGTCCATAAATGGGTCTCATAAGCTTACATCATGTTAGCGTCTACAAAAATCAAGCCTCTGGCCCAATGTTTACAACAGTATCATATACCCATGATACGTAGCTGCAACAAGCACTATCCGAATAGCATTAAGCACCGATGGTAGCATAAAGGCAATCACAAGGATTTGGCCTCGTTGCCCTTTAGCCATCAACTCAGCTTAACTAGTAATCGTATTACCTTTCCATGTTAGTCTTTCATAAAGACCTACCACACCTTTCAAAGACATTCCCTTCAGATAAGTCAGACTAGGTTCATAACCTGGTGGTCATACATAGAATCTGCTTCAGATACTATGGCTCTTATCCATATATCTTAATCTTGCCTTTCAAGAATTCTTGCATAAGTCATGAGATCTTCATTCTTCAAGATGAACATACCAGTGCCCCTTTCAGGTGTCTGGTTATCTATAGACTGATAGAATACTTTTGTGCACTAAGCTGTGTCTTGCACCTTATCGCTATACGTTGCATGCTCATTCTCCAATGGTTGACTATCTCTTTGTGGTTCTCAAACTCTTTTGAGATCTTATTTACTCCCACTGTTTCTTTTGGAAGAGACACTTCCTCTATAAGACAGCATGTTTGGAGACAAACACCTTTTGCTCTGCGGGAAAGTAAATAATATACAGCGTGCTTGGTAGGATATTCCACCAAGTTGCACATGTCATACTAAGCTCTAAGCCTTTCAGACATTGCCTACTTGCTAGAAGCGCGACAACCCTAAATCATCGGTAAAGATGGATTTGATATTATCGTCTTCCATATCTGATATGGAACTTATTCAACCATTAGAATTTGGAACTCGGTTAAGTATATGTGTTGTATAAGAGCACTATCCCGAAGCAAGTAAGGATACTTTGCATGGCTTACGTAACACTTTATCATATAAAGTGTTGTCTCCATTTCAGGAACACAATCTAATTACGTATCCCAAAGATGGTATCCTTCATAGGAGAGATTCTATTTTAGACAGCTTCTGAAATACCCTCCAGGGATTAATTACTTCAATCCAAGGGAAGATTAACTCCTAAGTAGCTCATCAATCTCATGTTCGTACTAGCTCGAACTCTTCGGGCTTTCCGAATTTCACAATTCCCTGAGTACACTTGATTATTTATAAAAATAGTCATAGAGAGTAATAAACAATTATTTGTGTCATTATTTGTCATAAGCCAACAAACATCGGTATGTTTAGGCTCCAAACAAATCTAGAATTTATTACTTTTTATAAAAGGGTATTTCATTCATCTTTATATAAGATACGTATTACCCACGTGATTCATAACCACATGGTTCAGATATCATCAAAATGACATTTGATTACATGTTTCTATTCCAAAGAGTCTATATCTAGCTATAGCCACAAATATCAAGGATAACAGCCATTCAAACATTTGGTTGAGATTTCTTGATCTGGCCGCTCTTTGATTCAAGGCTTGGCCGTTTCAGAATCGGGTTCATGATTTGGTCTTGGTAAAAAAATAAATAAAAACGTGCGATGCATTAAATTGAAGAATCCGCTGCTTTGAATTTGATATCTTGGCATGGAAATTATTCATTTCAGACACGTTATGAATATCAACACGATTTGCAATGGTAAAATAGCATGTGCCCGCTCTTGCTCCTGTCCTTTCGGTTTAACCATAGTCCGAGAGTCACTTGACTCTATGAGGACCAGAATTGGTTCATTCAATCAATTAGGGTTCGGTTTCGTTGATACTTTTCTATTAAAACACTAATCAAATTGAAGTCGGTGTACCTAGTCCCGTCGGTTATGACTCAGCTTTGGCTCTAAATCTATAGCCAAATCTGGGTTCTCGGTTTAATTGACCCATATGACGAACCGATGTCTTTGTGACAATTGATTCGTACAATATAGGTCAATTCGGTTATTTACCCCATCTAGGTATTAGAATTAGAAATCACTGTATTTCTGGATTCTTTCCAGTCCATTAAGCACTTCCAATTTGACACACAGGGTTGGTTGGAAAAATGATAAAAATGTGTCAAATTGACTGTGACTGTGTGCCAAGGATTCCTCTTTTAGTCACATGTCAAAAAGATTACATGGAAAGAATCTTAGATCTATAGCTATTTCTATTCACTGCTGTAGAGGGCTCTTCACCCCTCTATTGCTAAAAATACTTAGTATATTCGGACAAGCAATATATAACTTTTCCACTTGCAGTCCTACATTTTCTAAAACAAAAGCTTTTTCCTTCCTTTGTGTTTTGAGAAGTCCGAGGACTTGAAGTGGTGATTCAAGCTGCAAGAACACGATCGGTGGCATACCGGAACCGTGTTCTGGACGTTGAATCGGTGCTTGTTACCGAGTTAAGATTGGAGGTGGGACATTGTGTATGTTGACCTCTCCTATTGATCGTAAGCATTTTCTTTTTAACAGTTTTTATACCATTCCTTTTGTGTGTGTCAAAGTGTGTGTGCTAGATTAAAGCGTGATCCGTATTAGCTTTGTGTGAAAAATCTAGCTAGCGTTTATTTGATATAAACCTTGCATAGAATCAGATCTCAAAAGTGCTCTTGGTTTGACAAACCAAGGTGACTTGTCGGAAGAGACTTGAGGAACTGATTCTTGACAGTAAGTGGTTAACTCAAAGTGACATTAAGCCAGATTGATTCAGTGAGTCCGTTAATTTCTTACTTACCAGAATTTCAATCTCACTCAATTCAGTGAGTTAAGTATTGAAATTCTGCTACTTGTGGTGCTTGGCCGTGTGCTTATTAATCCTGATAACCTGCTGGTTTTGTTGCCTTGCACAATCACTATATTGCACTTGATCAATTACTGAATTTTCTGCACCTGTCATATTGCATTTGATAATCTGCGTTGTATCTGTCCACTGAATATTTTTTTGTACTGCACCTAATCTTGTTGTGCTGTGTTATTTGATACAATCTGATCTCTTACTAATCTGTTCTTACTGAGCCTAAAAGCAACCATATATTTATATGCTGCTCATGCCTTGACCTGCACATCTGCTGGCTGAATTTTGAACATTGTTCATTTTGCTAAAGTAAGCAGCCTTCTGTTTTGCCCCTGTTGTTATCTGAATAATAGGACATTAGTGTACTTCTTGTAATACTGTGTTGTTGAATACGTGTATTCTGCACTGATTTTCAATCTCAATATTGGATTTGATTATCACCCTTGATTATTAGCTGAAAGTTCAGTAGTCTATTATGTTTATCATAAATTGATAGTGTTATCCCTAGACTTGGTCTCTTGTATAAATTGAGCTGCTGTTGCAACCTGATTTGTAATCAATATTGTGTATCAGTCTGTTAAGTTTTGAACTTGCTATATTTGTAAGTTTTAGACTGTTTTTGATAATCTTGTGTAATCTGTTTACAAGTTGTGTAAACTTGCTGATCTGTACCTTCTTGTAATCTGCATTGAATCTAATACAGTTTTTGACCTGAAATCTGATTTTCAGCAAATTGTTCTGTTTGTGTATAAGTGATATAAATTGTTGAGACATCAAACTTGCTGTGCTCTTTTCTGTTTGATTAATCTGCTTTGGACATTCTTCTGCACATTACTTGGTTAATCAAAACTGAATTAAATCTCTTTTTATTAAAACAGTTATATACTCAGTTGCATTCTAATTTACCTGCAAGGTGGGTTGATCATTAGGTTCTGGTTTTTATTGAATTGGTGTGCATCCTGTAACATCCCGAGTTTTCGTAAAAGGGTAAAATAGTCATTGGGTGTATTTACTACGACCTAATTATTATTTGTCCCATTTATTTGATTAAAAAGGAATTAATTAAAGGAATTAGCTATTAATTATAAAGGATTTAATTAATGGCTATAAAAAGAAATAATCCCAATTATTTTTCATAACCTACACACGCATATTCTGGAAAAAAAGAGAGAGGAGTGGCGGCATAGAAGAAGCAACGCAGAGTTGACAGGGAAAAGACAGAATGTAAACTTCAACCGTGTGATCAATCCGTTCGTCTGATCAAGAAGCCGCAGGAGAGAAAAGTGATCAGCACGATGAGACGCAACTTTGGAAAATAACATCTCTCAATTTCGTAAGTTTTCAGTTTAGCCCTAGTTTTCGGTATTCGTAGAGTTCTATTCTTGAAAATTCGTATCTTGTGATCCGTAGCTCTGTTTTGCAGCCATGAGCAGTCGAAACGATCGTCTTGAAGTGTAGATTAATCTAAAAATAGTTTCACAGCAGTAAACCTAGGTAATCTGCAGTTTATTGCACTTTTTCAGTTTCATTTTTCTGCAAAGAAATAGGATTTTAGGGTTTCTTGTTGATCACATAGGTTTTGGTGTTGAGGATCAACAGTTGTTGCAGCTGCTTGGTGTGTTGCTTGTGGTTTTGCTGGAAAATAAGGTCAGAGGCTCTTCCTATGATCTCAATTATCGTTTATAAGGTTTAGATCAAGTTCTAAGGTGCTTAGATGATAGAAAGATGTGTCTTTTTGTTGATCAAAGGATCAAAGGTGATTTGGTATGTTTAGATATGTTTTCCTATGTTTTACTGTGTTATTTCCAATGCCAATTAGGCTAGAAACGAATGGGAATTCATGTCTTGATGATTTTAGGGTTCTGGGCAAAACCCAGGCAGACGGGCGTCTGTATTATGCAGACGGGCGTCTGTATTAGGCAGACGGGCGTTTGCGATCGTTGCAGCTCAAACGGGCGTTTGGGTATTCTGGACGGGCGTTTGAGGTGTGACTTTTGATTCAGGATGTAGCCCCTTTTAATGGACGGGCGTTTGAGGTTAGTGGACGGGCGTTCGGTTTCGGACGGGCGTCCATAGGGTTTTAAACGGGCGTTCGGGGTTAGACGGGCATTTAAGCTTTTCAAACGGGCGTTTGACCTGTTTTATTTGTTTTCACAGTTTTCATCGTTTCAGCTTAGTTTCAGGTTTTATGTACATGTGTTTACGGTTTTAAACCCTTATTTGTGATATGGTAACATGGTATAAATTAAACAAGCCTGAATTGAGCTTCTGATTCGTTCAGTTAAAACACCGAATGTACTCTTAAAGGGAGTTGAAGTTCGGATCCGTCGGAAGGGCATGATAGGCTTGTGCTTTGATGAATTAGTATTCATCAATGTCTGTGTAATTGCTAGGCCTTGTCCGTGTCTAGTGGTCTAGGAAGAGAGTAGCATTTGTGAGGGAGATTAATTGAAAACACTTAGGTGGTTAGTTAATCATCCTAATAAAACACGTACTTGACTAGTAAAAGATTAAACAACATGTCTCTCTTGGATAGGCGGTCTATATCGCGATGTGTGTGCTACCTCTGAAGGTGGAAGAACCCGTAGGTCAAAAAAACCACAAGTTCGGGGGACTCCCCTGAGGTGTGCGTACTATCGGAGCCTACCTAGTCTAGCCTCCGTGGATATTGGTGTGATCCACTAATATGTTGCAATCGATATCTCCTGGTGGATATACATCAGGCGTAGTGCCCTTGAGTGCGGTTGTAACATAGATAAGTTAAGTAGAAACGTTTAGTCAGTTCATGTTGATGGACATGAAATGAACCCTAGATTGAGTCGGTCATACATAAACAACTACACTTCAAAATATCTTTTCTTTATAAATCTTAATTGTTGTCATAGCTTCTCACTTTTACTAAGTACTTTGTACTTACCTCCTTTGCATTTTCTTTTGTGTGCATTGTGGGGTGAGAAGACGAACAGGTTGGTCAAGTGTAGACGGCGGCTTTTGAAGACTTAAAGTCTTGACGAAGCTTCTAGATTATTTTCTTTGTAAAGGTTGTACTAGACTAGTTGTATTTCTTCTCTTAGATTTATTGTACTTTTACTTTTAAGGCATCGTATTGTATAAGTCTTTGGGTTTTTAATCGTTGTAATCTTAACTATCCATCTTTAGCATGGTTAATATCTATTCATAGTAGCTTTTATGTTTTTACCCGAGTCTTTTTAGCTTCCGTTTGCTTTTATTTGATACGACGACGTAGAGGCTTGCGTATAATATTAGATTTATTTAATGCTATACGCGCCGAACGTTTCTCTTCCGGATAAGGGCTCTGTATCCGGGAGCGGGGCGTTACAGTTGGTATCAGAGAGAAGCGTCTTTTCTGTTCTAGGCATCACTCCCTCTTAGATAAGGATTCCTTTAGACCCTTTAGAACTTGAGCTTGGTGGTAATCCTCGTAAGACTAAGAACCCTTAAACCGTGGTCAAGTTATCAGGACCAAGTGAGGAGTCTTCTGAGACGAAGGTTAGGTGGAGTTCTCTGTTCACATCTTTCATGTGATCACCTCAGGTTTGTTCCTTCTAGTATCCTTAGTAGGAACTCTTTCTTCTTTTGAAGTTCCAAACCGTAGCTTGTCACATAGGGTTAAGTGAAACTCCTTTAAGTAAGGCTTTGGGATCGGAGTCTTATGCCTACACCTTAAAGTTGAGGTCCTCTTGGTTGATTTCCTTTTTCCTTACTTTCCCTATTGAAATCTCTTCACCTTCTCTATACATGAATGTCTAAGTTTACTTTTATCTTGGCCTAACTTTGTAGAGAATGATATTTGATTCAGTCCTACAAGTCCTCAACTTTCTCTTTTCACTATCACTTGGTTGAGTTCATCAACATTCTTTGACCTTTGCTTTGCTTGAGATGGTTCTACACGAACTCCATGTGTAACTCTATTATTTCCAAATACTCCTTAGTCGTTTCAACTCATAGTGTTAAAGGTCTCTTACTTTAGCAAATACTTTTCATTGTCCTCGTGTTTGGACTTATCCAACATGAGTGAATGGTTTTGTTTCCGTGTTTTCCCTTTAACATAAGACTGTCTCTCTATACTCCAAAAAAAAAATTCTGCAAATTTTCAGCAAAGTAGATTACTGTCTTATCTACAATTTCTCTTTTTACATCAACTCGATAATCATTATGGATTATTCAGAAAATTCATGTTTATACCGGATACTCTGTCCAGAAAATCTGCAGCAGTACCTTCACTTCTTAATCTGTTTTGAACAGGTTAAACATCTTCAAATGACCTGAATTTTTGATATGTTGCAGACAAAAATTTTATCTACAGCTTTTATTTTGGAATTAAGTTCAGATTCTCTTTCGTTTGATCTCGATTTGAAATTCAACATAGTGTTTATTAATCTGGAAATTCTGGCAGCTTGTGCAATCGTCAGAAATAACTGTTTTTGACCAACTTATCTTCATTCAAAAATTCTAATATTTTTATATCACCGGGAAAACTCCAGTATCTTAATCTTTTCTCTTTGGATCGTGCTCAAATTTCTCTTCGTTTGTTCTGTAAAAATTGATAATGTCAGATCCGGAGTAAAAATCTTGCACAACAACCTAAAAGAAAAATTCACCTCCTTGACTTAGAGTTTGGGCTAAGAGGGTAGTAAGTTATGATTGTCATGTTTAGGAGTTCCCTGAAGTTTGATTTCTTCCAGAGTTAAACCTTTTAGTAGGATGCTTATAAAGCTAACGTTATAGTTTCTTTTGCAGTGTTAAACAAGAATTAAGATGCTATCCTCCAGCATGCCATGTTTGATATTCAGACCCTTTTCGTGCCCTTTATAAATATACCTTTTCTAGTAAATTGTTTCTCATGTAATCCCTCACTTGAGATCTTTAAACGCAACAAATCATCTCTGCTTGTTATCATTAACCTATCTCCACAAGCCCTTCTTTTGAACAAATTCATTCTTTCTTACTTTTCAAATCAAGAAACAAATTCTCTTCAAAGTTTGCTGAACCTTCTAATGTCAGAACATTCTTTTTACTTGTGTTTATTCTCAGCTCCCCTCCTAAGGGTAGTGTCGATATTGTAACTATTTCACCTAATGCTGCATGTTCCTTTAAGGTATGCATATCTTCTTTTGCTGGTCAAATTTCTAAGCAAATCATGGCATTCCTCTTCAGTTACCTATCTTTAACCTTCTAGCAATTTCTGCTAAACTAGTTTCAAGCAGAAGGCAGAATTTTCTCAAGATGCCTTACGAACCCAACTAGCCAACCGACTTTTGAGTTCCTAAACTTTTGATCTCCATTTCAGGTTATTGCACCTTGTACGCTTCAATTTTAAATCTCTTTCGGGCCATTTAGAGCCGTGAACCGCCATATACATCATTTTGACTTTCCACTTTCTGTTTTGGCGTTTCTACTACAACTTTGTTACACCGGTTGAAATTTTATTTTATTTTAACCGTTTCATTTCCACACGGGGAATAACCTCGAGCATTTATTCCTTGGCAGTGTACTATTCCTCTCCAGTAGTGCAACCTTGAACCTTTTAATTGAGTCATCAATGATCGGTTAAACTTCCTTTGAAGGTTTGAATTAATTCTTTGAAATCAAACCTTACCCGACAATTTTTAAGTATCGTTTCCTCTTCATTCAAAATCTTGTTTGATGCTTATTTATTCAAACTTTTGATTTTCCCTTACAATTCCTTAAGGGAAATTTCTATTTCTTTTAAATCTTGAATTAACCTCTCTTTGACTGTTGCAAACTCGGACACTTCCTGACAAGTGTTTATCTTATTCTGAGACCTTTTGGTGTACTCGTTTTGTCTCCATGGCTCCTTCATGATGAGATTCTTGCTCTCTTTTGATTTCCATCTTTCTAGTCCTTCTGGTGCTCGACCTTGCACCTTTACCTTGATTTTCTGTTGTGTGATGTTCCCCCTACGGAACTCATGCGAAGTGAATATTTTTCCTAGATCGCCAACATCCATTCTTTGTTAACCAAATGATTAACAATCAAGGTCACTTTCTTAATGTTCTCAAGCTCGGTGTTCTCTTTTCACACATTGAGAATATCTTCAGGTCCATCTGGTGATGTGCTAACGTCTCCACTTTCTAAAGGCTTATATGAAAGCCTATTACCATTCTTCCAAGTTGCCTCTGAAGTCTTTGTAGACCACCGTATCTTGCAGAATTCCACTCTCTCAAAAGAATTCCATCTGTAAGGTGTTCTCTTGTTGTCCTTCTGGTGGCCATCTTTTGTATTATGATACAATGCCTCATTCTTCATCCTGGAACCAACTTCAACTTTCCTCGACCGGATTTTTCTTGTTTTGCTTGTAACCCAAGCAACCTTTCTTATTTCAAGTGCATTGTACCCTTCCTTGGCTTACCTAGTTGACATACCACCCGGGTACTCAACTTGTCACTTTTCAACTTCTTTTACTTTCCAAGTTAACCCTAATTGGCATGAGGATTGGATCAGACCGTCAGAGAGAAAGGATGGCAGATGCATGTTCTCCCTCCCTAAGTAGTCTCAAAAGTCTTTCAGCCGGGATCCTTGTAGTTCTTCAGCAAGCTTGTGGTGCCATGATGTAAGTTGAGATCGAAAGAAGTAAAGTGTGCCAGAAGTGCAGTTTCTACTGGGAAGATTCAGCTTTCCGGGTATAGGTCAGCAGGAGCAATCAAAGAGCGGTAAACCGATGATTGCAAGATTCGAGGCATTCGATGAGTTTGTAAAAGAAGCAAGACAAAGATCCAGTTGTCTCCGGTTACAAGTGAGTGGCTGGAGCCCAACCAGCCATTGGTCATGGTTAGATGAAGATGGCAACAGTTGGCATTGGAATCAGCTTTGGGTTCTGAATGCGGAAGATCGGGAAGGACAATGAAGAATGATAACCTCGAGATGACAATTGCAGTTCCTCTCGGAGCGACCAAGAAGTACAAGAATTGGAACAGGACTGCTGGCGATCTTTCAGGAAGGTAGAGGTAGAAGAACACGAGTTTCTGGGATGAAGTGGAGCGACAACAGAATATGAGACTAGATTTGATACAGCAAGCCAACGAGAAGATCGAAGTGGATCGTCGCCACCTCGAGATAGCTCAAGACAGGTGGAAGAGTTGGGAAGATGGTAGAAGAAGAAGAAGACTGTACGAGTTAGGAGGCGAAACGCTTCGCAAAGTCCAGAGTTCAAGTACCTCTCGGATACATTCGAGTTTCGAGGACGAAACTCCACTTAAGGGGGAAGGAATGTAACATCCCGACTTTTCGTAAAAGGGTAAAATAGTCATTGGGTGTATTTACTACGACCTAATTATTATTTGTCCCATTTATTTGATTAAAAAGGAATTAATTAAAGGAATTAGCTATTAATTATAAAGGATTTAATTAATGGCTATAAAAAGAAATAATCCCAATTATTTCTCATAACCTACACACGCATATTCTGGAAAAAAAGAGAGAGGAGTGGCGGCATAGAAGAAGCAACGCAGAGTTGCCAGGGAAAAGACAGAACGTAAACTTCAACCGTGTGATCAATCCGTTCGTCTGATCAAGAAGCCGCAGGAGAGAAAAGTGATCAGCACGATGAGATGCAACTTTGGAAAATAACATCTCTCGATTTCGTAAGTTTTCAGTTTAGCCCTAGTTTTCGGTATTCGTAGAGTTCGATTCTTGAAAATTCGTATCTTGTGATCCGTAGCTCTGTTTCGCAGCCATGAGCAGTCGAAACGATCGTCTTGAAGCTTAGATTAATCTAAAAATAGTTTCATAGCAGTAAACCCAGGTAATCTATAGTTTATTGCACTTTTTTAGTTTCGTTTTTCTGCAAAGAAATAGGATTTTAGGGTTTCTTATTGATCACATAGGTTTTGGGGTTGAGGATCAACAGTTGTTGCAGCTGCTTGGTGTGTTTCTTGTGGTTTTGCTGGAAAATAAGGTAAGAGGCTCTTCCTATGATCTCAATTATCGTTTATAAGGTTTAGATCAAGTTCTAAGGTGCTTAGATGATAGAAAGATGTGTCTTTTTGTTGATCAAAGGATCATAGGTGATTTGGTATGTTTAGATATGTTTTCCTATGTTTTACTGTGTTATTTCCAATGCCAATTAGGCTAGAAACGAATGGGAATTCATGTCTTGATGATTTTAGGGTTCTGGGCAAAACCCAAGCAGACGGGCGTCTGTATTAGGCAGACGGGCGTTTGCGATCGTTGCAGCTCAAACGGGCGTTTGGGTATTCTGGACGGGCGTTTGAGGTGTGACTTTTGATTCAGGATGTAGCCCCTTATAACGGACGGGCGATTGAGGTTAGTGGACGGGCGTTCGGTTTCGGACGGGCGTCCATAGGGTTTTAAACGGGCGTTCGGGGTTAGACGGGCGTTTAGGCTTTTCAAACGGGCGTTTGACCTGTTTTATTTGTTTTCACAGTTTTCATCATTTTAGCTTAGTTTCAGGTTTTATGCACATGTGTTTACTGTTTTAAACCCTTATTTATGATATGGTAACATGGTATAAATTAAACAAGCCTGAATTGAGCTTCTGATTCGTTCAGTTAAAACACCGAATGTACTCTTAAAGGGAGTTGAAGTTCGGATCCGTCGGAAGGGCATGATAGGCTTGTGCTTTGATGAATTAGTATTCATCAATGTCTGTGTAATTGCTAGGCCTTGTCCGTGTCTAGTGGTCTAGGAAGAGAGTAGCATTTGTGAGGGAGATTAATTGAAAACACTTAGGTGGTTAGTTAATCATCCTAATAAAACACGTACTTGACTAGTAAAAGATTAAACAACATGTCTCTCTTGGATAGGCAGCAGTCTATATCGCGATGTGTGTGCTACCTCTGAAGGTGGAAGAACCCGTAGGTCAAAAAAACCACAAGTTCGGGGGACTCCCCGAGGTGTGCGTACTATCGGAGCCTACTAGTCTAGCCTCCGTGGATATTGGTGTGATCCACTAATATGTTGCAATCGATATCTCCTGGTGGATATACATCAGGCGTAGTGCCCTTGAGTGCGGTTGTAACATAGATAAGTTAAGTAGAAACGTTTAGTCAGTTCATGTTGATGGACATGAAATGAACCCTAGATTGAGTCGGTCATACATAAACAACTACACTTCTAAATATCTTTTCTTTATAAATCTTAATTGTTGTCATAGCTTCTCACTTTTACTAAGTACTTTGTACTTACCTCCTTTGCATTTTCTTTTGTGTGCATTGTGGGGTGAGAAGACGAACGGGTTGGTCAAGTGTAGACGGCGGCTTTTGAAGACTTAAAGTCTTGACGAAGCTTTAGATTATTTTCTTTGTAAAGGTTGTACTAGACTAGTTGTATTTCTTCTCTTAGATTTATTGTACTTCTACTTTTAAGGCATCGTATTGTATAAGTCTTTGGGTTTTTAATCGTTGTAATCTTAACTATCCATATTTAGCATGGTTAATCTCTATTCATAGTAGCTTTTATGTTTTTACCCGAGTCTTTTTAGCTTCCGTTTGCTTTTATTGGATACGACGACGTACAGGCTTGCGTATAATATTAGATTTATTTAATGCTATACGCGCCGAACGTTTCTCTTCCGGATAAGGGCTCGGTATCCGGGAGCGGGGCGTTACACATCCTTTATTTGTTTGAACTTTTTATGACACTATTAAAACGTCACTATAGGCTTTAAGTTAAAGTAGTATACCTGCAAGTTGCTTTTGGTTCTCATATTGTTGAATAGGTCTTTGATTAATTGAGTTTTTCGGTTAATAACTTGTGTTGATACTTATCTGAAATCGTGCTACACTACCACAATAAATTAATCATTTGATCACTTAGGTTTGATAACACAAGCGAATAGATTATTAAGTGAGATTCTGCACTTAATTTTCTAGTACTTGTATTAAGTGCGAAAAAGTTTTAAAAATCACCCAACACTCTATTCACCCCCCCCCCCCCCCCCCCCCCTCTAGAGTGTGTTTGCGCCATTATATCGATCCAACAATTGGTATCGGAGCTTGGTCGCCTAGTGATCAAACCTCGGTATTAATTTTTGTGATCAATTCTTTTGTAAGTGTGTAACTGACTTTTTCGCCTATCTTGAGTTTTGTATGAACTGAACCTCTTTGGTTGTTATTCTCTGTTTGATCTTGGACTTGAATTGTTCTTGACCTTCTTTTTTTCTCCTAATAGACATCAGCTTTTGTAATTTTATAATCAGAACCTTTATCTAAGAATTGGTCTATTGTAATTGATTGGATACTTTATCTGATTTGTTCATACTACTCGTAATTGCAAGTTTTTCAAGTTGTATCTGAATCTTGTATTTCCTTGTGTAGCTGGACTTGAATTATTGTAAAACCTTGTTGTATGAACATATTAGTAACCTGATCTTGGACATTGCTTTCTGAATATCCTTTATTTTTTAACCCCTTTAGATTATTCTGTGATACAGCCCTTGATCATTTTATACATCTGCTTAATCAAGCATTTGCAGCGTCCTCTACTGTCACCATAATTTGTTTTCGTGTTAATCAGAATCTGCCTTGATCAATTCAATTAAACTGCAAGCTACTTTTATCTAACTTTGATCTTATTTATACTACTTTCAGAGTACTATATTGGATTGTTTGATAAACATGAAATCAACCTGTTGTGTTGCAATAGTATTTGTTTTGATAAATTTTTTTAGAGTGCTTACTTGTCTTATTTGCTTATCTTTCACATATGGTGCTTCACATATATATCATTAAGTATTGTGACTTGACATCTTTTGAATTATAATTAGACCATCTCCTTTTGTGATATAAATAATTTTCTGTGATATAATACACTTGGTCTTTCGAGTTTGATATTTTGCAGAAGTAATACTTTTCAATCATATATACACAAATGGGACGCAAAAAGCGTTTGGCTCGATCTAAAGACCCTTCTACTAGACCTATGAATGAGTTAGCTCTTGGAGCTAAAATTGATGAACATTCGAGCAATAAGGTAAAATCAAATTCTGAGCATTCTGACAACCAATCACAATATTCTGAATCAAATTCTAGAATCAAGCTACGAGGCAGAATCCGAGGAACACCTTGACATCATTGAAATTTGTGAAGGCTTCAAAAATAGATGTGAGTTTCTATCCAAAACAAATAAGGGTCTCAAAAAGGACATAGTTGAGAAAGAAAATCTCATATGTTCCTTAACGAGCACCACAAATCAACTCGAATTAAAAGTTAAATCCCTCGAAGTTGATTTGAAACAAAAGTCTTCGTATTACGAGACTGAATTGGACTCTTTACGAAATGAGTGAGTTAAATTAAAACAAGCTATTCAAGAGCTTGAAAATAATCTTGCTAGATCGGAAACTCCTCTCTCATGTCCTAAAGAATCCTCGGGTCACACTGAACATATTCTTGATACTTCTGAGGAAGGAACCTTGAATGAGTCTGTAGTCACTGAACCCGAGTCTCAAAAAGAAACTTTTATGCCCCGGCCCATTGCACTTGATCATGCATCACCGGCACAAAATGTTGCACCGAATAACATATATAAGTATGCTTCATCTTCAAAAACACACACCTCACAGCATACTTCGAACACTAGAAATAATGTCAATAGGAAGCATCACGCATATCAGTATGATAGGAGAAGTTCTAGGAACTACACTCCAAAGAACTAGTCTTATCAATCTGATTATGAATCACCTAGAAATCATGTCTATTGGAATGCTTCATCATATAGATATCATGTTCATAATAATAAATCATATAGATATATTTTCTAGGATTCATCAAACACCTTATTACACTAATAGACAATATATTCACACGCCACGATTAGCCGAACCACTCTTTTGGCAATCACATCATGGTCATGCATTTCATTCTCATCCATATGTCTTCAATTTTCTTTCCCAAAGAAAATCTTTAGTCTTCAATTTTCTTTCCTAAAGAGCTATGTCTTCAATTTTCTTTCCTAAAAAAATCTAAAGTTTATTAAATAGTTTATTTAACCTTTTGAATCATATTCAAAACACTTACCATTTAATTAATCTTCAAGCAATGATTTTATGAAATAAGTCGATACTTAAATCTTACAATTTTTGAAAACAACATTTCCAAAATTCGATTTGGTCATTCTTATCCAACGTTTGAATTAACTGTCATCGTATGACAGAATGATCATATTGGATCGTATCCAATATATGATAAATTCGTTGAAACTTATTTGAAGTGATTTAATCACATCATGAGCTTCTGTTTTCATTAAAATCTTAGAGAAATCCATCAAATATGTAGTCTCATTGACTCTAACTACTATAACGGGGTTGTTCGTGTTATTGCTTATTTTAAAAGAATTAAAATTACTTAACCATACTCGAGAACGTTTCTCAAAAGGTAAACAGTCATAATTTGGTTTTTACTAATTGAGTATAAAAACATAAATATAAAAGCTTGCTAAAAACTACAACATAAAATAAAGATAAAAGAGTGTTGTTGTTTATACATGAAAAATAAAAAATGGTTTTATGGTTTATGATTTTGCTCCCACTAGTCAACTACTCCCAATTGACTTTCAAGAATCTTTCAAAAATTCTTTAGTGGATGGAACCCAATATAGTTGACTCGTTCGCCGACGAGGGCGAATCGACCGGGTCAATTTTGAAAAGTGGGTACGCTTACAGGTCGCATCTCATGCGGCTTCCATTGGTTGACTAGTCAACTCTTTGACAGCTCACATCTCTATGTGATAGCCAGCTTTTGTCTCTAAAATCAAATGGTCCTGACGTTGGCCAATCACCACAAGATTTTTAGTCGAGTCGTAACCCAAATATTCATGAGATCTCAAATAATAACGATATACCCAAGGTAGGTCAACTCACGACGTGAGCCGATCAGTTGGATGCAAACACAGGCTCATCACCGTCAGTATAATATTAGGAGACAAAATATGACTCGAGTTTTTGTCGTGAGAGTATTTATGAAATTAATTCACTTAATTAATATTAATTACGGTCTCATCAATTATATCTATCTCTATAAACATACATCGTACACATTCATTTAGATCGTGCATAGTCATGCATCTATCGTATCATATAAAATAAATAAATGCATAAAGTAACTGGTATCATGGACTTTTCCAATGTGCGGTTTCGAATACAAACTGACGAAACTGCGGATCACAATCTATGGGTAGCTGCAACCGTCAATTGGATCTTTAATGCGCCATCTCCAATGGGATCTTCATTTTCCTTTCTTTGGTCTCTGTCTTCTGCTCCATTCTTGTTACATAAAATCTATCTAATAAATTTATACACCGGCCGCACACGGGGGGGAGCTATGGGAATGGGATAAATGCAGAAAGTAAACTAGGGCACGTTCTTCATAACGGTCTAGGACAATTTTTAAACCAACAAAAAAATTAAATCATACACATCTATCCTATTGGTCGAGTCCATGATCAATCGGGGTACATATAATCATATTATATGTAACATATCTAATCCTTACAATAAAAATCTTATGAAAAAGATAAATACTAAAACTACCAACTTGTGTCTTGATTAATCGATTAACGTTTAATCAATTAAATAATTTAATCCAATCAATTAACTAACTAACATTTAATTAATTAAACGATTTTAATCGAAATAAAATTAACGATAAATTTTAAATGATTACAATTTTAATTTTAATTAGTTAGAACTATTCCAAAATAAATCAAAATTAAAATTCAGTCTCTTTTGTCTCTTTCCTTTCGATTCGTAATAAAAAAGGATGCCTTTGGTTTTCAATACCAAAAAGCAACCACCTGGCCCTTTCCAAAATCAAAATGCCTGGGCTCTTTCTAAAATCAAATATTTTGAAAAGGTCCTAGTCCTATTCCAAACAAAAATTGGAAAAACCTAGGTTAATCATAGGCCCAAACAAGAACCATAAACCAACCTAATACTATAGTGCCATGTGGCATCCCAATTACCCAAACTATTTGAACCAATGGTTAACCACAATATAGTAATTATAATTAAACAAAGAGATATGCATCACAACTATGAACCATATTGAATCACAAATACACAAAAGAAAAATTTTGGAGATCCACCACCTTTGACCAGTCAAATGACGCCGGCAGTAGGTTGCCCCGCCGCCGCCGACCAGCCTCCGGTGGTGGTGCCGCCGCCAGTCGGCCGAGCACCACCCAATCTCATTTTTTTTCTTTTCATGTATCGTTTTGCGAATAAAAAATCTTTCATCTTTTAATTACATGATTTAAATGATAAAATCAACTACGCAAATTAACTTGCTTATTGCTTAAGCTCGAAACTCGCTCCGATACCACTGTTAGGAAATGTACACGGGAACGCAGCGGAATTCAAAAGTTTGATTTCTTTTTAACCCGAGATCGACTTCATTTAAGCAACAAGCAGAAAAGAAGTAGACAAGAAAATACCTTAGTTGATCCAATAGGATCGATGCTTTGTTTACGGATGTTGTTTCTGCACGAAGCCGGCCAAGTGTTTGGCTTCCACCGGTGATCCACATGAACAACCCGCCGGAATCCCATCATGGTTTGCTACCAGAAAAACTCAGTTGCTAGACCGACCTTTTCTATCACTCAAAATCTCTCTCTAGGAAGCTCTCAATTTTCTAGTAAATTAGAAATCTTTTAATTGTGATGTACAAAAGAGTTTGACACTCACCTCCTATTTATTGTAGATGGTGCGCCCCATACTACTCCCAAACTGATTAGGAGAAGCTTCCTAGTAGATTAAGGAGAAAGAAAACATTTTCCTAATAAAATAAGAAAAATATATTTGATTGATTTACCTCATTTAATTTAATATCATATATTAAATATTTCAAAAATATTGTCAATATCTAATATTGAATACCTTTATCTTATTACCATAAATCTATTTTTCATAAATCAATTAATATCAAATATTAATATATGGTAATATCATTAATTAAATTGCACAATCCATGTGTATCTTATACACACATACTCTGCGCCTTATAGCCAATATTTTGGCATCCGGAATATTCTTAATTATTATAATGCTATGATTAATTAATTTGCAAAATACATATATACACAAATAATTTCGACAAACATATACAATATATGTATATTTAATTAATCAATATAATTAACATCCTGTATTTAATTTATCCATAATAAATAAATATCATCATATTAATTTATCGTTATAACACTTTATAGTCTAGAGAAAATTTTCCTTATTTGGTTATCACTATAACTACATTTTAATCCAGCTAGATGTTCTTATGTGTGTGACCCGATATGCTTCCGAATATGTAGGCCGTAGGCACAAAGTGCAATTACAAAAATGCCCTTCATACCTAACAATCACAGAATTGCGTCTAGTAACACACTGTGACCCCCAATCATCGGAAGAGTCAAATGCAATGACTACTACCTTTCATGTGAAGCAGTTATCGTGTAAATAGAATCATATCGCTGTTACAATATCTATACGGTCGTACGTCAGGTGTGAAGCATCAACAACCGTGTCTTATAATCTTGATATCATGCTCTCTCGAAGTAACTCATTTACTTCCACTTTGCAAAGATTCACGAGAGTAATTTCTTTATAAGAAGGCTATTTCGGATATTTACTCTTAAATAATAGGATACGCGATTTCCGGACGAGCAACATGAATCCTACGCAAGTATCACCCCCAATCACTACAACATGATCGCCCCATGGCTAGGGGAAATCTCAATAGTGTCAAAGTATGACAATCCACACCGTGATGTCATGAAGACTCCGGTCTCAGGATAATTACACAACCGCCACATAGTGCGACACTTAAGAAAGTAAGTAAGTCAGTCTAACATACGCATTCTCTAATACACATCCACGTACAGTCCAAGTGTCTCTACACTTTGATAGACGAGATCTATCCCTATCTTCAATAAAATAGAAGACATCTAATACGTGCTAGTCTAATTGTACTATTAATATCTTGTTTAATAGCACATACGACTAGAGAAATTTAAGTATCAAACCTTTTAAAGTGAGTTGAGATTTCATCAACCATAATCACTATTATGGTTTCTCCCTCACAGTTTGACATTAGGGACATTATCATATATACAATCACAAATTGGTTCTTATGGATAAACTGAATATATAATAACATTAAAGCCATTTATCATATGTATAGACATAAATAAATAGTAGAAATGATCCGACCCAATCGGATCCGGTCCAACCCAATTGGGTTTAGGACATTATTTTAATAGACTCGGCCATCAAGCAACGGTGGATCGATTGGTTAACTTTTGGAGATGGATTATAAAACAACTTCAGTCTATTCTTCATAGAAGGACCCCTCATCTTAACTTGTCCAATTTCCTCCTTGACAGAAACGGTGAAGTAGTGACCAAGAGCAGTCAAGCTCGGCTCAAATCCAAGAACTCGACTCAAATCTATGAAAGTGGATATAAATCGAATAGAACCTAAAACAAGGTCAGAAGGCATGGCCTCAACGGCTTCCAAGAATTCGATGAAGAACAGGTCAAAAGAAGGTCAAATTCTACTCAACATAGAGTCAAAATGGATCAAGATAAGATCCTTGGAATCTCGATAGCCATTCTAGGAAGAGTCTGTTTCGGAATAATAGAATCTATCATCCGGACTCAGGCTGAATGGCTTTAACGGAATCTCTGGTGCGGGGTGAGAATCCTCATACCTCATGGCCCACTAATCAATGGTGCTCCTATCAAACTCTCTCTGTTGGGCATCTTCCCAGCTCGGCAACCGGACCACTAGTCCGTCAGCTTGCCCCACGATGATGCCCTGCTCAACTTCTTGAACATCGGGCTCCTCACGAGCCACATAATTGCTGGAACTCGCTTCGCTACCTCGATTCTCTGACATGGCCTGAAAAAAGAGAGTGATGTGGATAATCAGTCACTCAAACTCAAAGGTCAAACCGAGATGAGTAAGCCCAACCATCTCGACACCTCACTCCCCTACTGCAAGTGAAACGAAATACCTAACCCTAACCCTACCGGAAAAAATTAAGCATATTGCCTCAAAGCCTTCTGGCCTAGAAACGCAACGAAACGATGAAACCAATCCTAGGACAATATATGCAAGAATTTAATCTACACATGTAACCGGAGCTGACATAAAAGAGGACAAAGACAAAGCACACTGAAGGAAAGACCAACATTCCAACGACAAGTGACTTAAACGACTCCGACATGCAACCGGTATTCAGATAGTCAAGAACCGCCCAAGAAATATTTCCATGAATATTCCCAGAATCGAATGTAAATAGGCTTTTAAATCAGCTAAGACGTGTTATAAGGACCAAGGATAAATATAAATGTGGAGATTTACCTCCGAAGGTGTGAAGAGAGACAGAGAAAGCGGGAAAATCGGTGTGAAAGTCGATTAAATTATTTTTTCTTTATTCCAAAAACACAAAAAAAAAATTATTTAACTTAATTTTCCCTATTTACTTCAGAGTTTTACATTTTGGCCCTTTCCGTGAATTTCGAAAGAATATGCTTTAGAATATCCATTTAGTTAGATCCGTATATTCCTATAAGTGGTATAAATGTCCACTCATTTGTTAAGCCCTAATCCTCTAACTTTTCTTTCCCACATCTCCTCCGCCGCTTATAAAAATCTGCCACTACCATATAAGAGTGTCTTTCTTCTTTAGATTTTATATGGAAAATAACAACCATGCCTTATGAGTTAAAAATTCTTGTGGAAAGATTCTGCTTTGAACAAGAGATCGTTGATCATGACATATCATTTATCCAGGGTCTTCGTGTATAGGTAATCCTCTTTTGTTATTAGTTTTTTCTTTTATGCATTGTACTAGTTGTTATGTTATCAGATATCCCTTTAAATTTTACTACATCAAATTCAAGAAACACATCTACGGTAATTCATCAAATATATTTGGAAAATTGATAATATTTATGATTGTTTGTTAGATAAAAGTATAACTATTGCCTAGCATGTTTTGCAAATCAGAAATTATATCAAGTTATGACACCAATTAAAGTAGTTTCCAGTTTTTCATAACCGAGGTGATTTCTAGGAAAATATTGCTTTTGAGAATCCTTTTGTTTTGTTCATCTGGTCCGGTCATTATCCTCCCCTTTCTTTGTAAATGATTGGTCCATCGAAAAAATTTATATGGCATAAAAAGTATATACAAAGTAACTATATTTATGTATTTTATGCTTAATTGTTCGGTGTTTTTTCTCGGTTGATGTATCACCTTTTTAATCACATCTTAATGAGGTCTATATGTTAGCCTTTCCTTCTGTCATCGGAATTCCTATGACTTTGTCTCGAAAAAGATAAACACAATCGTGCTAAAAAAAAGGAAAGAATTCAATTCGGGTATTCATTCATGAACGATTTGTTTACCAGAAGTAATGAACGGGTAAAAAGACTTATATTTTTTAACAAAAGCTAAAAACTACCACAAAAAAAGTCTCTGACTAATTTTCGACTTCTTTTGTTACACAAGTGTTTGATACATATAGGTCGTTAAATATAAAAAATAATCAAATATATATATATATATATATATATATATATATATATATATCAAGAGCTCAATAGGCACCGAAGTTGCAAGTTCTAACTTCCTTTGAATGAGGCCTTTTCAAGAATTCAACATCATTGAATATAATTATTGTATAAAGTTGCATCTCTTGGGTGAATTGAGATCCCCTCTTGTAAAAATGGTGTTGTAATGCCTTAAGTGGACTTATTTCAATATTAAATCACAAGTGTTTTAACGTGTTTATCTGTTAACAGAAGGGTTTCCGGGAGAGAATACCAAGACGTCGATTTTTGCACCGGTCATGGAACAAAGTTCGTTGGCGTTCCTAAAAACGCTAGAACGACGCTTTGAAAATGCAACATGAAGAAGGATCTCCATCTTTCTCTATTTTGATTTTTTGGCGACCTTTGCTCTTTGGTCTAGGATTATTCTAAGAAATCGTATAACCATTTTGCTTTTGCTGAATTCAACCTGTAATATTCCGATTTTCGGAAAAGGGCAGACGTGTCATTTTGCGAAAACGAAATATTAGGTTCGGTTTCCTTTTATTCGGAGTTAATTATTTTGGATGTTTATATATATATCTCGAGTTATATATATATGTATAAACTTAAGGAAAATCGAGTTTTGTGGTCAAGGGCAATTAAGGAAAATGGTTAACTCCTTTTTAATGCTAAGACCTAACCTAATTCGGGGATTTTCGAGTTTGATTTCAGCCTTCCCCCTTCCCTTGTGCGGCATTGTGAGGAGAGAAAGAGAGAAAAGAGAGTTCTTCACAATTCTAAGAGGTAGAGTTGATCGTTTTCAAAACGGATTCAAGAATTGGACTCGGCGTGAAGAGCACAACTTTTGCGGCATCGGTTTTGTGGGATTGCGGCGAGTTTTTCGAGCGGTATTGATCGGTTTTGGGGCTGCAAATAGGTAAGAGAAACGATCCTATGAATTCTATCATTTGTTATAAGGAATTGATCATGTTTTAAGGCTTCTTGGTGTTAGAAATATAAATCTTTGTTTTGGTTAAGGACTATGGTTGTTACAAGACGTCTAGATGTGGATCCTTGTGTTGTTTTGTTGGTTATTTGCTGGTTTTGGGTTGAATTACGATCTGGAAATCGCATGATGATGAAGTTAGGGTTTTGGTCGAACCCAGGTGGACGGGCGTCCGGTTCTCTGGACGGGCGTCCGCTTAGGTCGAATCTCAGACGGGCGTCTGGCTTATCCGGACGGGCGTCTGAGGTGCAATTTTACATTCAGGATTGAACTATTTTGTGTGGACGAGCGTCCACTATTTTGGACGGGCGTCCAGGTCTTTAAACGGGCGTCCAGTTTTGTACTACCTCCTTTCTATTGTTAATCGTTGTTCAGCCAAATATACATGCTTTACTTACTTGAGATATATATATACGATATGTTAAACATGGTATAACTTAGACAAGCTTGGATTGAGCTTCGATTCGTTCGGTTAAAACACCGAATGTACTCTTAAAGGGAGTTGAAGTTCGGATCCGTCGGAAGAGCATGATAGGCTTGTGCTTTGATGAATTAGTATTCATCAATGTCCGTGTATGTGCTAGGACTTGTCCGTGTCTAGTGGTCTAAGAAGAGAGTAGTTGTGTGAGGGAGAATACTTGAAAATACTCGGGTTGGCTAGCTAATAACCTAATAAACAACGTATGTGACTAGTAAAAGATTAAACAACATGTCTCTCTTGGCTAGGCACCGAGGCTAAATCGCGATGCATGTGCTACCTCTCGAAGGTAGAAGAACTTCGTAGGTCAAAAAGACCCTAAGTACGGAGGGACTCTCGCGAGGTGTGCGTGCTATCGGAGTCTACCTTTTCTAGACTTCGTGGATATTGGTGTGATCCACTAATATGTTGCAAAAGAGTGTTCCCAAGGTAGAAGAACTCGTAGGTCAAAGACCCAAGTACGGAGGGACTCGCCGAGGGGATGCGCGTAGTGCCCTTGAGTGCGGTTGTAGCATAGATAGGCTAAGTTAGAAACGAGTTAGTCACAACGTGTTGATGAGCATGAAGTGAACCCTAGATGGAGTTGGTCTCATTTAATCAACTAATTAAATAATTATCTTTTCGTTATAACTATGATTGCTTTCATAGCTTCTCTTTCTTTCTAAGTACGTTGTACTTACCTCGAATGCATACTTTTTCTATGTGTTTGGGGACGAGAAGACGAACGAGGTTTTCGTGGAAGAGTTTGACGACGACGTTTGACGCCGCTCGTTGAAGAATCAAGATGTTTCTTTTCTGCTTCTCTTTGGTTGTACTTTCCGTACTTTTGAGTTAGACTACCGGTTTGACGTTTTGTCGCATTCTGTCTTTTGGGATTTTCGTACTTTTCCAAATGTAATAATTTACATTTCTACCCTTAGATTTCTTTTCTACTCTTTAATTTTGGGAAAAATTTTATATACCCGAGTTTTGCTTCCGTTTTGCCTTTAATTTGATACGACGTAGTAGAGGCTTACGTATAAAATGAATTTATTTTTATTTTATACGTGCCGAACGTTTCTTTTCCGGATAAGGACTCGGTGTCCGGGAACGGGGCGTTACGGTTGGTATCGAGAGAATTAGCATCCTTTAGACTTCCTTTCCTTAAGATAAGTTTCTTTAGATCTTTAGTAACGTACGGTTTTCTTGATCTTTCGGCATGGTAACGACAAGGAGAGGCGTTCGTGGAGCCGGGAGCTCGGGGGTTAGTCAAGGGCGGGGAGCCCGGTGCCCGTAGTAGGGGCGGATTTGTGAGGCGAATCCTTCGCCTCGTTTGAGTCTTTCACCACCACCCCATACAGCCACGCCTACACCAAGGTCTCAACAAGAGGTGTCACCAAGGCCGCATCGAATCGCCACCCCGACCACCGCCAAGATATAACTACATTTATGGAGAGCCGGACAAGCACCTATTCGTGTCACCGTAATAGGCGACATTCCACCGATTAGTGCGCCACCACCGGTGACCAATGTGTATCCACCACCATCTAGTGCTTATCCTCCAAAGTGTATCCTCGCAGCGGGTCTTTTACCCTCCTCCCGTAGGTCAGTGTTCCTCAACCTACAGTACCACCTTCACCACGCTTTGACCACCAGCAAGGCGTTGGTCATCCACCCTTTGGTTTTTAGCAGCCTCAACAGCATCAGTCTTATCAGGGGTACTATCCGTATCAGAATGAGCCTCAAGTAATCCCACCTCATCCTCAACATCAGCAGTATCAACCGCATGTATCTTTCGGTTACCCTCCGGTTCACCCACCAGTTAGACCGGCTTTTGAACACACACCAGCGGTGGATTGGTATACGAGATTGAGGAGAAATCGAGTTGAGAACTTCTTTGGTAATGTGGAGCATTCTAAAGCAGAGGAGTGGATAAGGGGATTCGAGAAAGCTTGTAGGAACATACATGTTCCTGAGACAGAAATGGCACAGCTAGCAGTCAGTTTTATGTTGGGAGCAGCAGAAGCATGGATTGATGCCATCCAAAGCAGCAACGGTAAGGTAACGGATTGGGAAGGGTTCAAGACGATGTTTTATAATGAGTACTTCCCGGTTACAGTTCAAGCAGATAAAGCAAGTCAATTCCGAAGCACAAGCAAGGTAATCACCTGACAGTGGCCCAGTATACTAATAAGTTCAATGAGCTAGGAAGGTTCTATCCGGAATTGATGAAGGTAGAAGAGAGAAAGATGGCCCTCTATAAGGATGGGTTGGCCTACGAGATTCAGTCGGGCATGCTAGGATTCACGGCAAGGAATATGGCGGAGTTGATGAATAAAGCCTTGGAAGTCGAAACTTTCAGGAAGAGAGCTACAGTGGTTGTTAATAATAAGAGGAATTTTGGGACAAGTCAAGGCAGTTATAGGGGAGCGCCACAGCAAGCAGCCAAGAAGACTACGGCTCCTACAGCAGCTAAGGCTCCGAACAGTGCACCACTTTGCCCCAAGTGCAACAGAAATCATACAGGAGAGTGCAGGCAGAGTAGTAACGGTTGTTACGTTTGTGGTGAGCAAGGACACTTTTCTAGAGCGTGTCCAAACAGAGGAAACAAGAGTGGTTCGAGCCAAGGTAGCGGGAGAGGCGGCCCGAGCCGACCGGTCCGAGTTTTTGCAGCGGATGCCAATTTTGTGGAACCAAGAGGATGACGTTATTTCAGTACGATAATGTTAGAAAACCTAGTGGTCAAGGCTTTGTTTGATACGGGAGCGTCAAATACTTTTGTGTCAACCAAGGTAGCTAAGAAGTTGAACTTACCTTCAGAACCTTTAAGGAATACTTTGGAAATAACTACGCCGTTAGGGAAGGTAACAAGGGTAACTAGAATGATACCACAAGTGGAAGTTCGAGTCGGACCTTATCGATGTAAGAGCAACTTTACGAGTTTTGGACTTTTCGGATTTTGATGTAATCCTTGGAATAGATTGGCTATCCGAGAATTATGTACACTTGGATTTGTAAAGAGAAGAAAGTGATTTTTAAAGTACACGGGAAATCGGACAAGACGTATCAAGGGAATGTGTACAAGCCGAGTAAGAAGAAACATCCGATCATATCAGCGGTTAAGGCAGTAAGGGCTTGTCAGAAGGGTTGTGAAGGCTACTTGTTGTATGCAGTGGACGTGGAACAAGTGAAGCCTAAGTTCGAGGAGACTCCCATAGTGAGGGAATATCCCGAGGTGTTTCCAGAAGAGCTACCGGGAAACATGCCGGACAGAGAGATAGAGTTTGAGATTCAGTTGATACCGGGAGCGACACCAGTTGCTAAGGCACCTTACAGAATGGCACCGGCTGAATTAAAGGAGTTGAAAGCTCAACTTAAAGATATGCTTGAAAGGAACATAATTCAGCCCAGTACCTCGCCTTGGGGAGCCCCTGTTTTGTTTGTGAAGAAGAAAGATGGCAGCATGAGAATGTGTATCGACTACAGAGCACTGAACAACCTTACCATCAAGAATAAGTATCCTCTACCAAGGATAGATGATCTATTTAATCAGTTGCAGGGTAAGAAGGTGTTTTCCAAGATCGACCTGAGGTCTGGATATCATCAATTGAAGGTTAGGATAGCGAGATATACGAGAAGACGGCTTTCGGTACGAGATATGGACATTATGAGTTCCTTGTCATGCCTTTTGGACTCACTAATGCTCCATCTGCATTTATGGATTTGATGCAGCGAGTTTTCATGCCGTACTTGGATAAGTTCGTGATAGTGTTCATAGACGATATCCTAGTTTACTCTAAGGATGAGAAGGAACATGAGGAACACTTAAGGATAGTGTTGGACACACTGAAGAAGAATCAGTTGTATGCAAAGTTTTCTAAGTGTGACTTTTGGTTGGATCGAGTGAGTTTCTTGGGTCATGTCATTTCTGGAGATGGCATTCAAGTTGATCCGGCAAAGATCGAGGCAGTTGAGAATTGGCCTAAACCTACCACAGTTTCAGAAGTAAGAAGTTTTCTTGGGTTGGCTGGTTACTACCGGAAGTTCGTACAAGATTTTTCGAAGATAGCTACTCCACTCACCAGGTGACACCAGAAGAATGTGAAATTTGAATGGACTAATGAGTGTGATAAGGCCTTTCATACCTTGAAGAGTAAGTTGACTACGGCACCAGTGTTAGCAGTTCCGGAGATTTTTGATAACTATGATGTTTACACGGATGCTTCGGGACAGGGTTTGGGTTGTGTGTTGATGCAAGGAGGAAAAGTGATAGCTTATGCATCTAGGCAGTTGAAGGTACATGAGAAGAATTACCCGACACATGATCTAGAGTTGGCAGCGGTAGTATTTGCCTTAAAGACTTGGAGGCATTACTTATATGGGGTTAAAGCAAGGATCTTCACCGACCATAAGAGTTTAAAGTATTTCTTCACACAAGAGAACCTGAATATGAGACAGAGGAGATGGTTAGAGTTCGTTAAGGACTATGATTTGGACATTCAGTACCATCCGGGAAAAGCGAATGTAGTGGCAGATGCTCTGAGCAGGAAACCAGTGTTTGCAGCTTCCAGTGTTGAGGTAATGGCAGAAAGGTTTGATGGGTTGGAAATCAGAAGCTTCGATCAGATTGAAGGCCGGCAGTTTGTGGCACCGTTGTTAGCAAAGTCAGAGTTGATGGATGATATACGGGGAAAGCAAGACGAAGACCCGGTTTTGTTGGACTTGAAGCGTGTTGCTAGAGAGAAGCCTACGGTTGGTTACGTGTTGGATAAGAGTGGAAATCTGTGGTATCGGGATCGTCTATGTGTACCCAATGTTGGCAACTTGAGACAAAGAATTATGGAAGAAGCACATAGGATAGCTTTTGCGGTTCATCCGGGTGCTACTAAAATGTACGAGAGACTTAAAGGAAAGATTTTGGTGGCCCTCGATGAAAGTGGAAATAGCCAAGTTTGTGGCCGAGTGTGATGTATGTCAGAAGGTTAAGGCGGAGCATAGAAGACCCGGTGGAATGCTTAAGTCATTGGATATCCCGGAATGGAAATGGGATAAGATCACAATGGACTTCATCACCGGATTACCTAGGGCAAGAGGCGGACACGACGCAATTTGGGTAATTGTGGATAGATTGACCAAATCTGCCCATTTCTTACCGTACAAGGTCGACATGCCATTAAAGAAGATGACGACACTATATCTGGACAATGTAGTGAAGTTACATGGAGTTCCAGTCTCGATAGTTTCAGACCGTGATTCGAGATTCGTAAGTCGATTTTGGAAGAGCTTGCAAGAAGCCTTCGGGACTAAGTTGGATTTGAGCACGGCTTTTCATCCTCAGACAGATGGACAGTCTGAGAGGACCATCCAAACACTCGAGGACATGTTGAGAGCTTGTGTTTTGGAGGTAGGCGGATCATGGGATGATTACCTATCGGTAGCGGAGTTTGCCTACAACAACAGTTTTCACACGAGTATAGGCATGCCGCCGTTTGAAGCGTTGTATGGGAGAAGATGTCGCACGCCACTGTTTTGGGATGAAGTCGGAGAGAGACAGATCACAGGGCCTGAAATGGTAGAACAAGCAAAGGAAAGGGTTCAGTTGGTCAAGAAGAATCTGAAGGCAGCTCAAGACAGGCAGAAAAGTTGGGCTGATGTTAGAAGAAGACCTCTTGAGTTTGAAGTCGGCGATAGAGTTTACCTCCGAGCTTCACCGATGAAAGGAGTGAAACGCTTTGGACAAAAAGGAAAGCTAAGTCCAAGGTATGTTGGACCTTTTGAGATTTTGGAGAGAGTTGGGACGTTAGCTTATAAGCTTCAGTTGCCAGAATCAATGTCGAGAGTCCATAATGTGTTTCACGTTTCGATGTTGAAGAAGTGTCTGACTAAGAAGGATGTGGAAACTACGGTTGACCCGTAAATCTTACAAGATAACCTTGCATATGACGAGAGACCTATCAAGATCCTAGACCGGAAAGAAAAGATGATTAAGAGACGGATGATCCCTTTGGTGTTAGTTCGGTGGAGCAATCATTCACCCGAGGAGGCAACTTGGGAAGTGGAAAGCGACATGCTTAGTGAGTTCCAAGAGTTTGGGGAATTACCTGGTATGTTCTAGTTTCGAGGACGAAACTCCTTTTAAGGGGGGGAGAATGTAATATTCCGATTTTCGGGAAAGGGCAGACGTGTCATTTTGCGAAAACGAAATATTAGGTTCGGTTTCCTTTTATTCGGAGTTAATTATTTTGGATGTTTATATATATATCTCGAGTTATATATATATGTATAAACTTAAGGAAAATCAGTTTTGTGGTCAAGGGCAATTAAGGAAAATGGTTAACTCCTTTTTAATGCTAAGACCTAACCTAATTCAGGGATTTTCAGTTTGATTTCAGCCTTCCCCCTTCCCTTGTGCGGCATTGTGAGGAGAGAAAGAGAGAAAAGAGAGTTCTTCACAATTCTAAGAGGTAGAGTTGATCGTTTTCAAAACGGATTCAAGAATTGGACTCGGCGTGAAGAGCACAACTTTTGCGGCATCAGTTTTGTGGGATTGCAGCAGTTTTTCAGAGCAGTATTGATCAGTTTTGGGGCTGCAAATAGGTAAGAGAAACAGTCCTATGAATTCTATCATTTGTTATAAGGAATTGATCATGTTTTAAGGCTTCTTGGTGTTAGAAATATAAATCTTTGTTTTGGTTAAGGACTATGGTTGTTACAGTACGTCTAGATGTGGATCCTTGTGTTGTTTTGTTGGTTATTTGCTGGTTTTGGGTTGAATTACGATCTGGAAATCGCATGATGATGAAGTTAGGGTTTTGGTCGAACCCAGGTGGACGGGCGTCCGGTTCTCTGGGACGGGGTCCGCTTAGGTCGAATCTCAGACGGGCGTTCGGCTTATCCGGACGGGCGTCCGAGGTGCAATTTTACATTCGGGATTGAATGTTTTGTGTGGACGAGCGTCCACTATTTTGGACGGGCGTCCCGAAACCGAACGGGCGTCCGGGTCTTTAAACGGGCGTCCGATTTTGTACTACCTCCTTTCTATTGTTAATCGTTGTTCAGCCAAATATACATGCTTTACTTACTTGAGATATATATATACGATATGTTAAACATGGTATAACTTAGACAACCTTGGATTGAGCTTCTGATTCGTTCAGTTAAAACACCGAATGTACTCTTAAAGGGAGTTGAAGTTCGGATCCGTCGGAAGAGCATGATAGGCTTGTGCTTTGATGAATTAGTATTCATCAATGTACGTGTATGTGCTAGGACTTGTCCGTGTCTAGTGGTCTAAGAAGAGAGTAGTTGTGTGAGGGAGAATACTTGAAAATACTCGGGTTGGCTAGCTAATAACCTAATAAACAACGTATGTGACTAATAAAAGATTAAACAACATGTCTCTCTTGGCTAGGCACCGGGCTAAATCGCGATGCATGTGCTACCTCTCGAAGGTAGAAGAACTTCGTAGGTCAAAAAGACCCTAAGTACGGAGGGACTCGCTGAGGTGTGCGTGCTATCGGAGTCTACCTTTTCTAGACTTCGTGGATATTGGTGTGATCCACTAATATGTTGCAAAAGAGTGTTCCCAAGGTAGAAGAACTCTGTAGGTCAAAGACCCTAAGTACAGAGGGACTCTGCTGAGGGGATGCGCGTAGTGCCCTTGAGTGCGGTTGTAGCATAGATAGGCTAAGTTAGAAACAGTTAGTCACAACGTGTTGATGAGCATGAAGTGAACCCTAGATGGAGTTGGTCTCATTTAATCAACTAATTAAATAATTATCTTTTCGTTATAACTATGATTGCTTTCATAGCTTCTCTTTCTTTCTAAGTACGTTGTACTTACCTCGAATGCATACTTTTTCTATGTGTTTGGGGACGAGAAGACGAACGAGTTTTCGAGGAAGAGTTTGACGACGACGTTTGACGCCGCTCGTTGAAGAATCAAGATGTTTCTTTTCTCGCTTCTCTTTGGTTGTACTTTCCGTACTTTTGAGGTAGACTACCGGTTTGACGTTTTGTCGCATTCGTCTTTTGGGATTTTCGTACTTTTCCAAATGTAATAATTTACATTTCTACCCTTAGATTTCTTTTCTACTCTTTAATTTTGGGAAAAATTTTATATACCCGAGTTTTGCTTCCGTTTTGCCTTTAATTTGATACGACGTAGTAGAGGCTTACGTATAAAATGAATTTATTTTTATTTTATACGTGCCGAACGTTTCTTTTCCGGATAAGGACTCGGTGTCCGGGAACGGGGCGTTACACAACCCAATTGAACGATGGATAGGTGAATTGATTTGTAAATGGAAATAGTGATGACTGAATTTGTACACCTCATACTTTATGTCTAAATAAGCAAAACTAATATTTATTGTGGATGTTTTTGAACTCCCACATTCATTGTTTTAGTTACAAACCTTAGCAGACTTATCACATAATATGATTCATTACATATTTAATTACAATTTACAAGGGTTAAAAGTCTTTGGAATTCTATTGCTGAAATGCATTGTATTGGAGATGTTACATCTTCTTTCTTTGTAATATAAATACCTCCTCACCACTTTGTATGTTGGAGTAGATGAAATGAAGTAATGAGAAAAGTTCTTTCTTGCTTTTCCGATTTCTTTTGTTTTATACATTCTATGTTATACCAATTGTTTTATAACACATTGTCAATACGAGACTCTACCACCAGTTTGTGTATTGACGGATGGAAGTCTATGCCGGTTACGGGGCGCAGAAGGCATGTGGCTTGGCTATTCATCGAAATGGTTTTGAAGATTCAAACTCTTGTTGTCCGGAGCTTAAATCATATGAGTTTTTCTTCTTTTATTTGTATATATAAATCGATGAATTAGTTCTTGATTTTTTTTATTACATTCTATTGATAGAAAACGATAGATTGAAGTAGATGAATAAGTGGAAGTAATCAACATGATCATCTCACTACATCCATTGTAATTCAACTTCATCTCTGTGCCCCGGAATAGAAAAGGAGAACTCCATATGCACAGTGACAAGAATACGGTGCTATTAGATTTGGTCTATGCCTAATTTTATGAGTGATCACAACCGATTATACTCTGGCAGTCTATATGTAGGCAAGACTAGGTATCTAAAGAGTTATAGAACATTCTGGAATAAAAACCTCAACCATCATAGGATTTTCCATAATACTTCGTTTTTATAAGTGATTTTGCAAAAATAATAATTAATTAACAATAAACCAATACCAATTTACCAACATAATAAATAAATACCAAATAAATAAATAACTTCAGAGCCACAATAATTATCTTTATTAGAAAATGATATTTCATACATTTGTATCATCTGAAAGAAATGGTAAATGGTATTTCGTCAAATGACAATAAATCATGGGGCATGATATAATAACCAAGAAATAAGAATCAATCACTAAAATGATGAATGGCTCCTCCAGATACTTGGGTGACAGAGCGCATATAAAAGGGAAGTATTTCTCCCTATTATCTTTTGAATATATTTTATTTGTTTTTCTGTTACTGCGCCAAATTTATTTTTATGGGTGGTGGGCCTAAAGGACAATATAAGATGCTAAATGATGAAATAGGACAAAAAAATTAAAAAATGGTTGAAAATGACAAAAATAATAGACATGTACAAAAAAACCTTTAATGATAATAAAATATTTATTTGTTTTTTTCAACATTAACTTCGGACAAATAAATACGCTGAAATCAAGGGAGGATGATTGGAATGGACTCTAACTGCATTTGACAATATCAAAGCCGAAATCAGAAAAATAAAATAAAATAAAAAATAGGTACTACAATTTTTTGCACATGTTACACCTTTTTTGTCAATTGTGTCTACATTTTTATGGATTCGTCACTACAATTTTTGGTTTGTCACTACAGTTTGTTGCATTGTTACTACATTTTCCTGAAATGTTACTACATTATTTTGAACTAGTGCTACATGTTTGTTTTTTTGTTACTACATCTTTTTGATGTGTAACTAAATTATGTTGAACTGTTGATCACTTTTTGATCGCTCACGTAATGCAGCGACAAGGATAAAAGATCCAAGAATTTGCACACCATATCACGTAGTACAGAAAATTGTAGTGACGATCCACAACAATGCAACAGGTTTTTTTTATTGTTACTACATCTTTTTGAGAAAACAATGATCTGGTGAATCGAATTCAATCTTGGAGTCCAAATACCAAAAAAACCATTGTATGATGAAAACCATATTGGAGAAAACAGAAACGATGGAGAAAACAGGAGTCCAAATCGAATTCAATCTTGGAGTTCAATCTTTTTGCGAAAACCATATTCAGAAAACACAAACAATGGAGAATTAATATTCATATCCAAAAAACAGAACCGATAAAGATGAAAACAATGAATTGTAGCCAATAGAGAAAACAGAACAGAACCGATAAAGATGAAAACAATTAATATTCATCGTTTACACTTCAAATCAACACAGAAAACGGAAGTGAATTGAAGCACTAAATAGAGCAATTTCACCATTTACACTTCGAATCAGAGGGGAAAGAAGAAAGACATCGGCTTTCACGTCTCTGTATGATAAACTTGACCGAACAGCCCAGAAACAAACAATCAATGCTCGATATTACTGGAAAGATGGAAAGATTGAGCCTTCAAGTTTTTCGTGTTGCAAATCATCACCAAATCGAGAATTCATTGCTCGATATCAAACGGAATAGGCAAGTAGATGGAGCGCTGTTACAGGCTATGCGGGATTTCGAGTATCACCAACCAATACGAGAAGTTGAGGAATGAATTGGCAGAGGAGATGAGGCGATTAGGGTTTGCTGAAATTAGGGTGTGAGGGAAATGAGGAACAGAATAAATTAGCAGCCAATATTTTGATAATTAAATGATTTTCAATCGTGGGAAATAATTAGGAAAATAGTAATAAAGGGTATTTTTGGATATACATTATTTTTTGTCCTTTACAACCATTGTGTTATTTTCTTGTCCTTTTTACACAAATAAGATGTAAACCCGTCATCTACGACGTTTTCCTATTATTTTTATATCCGTTTGGTTTGTTTCATACCTAAGAATTGCAAGCAATACGAAAGTCAGAATTTTAATGACAGAAAATTCTGACGTAGGAATATTAGTGAAGCTGGCGTTTCTTGCTGCCGTTGATGATGTCGTCTTCAATATAGGCAGGGGCAGACGCGATCCCGGGCGTCGGGAGGCAATAATTCTGAACATATTTTGCCAATAAAAACAACATATTTTAGCGTTTTTTTCGGTCCCCTACGATTCAAACTAAACAGTACTATACATCGCTGACGATGCCAGATCTCGTGTGTACATAAATACGGGCCAAAATAAACCCTAATAATAATGAACAAGATAAGACCCTAGCAAAACGGTAACGCCCCGTTCCCGGACACCGAGTCCTTATTCGGAAAAAAAAAACGTTCGGCATGTATAAAATAAAATAATTTCACCTTATATGTAAGTCTCTACTACGTCGTATAGAGTTAAACCAAACGGAAGAAAAAAGACTCGGGTAATTTTTTCATCCAACCAAGGATAGAAAAGTCAATATCTAAAGATAGAAATATAACATTTATTATATTGAAAAAGAATCCAACGAAATCCAAAATGTACGTAACTTTCAAAAGTACTAAAAAGAAATTACAAGTTTCCAAACTAAACTTCAAGTATAATATTAACTAAAAACATGAAATAGATGAACTCTTCAACTTCGGCATCCTTAAACATCGTCATCAAAGTTCTCCTCGAACTCCAAATTTACATGTCGTCTTCTCTCCCCCAAACACATAAATAAACATGCATTTGAGGTAAGTACATTGTACATAGTAAGAAGTAGAAGCAACAATTTAATTCGGCTCTTTAACCGTTTTTGGTTTAGTAATTATCTGTATGAGACCGACTCGAACTAAGGTTCATTCCATTCCCATCGACACTTCATGACTATACATTTATACCTTAGCTTATCTTGGTCACATCATTACTCACGGACACTACGCATGTCGTTCATCAGCCTGAAGATATACTTGCTAACTAACGGTGATTAGCACCGATTAGCTCCGGGGTCTCCCCGGTATGCGTGTATGCTAGATGAATTTCCTCCACTACTTTCAGCCTTTTGAGCCAGCAGCGTTGTTCACCTTTTATGTGTTAGGAAATCTACACGGGAACGCAGCGGAATTCAAAATTTTGATTTCCTTTTACCCAAGATCGACTTCGTTTAAGCAATAAACAAATAAGTAGTAGACGGTGGTTACCTTGGTTGATCTAAAAGATCGACGCTTTGACCGTCTAAGGAGAGTAGTTCTGCATAGAGCCGCCCAAGTGTTCGGCCTCTACCGCTAGTCCACACGAACATCCCGCCGGAATCCCATCATGGATTGCTATTGGAAAAGTCCGGTTGCTAGACCGGCCCTTTTCCCCTCTCTCCAACTCTCTATAGGATGCTCTCTATTTTACACAAGAACTATTAGTTCTTGGAATTGTGATGTACAAAAGAGCTTGACACCCACCTCCCTTTTATAATGGATGTGGCGCCCCAAGAGGTGTGGAGGAGAAGAAAACGTTTTCCCAATAAAATAAGGAAAATATAATTGATTGATTTATCTTATTTATTATAATATCTTATATTAAATAAATCTAGGATATTATCAATATCTTATATTTAATATTTCAATGATATTGTCAATATCTAATATTGACTATCTTTATTTTATTATCATAAATCAATTTACACATGTGTATATATCACATATATATTACACAAATATATATATATATATATATATATATATATATATATATATATATATATATATATATATATATATATATATCATATACACGCACACTACACGCGCATGTGCATGCAAATCACTAATTTGATTTACACTAGTGCACACGCATTATATTTATATATTTGCTAATACTATTAATTAAATTGCACAATCCAACTGTATCTTATACACACAAAATTGCGCCACCTTTAGCCAATATTTTGGCATCCGGAATATTCTTTAATTAATATAATATTATTAATATCTTGTATTTAATTTATTCATAATAAATAAATGCCACCATATTAATTTACCACTATAACCTTTATAGTCTCGAGATAAACATTCCTTATTTGGTTATCAACTATAACCACATTTTAATCCGGCTAGATGTTCATATGTGTGTGACCCGATAGGCTTCCGAATATGTTGGCCGTAGACACAAAGTGCAAATTACGAAAATGCCCTTCATACCTAACGATCACGGGATAACGTCTAGCAAGACACCGTGACCCCCAATCATCGGAAGAGTCAAATGCAATGACTACTACCTTTAATGTGAAACAGTTACCGTGTAACTTACAATCCTATCGTTGTAATAATATCCATACGGTCGTTAGTCGAGTGTCAAAACATCAACGACCGTATCTTATAATCTGGATATCATGCTCTCTCGAAGTAACTCATTTACTCCCACTTTGCAAACATTCATGAGAGTAAGACATTCCTTATAAGAAGGCCATTTCAGATATTCGATCCCAATCATAGGATACGCGATTCCCGGACGACCAATCATGTATACTCCGCAAGCTTCAATATCATACCCAAACACTACCGCATGATCGCCCCGTGGCTAGGGGAAACCTCAATAGTGTCAAATCATGACAATCCACACCGTGATGCCATGAAGACTCTGGTCTTCAGGATAATTACACAACCGCCACATAGTGTGACACTTATCCGTGTAAGTGGGTCAGTCTAACGTACGCATTCTCTAATACACGTCCACGTACAGTCCAAGTGTCTCTACACTTCGATAGACGAGATCTATCCCTACCCTAAAGACAAAAGACATCTAATACGTGCTAGCCTGTTCATACTATCAATGCCATGTTTAATAGTACATCAGCCTAGAGACATTTAAGTATCAAACTTATTAAAGTGATTAGAGATCTCATCAGCCATAATCGCCTATTTAAGTAGAAATGATCCGACCCGGTCGGATCCGGTCCAACCCGATTGGGTTTAGGACACCATTTCAACATTATGAACGTATCACATCGCCGATATGAAATAGTGCCTAACCGAGAATAAGTGACGTTTTATCTTTTACTACACTTATGTAATTATTATCCGTTGTTATCTAGTCACCTAAGTGTTTTCAAAACAAAACTCACCTTATCAACTCTACTCCCTCACTTAGACAGTTACACATTGCAATCTATCAAATACACAGCCATTGATAAACTCTAGTTCATCGAATAACAAGCCCTTTCATTCCTTTCCGACGGTCCTGCACTTCAACTCCCTTTAAGAGTACGTCCGGAGCCGGAACCAAACGCATCAGAAACTCAATCGAGGCTTGTTTACGTTTAATTAATGTTATTAGATCAAGGATTAACATTTAAAACTCATACAAAGCTTAAAACCACATTTTTCCTCAAAACATGGTCCAGTGCGCTCGTACTGAGCCTCTGTATGTAAAATTCAAAAACTGCTCTACCAGTTCACCCGCACTGGGTTTGGTGCGCCCGCACTGGGCTACAGTGCGCCCGCACCGGGGTCTGGTGTGCCCGCACTAACTCTCTGAATGTAAAATTCAGCTTCTGGTCCTCCAGTGCATCCGAACTGGGCTTGGTGCACCCACACCAAGCGCGGCAACATCTCAAAAACTTAGTTTTTGAACCCTAATCGATCCTTAATTGTTCCCAAACTTATCCAACATCAATATACTCAGAAAAAGGCATAAAGACTTTACTTTTACCAGGCCCTAACATCCTATGATTCATAAACAACTCATAGCATGAATTCTAACCATCAAACCATCAGCAAAATCATAACTTAACCCTAAAAACCGTAATTACCGTGTAGGAAGACCTTCTTACCTTTTAGCAAGCTAAACAAATTCCAAATCCTCTGAAAAACTATAGAAACGATCTTCTTTCTCACAGAAACCTATGTGATCAATTTCAAAAAGGGTTAGATTCGATCACACGCTTCGATTAACACAAACTACGAAAGATATGAGTTTTGATCCATCAAAATCATCCAAAACAGCAGCTAGATCGAGTTCACATACCTTGACAAAGCCACAAAACTTTATTACTGAGACGATGCCCACTTCACAATAATTCCAACGCTTTTCGCGAATCTGAAAACGGTTAAAAACTCGGTGAGATATCGTAGAAAAACTCTCTGGCTCTTCTCTTGCTGTCAGCCGCGTTTTTCTCAAGAACAATGAGGAAAATTTCAGATTTCTAAAAGGTTTTACGTATAATGGGAATTATCCTTTCTTCAATAGGCTTTTCCCCAAATTACAACCTATTTCCTTAATTTCCTTTTTTTACTAAAAATCATTTTTTCCTTAATATTTATATATATATATATATATATATTTACCCCGTAAAAACATAATTCCAATAAATGAAGTCAGAATAATAATATTTCGTTTACACAAAATGACACGTCTGCCCTTTCCCGTTAATCGGAATATTACACTCCTCCCCCCTTAAGAGGAGTTTTGTCCTTGAAACTAGAACATACCTACTAAGTCCATAAAATATGGGAACTCGTTGATCATATCATCTTCAACTTCCCAAGTTGCCTCCTCGGGTGAATGATTGCTCCATTGCATCAAAACCAAAGGGATCAATCGTCTCATAATCATCTTTTCCTTCCGATCCAAAATTCTGATCGGTTTCTCATCATACGCATGATTATCTTGAAGAACTTCCGATCAACTTGAAGGATGCAGGTTCTTAGATCTAACCAAGTTAGATCTATACGCAGCGGATGAATCACGATTTACACGGTACAATAAATAAATAAAGGACTTAAACTACTACAAGGGGGTTAAGATCATGTTACCAATATAGGGAAGAGAAGCCTTGATCTTCCGATGTGTTCTCCAAACGGCGGTTGGTGGACACCCTTCTTGATACACGAGCCTCCTTGATATGCAACCGAGAAAAATCCCGAACATTTTTCCAACTCGAACCCTAAGAATAGAGGCCGAAATTTTTCGGCCAATTTCTCTCGGTGAATAGTGACGTGAATAGTACCTTGCCATTAGACTTGGGAGAACTCTCTTTATATAGGAGAGTAATCAATGTCCTCCAAGGATTAAATAATTAAGTGATAATTATCACATTAATCCTTTTCCAAATAAAAGATAAATAAAATGATTATCCCAAACAAATTAAGATAAATCATATTATTATCTATTATTCCATGAATTATCATTTAACAAATAAAAGATAAATCACATTTAAATAATTATCCAAGAAAACTAATTTCTCTCTAATTATTAGGACATTAATGGCGCCACATATTGGGTCAAAAAAGCCCACATAAAATGTCTTTTATGTGTATTATATTATTTAGCCCAACTAAATAATATCCATGCATATCAATTAATTAGCCCAGCCAATTAATTATCACTGAGGCCCAAATAACAAGATTATTAGTCCGAATTACAGAAGCCACACCGGGGACCATGGACCTATAACCAGTAGCTCCAATAATTAATTATTCATCGAACAGAATGTACATTAAATATTAATTCCGGGATTACGCCACCATAAACCCGAAACTGAACTCTACCGATTATAGATGTATACTTATACTCAACACATAGAGCGAATAAGCGTCCATTGATATAATCACTACATACGGATTAACCCTCCATAGACTGTCCATTCTGAGTGGGAAGTCTCCGCAAACCCGACTCGAATATCTTATCCTTATTTACCATCAACCCCCTAGTGATCAATTAGTTCACATATCGACTAGTAGCTAATTAGTCTAAATATGAACTCGGCCGATCGATCACTTTCTTAGGGCTAACAAATAAGGGGGCTTGTCTCTCTACTTCCCGCAGGAAGGAATGAATTCCATGTCCGTGAAAATCGAACTACTCACTCATCCGGAGATAGTGCCAATGAGAAGTGGCTTGGAACACATTATTTAAGTGAACCGTAACTAACACATCAAACACTACCCCGGGACAAGCAAAGCACCCCGTGATCACCTCGGGATTAAGGTTGATCCATATATGATCATCTAATGATTTAATAAGATTCCTCGATTACGGAATTATACCGAGAAATTCGATTAAATCGGTCCATCCTATATGAATGCCATCATATATAAATGCCCCACGTAGGTACCCTCTACCGACGGTCCGGATAAGACTATCACACCCTAAGGTGTTCGGGCGCATTATTGGTGTTTTAATCAAGAGACCCTAAACTCGATTAAGTTCACCACGGACTAACTTTTTAAGTATATCACCACTAACTCAATCCTCACGTGCATGCCATGCACCGAGTTAAGCGGTTACATACCGATATACTTAGGGTTTTGCGAGTGTATTACTTACAAGCGAGAAAGCAAGTAATAAGGTGAGATAAATTCTGTCATCCATTAAAAACAATTACACAAATTGTCTTTCGGGCACTACACCTAACAATCTCCCACTTGCACGAAATGACAAGCAACGATTGTTTTTAGAGCACACCCTATCTTATTCACAACACTCTCCCACTTGCTCTAAAAGCAGGTGAGACATATCTATCAATGCCGTACCCTCCAAGCACTCGACTTGGTACACTGATTAGCTAGGTTGTCGACTCGAGACGATCTTTAGGATTGAAACGTTGTCGGTCCTTCCAATCAGGCGGTACTCTCTCTCAATATGCTTTTGACTTCTTGTGACCGAGAAGATCCTTCTAAGCTATATCTTCACTGTTTTCACAATGAAGTGATATCGGCTTATCAGACCTGGAATTACTCCCAGACCAAAAAGGAAATTCTAAGCACTATGAGTAAACACTGAGCCCGAGATCAACTTAATGATCATACTTAATCTGACTACAAGTCAGAATCAGTGTGGTCAACCATATTCAAGTTTGCACCTAAATATACAAGCATGTCATTCCTCGTTCTCTAACGATACTTGAGGACATACTAAACCGCTACTTATTGCTTGAATCCAAGATTCAAGCGCAATTGACTTATTATGACACGACTTGCCGTTATCCAAGAGAGACTCTATCCCATTTTCTCTTTATCCGGAGATTTAGAGAATCATTCCCGAGATGTAAGGTAGGACTACTCTCGATGAATGTTGCATACGTATATGCATGATCATCTTATTCAATAAGATAGGTGGGATAGCCAATGACTCATTCTCGTGAATTTGACCGAATCGATTCTTAGAATATAGTCCAATTCTCTCATCCAGAGAATCTTGGCTCCGTCATTTCCGACTTCGGATAGCACACACATGTTGTTTCCAAGCTGTTTCGGTGTTATCATTCATGAACACTAATACTACTACTTTACCAATATTGATATCCAAGTCTACGAAAGACTTATCAATACTCGGTCAAGTTCACATATTTTAAAACATGTGACTTTTAAATGACCGAGAGGTTCTCTTAAATCGACAAAGGATATAAGCCATGGCAGGCCTCCTACCAAAGGTTCTTTCTGAATGAATTAAGATATCGTTAGTCTCGCAAAAAAGGTCTTAGGGAATCACCCCTATCTTCTACTTTGTAACGAATCCGTTATTCATTCTTAGCTAAAACCCTTCTGTTCTAAATGAATTCAGATTCCGTTGTTCGGCAAGAAAGTCTCAGGGAATCACCCCTATTTTCTGCTTTCTAACGAAATCTAGCAAGACTGAGTGGTGAGAGAGTTCAAGGTCTGGTTGACTCTCTACTTGTCAGGGAATCACCCCTATACCACTCAACTTTGCGCTGAAAGTTTAAACTTTCCTATTCATTCGACTCTTTTCCGTGTAGATCCAATTGCTCCCCTTGCCCGAGACACTCGGGTGGTTCTACAAGAGATCGAACGTAACCGGAGTGCCAAAACTCCATTCACGGGGTTAAGGTTTTCAAACCAACCTCTATAATCGAATCCTATACGGCCCACCAAGAGCCATAGGTTATCAATCACCCCAAATGATTATAAAGTCCACAAAATCACAATGGGTCAACGGTTAAACCATACTCCCCACCGTGTCTTGGGTGGATTGACATTCTGATCTAGTAGTATTTATCAGTGTAATCACCAACAACCGATGTTGGATGTGGTCTGATTAAATCAGATAGTAACTACCTTTGGGTAACCGTACTCCAAGGTTTAAGGTTGTTACTTATAGATTCTATCAGAAGGCTTGTGACAGTTCAACCGTCACTTTCTGATCTCAAGAATCTTATAATCAACCTTCACTCGTCTCATTAAGATGTTTCACAAACAGTCACAATCTGAACGTATGCGCAAAAATCTCCAGTCCTACCTTCAAGCATTAAATGCTAAATGCCTACATTTATGGAAGTGGTGTGAACCGAATTCACTCATTATCCATAAATTCACTGGCATCTTCTAGGTAGACTTCTCGGTTTACATAATAATGTTAACCGTTATTTTGCAACCAATTATCTTAATCGAGTTTAACAGTGTATTTGTAGCACATTAATAACTATATCAGGCAAGTCTATGGTTTCTTCTTCTATGAGAATCACTCCACTAGGAGGCAGGCCGAGCATCAGTCCCAAGACTATGCGATAGCCTATTTCTGAGCATGGAATACTCTATTCTCTGCTAAAATCAGAGACTCCTCCTCGTATTCTTTTGATAAACTAAATCACGTTTCGAGTAGTTATCGACAATATGTCACCACTCAAAAACTCCCACCGGCTTGTATCTCTCACTAGACCCCGAAGGTCATGGTGAACAAGCTATGTTACCCTTCAAATCTATTACCCTTTCCCGATTGAAAGGAAACTTAGTCATTGTTCCTTTGAGATAGTGTTCCTAGGCGGGAGATAGGAATCACCCTTAGCCGATCGTCGAGTCTTATCTCTAGGATATATGCACTAATTAATAGATATTGAAAGGTCGCTTATCTTAATACGGAAACCTTTTACCTTTAATAGTTTTAGATGTGTTATACTTATTGACTTTTCTTAGTGGTTCGACTTTATCAAACAAAAGTCCGAGTCTTGGATTCGTACTACAAATGTCATATTCACTTTCTATGAGGCAACAATATATCGAGTTGAAAGTGAATCCATTTGTTTCAATGAATCGTAAACGAGTAAAAATAAATTTTTCGTGATATTCAAGGATAGAATCCGAAATTCATTTCCTTATATCACTCCCACTATTGTAGTGAAATTACGCCCGTTGTTACTCTATTAATCGTTAATGCACGGCTTCCTTGTTCTTCCAAAGAACTAAGCTACCGAGTCAAGTTACTCGGTTAAGAAAGTCGCTAAGGATTCATTGGTTAGTGATCCGGAATTACTTTCCTTATCCTATACTTTCTTTAATTAATGTTTCGGTTTAGCCTTAAAACTTTAGTTAAGATGATTAACACTTACAGACATTCTTTCCCATTCTCAACTTTCCTTAAAAGGAAATAGTCTTGAACTAGCAGTTCAATTGAGTAGACACTACTCGTGAACTGTGGGATGTCTAATTAAAAGCGTTACCCAGTGGGACTAATTTTCTAAATTAGAAAAACATAAGACAAAAGCTCCCACTAGTTTATCGGTTCCAAATACCGTCTAACTAGCGACACTTTAATTTATGATTCTCTAATTTTTCTATTAGAAAATTTCTCGTGTAGACACTACACAATTAAAATTCACTGGAAGAATTTTATCGTCCCAATCACCTTTCAAACTAACTACGGTTGTCTCTCGTTACGCACGATTGACAAGAAGTGACATACTTATTTACGTCACTTAAGTTTTGAAGGCTCAAGAGATATATCTCTTCCGAAAAATTAATCGCTTGTGAGATTAATAAATACGGCGTTCTAGTTACTTACCACTTTTAACGAAGTCGTTACTAGTCAATTTTACATACACTAGCGAGTCTAGTACCCTAGAGAGATATATAAATAGTTGTAAATAAAACTGACAGAAAATAAATCCAAATCATACACTACTAAAATTTTAGGAACATAAACTAATTACTTATAGTCTATCCTACCGTTCCAAGGATTTAATCTAATGCCTCAGTGCCGCCTTAGGGTAGGTCAAAGAGGTTTCGATTAATATTGACGATCAGATTGAGAATCGAACATCTCATTTGTGATCGTCAATCACCTTTCCTTTTTCAGCCAAGGTACTACCAAAAATACCCTTTATGAGTGTGACCTACTGGTCTCAGATTTTTAGGTAGACCCCGAGTGTGCCGCCTTAGGGTCGGTCAGTGACCCGGCGAGTACCCAAAATCCTATCCTTTCGGAGACCAAGCCTTGAATTTTGATAGCGGTGAAGGCCTTCCTTAGGGGGCCGAAATCAAAGCCGGCACGAGGTGTCACCATTCTCTCACGTTGCTTGTGTCAACAGTAGAGGCCGTGGGGTCGGCTGTCGCCTCTCCCTCTCCCACTCAATATTTTGAAAAAGTGGTGGGTTTACTGATCACGTTTTTGGACTTGATGTTACATTAAGAAACAATAAATCATAGGCCCGAATGTTGTCGGTTATGTGGGCTAGCCCACCCGACCTATTCGTTAGAACATATGTGACCGTCGGACGGGTCAAGGCTAGGAGAGCTCCGTTGAGCCGTAGTGGCTCTTCGGATGGCTCAGTATTGCCAGACCCCCGTGCAAACGCCACACGTGGAGGGTGAAGTCGATTGAGCCGTAGCTACTGTTGACCACCCAACCGTGGTTAAACCACTTTCGAACCTGTTTGCCCGTGATTATCCAATCCTTAAACACCAAACTTTCTCGTAGACACTACGGAACAAAAACGTAATCTCGTCTAGGTAAGGTTGAATTCACCGAGAATCCAACACCTTAACCACGAGGTTTCGGGATTTTACTCCTTATGCTTTCGCAGAGTGGGATTCACCGAGAATCCATCACCCAACCTCGACGATTGAAAAAACCCGTGTTCCTCGGTTTTTTTTACCCTAATTAGTTTCTAATCAATATCAAACAATTAATTAAAACTAATTGCGTGTTTTATACATGCCTAACTAATTCCTCGAATTAATTTCTACATGTATGCATATGGAGTGGAATTCATGATATGATGCATGTCATGGCAATTTTTCCGGTTCTATTCATACAATCTACACATGTATACTAGTGCAGAAAATAAACACCGAGATGGACCGTTGACACCCCCGTAACTAATCTATTCGAAAATAAAATAAAACTCTAATCTGCATCTGTTTAGAATCTTCGACGATTGGCATATCAAACGAACTCGGATCGGGACGAAACTTTCCAGATCTGATCTTCATTCTTCGGAATTCAAGATGGACGGTTGGATCGGAGCTTTGACTTGTCAATATTCTCCAGTGAGCCGCCCAACTTGCTGCTGAATCTGACTTTTACAGCAGCGCATCAATGACTTCCCGCTGCCGATCGGGAATCGAGATGATACCCGATCGACCTGAAATTTTTATTCCACGTCCAAAACTCCATATTTATAAATCTGACCGGTTGGATTTGCGTTTCAACGGTCGAAACTCTCCCAGAAATTCGAGGAAGTCACAGGTAGGGTTTCTGTGAATCCTGCGTTTTTCTGTTACAGCAGCTTCTTTGCAGCAACGAACGGAAATCCAAACGGACTCTGATCGACGCCAAATTTTGTGGGATTGTTCATCAACTTCCAATCTTGATTCTGACCGGAGGGATCTTCTTTTTAACGGCACGATTAACGGGAAAAACGAAAACACTAAACAGCTACTAAACCGATCTACTTTCTGGAAATTAAAATTGCAATAACCAATAAATTACATAATTTCCTATACGCATATGAACGAATTTTCATTGTTCATATGAGTTTACAATAGATCTAACGGGTAAACAGTGCCAACCCCCAATCCATCTCTTCAACCATGACAACCAATCATAAACAATGCATAGAACAATAAATTAAATTTACCTACATGCAATTCCACTCCTTTAAATCGTTTAATTATGATTATACTATGTAAATCGTGGAACCTGGCTCTGATACCACATGAAGGATGCAGGTTCTTAGATCTAACCAAGTTAGAACTATACGCAGCGGATGAATCACGATTTACACGGTACAATACATAAATAAAGGACTTAAACTACTACAAGGGGGTTAAGATCATGTTACCAATATAGGGAAGAGAAGCCTTGATCTTCCGATGTGTTCTCCAAACGGCGGTTGGTGGACACCCTTCTTGATACACGAGCCTCCTTGATATGCAACCAGAAAAATCCCGAACATTTTTCCAACTCGAACCCTAAGAATAGAGGCCGAAATTTTTCGGCCAATTTCTCTCGGTGAATAGTGACGTGAATAGTACCTTGCCATTAGACTTGGGAGAACTCTCTTTATATAGGAGAGTAATCAATGTCCTCCAAGGATTAAATAATTAAGTGATAATTATCACATTAATCCTTTTCCAAATAAAAGATAAATAAAATGATTATCCCAAACAAATTAAGATAAATCATATTATTATCTATTATTCCATGAATTATCATTTAACAAATAAAAGATAAATCACATGTTAAATAATTATCCAAGAAAACTAATTTCTCTCTAATTATTAGGACATTAATGGCGCCACATATTGGGTCAAAAAAGCCCACATAAAATGTCTTTTATGTGTATTATATTATTTAGCCCAACTAAATAATATCCATACATATCAATTAATTAGCCCAGCCAATTAATTATCATTGAGGCCCAAATAACAAGATTATTAGTCCGAATTACAGAAGCCACACCGGGGACCATGGACCTATAACCAGTAGCTCCAATAATTAATTATTCATCGAACAGAATGTACATTAATTATTAATTCCGGGATTACGCCACCATAAACCCGAAACTGAACTCTACCGATTATAGATGTATACTTATACTCAACCCATAGAGCGAATAAGCGTCCATTGATATAATCACTACATACGGATTAACCCTCCATAGACTGTCCATTATGAGTGGGAAGTCTCCGCAAACCCGACTCAGAATATCTTATCCTTATTTACCATCAACCCCCTAGTGATCAATTAGTTCACATATCGACTAGTAGCTAATTAGTCTAAATATGAACTCGGCCGATCGATCACTTTCTTAGGGCTAACAAATAAGGGGATTTGTCTCTCTACTTCCCGCGAGGAAGGAATGGATTCCATGTACGTGAAAATCGAACTACTCACTCATCTGGAGATAGTGCCAATGAGAAGTGGCTTGGAACACATTATTTAAGTGAACCGTAACTAACACATCAAACACTACCCCGGGACAAGCAAGCACCACCGTGATCACCTCGGGATTAAGGTTGATCCATATATGATCATCTAATGATTTAATAAGATTCCTCGATTACGGAATTATACCGAGAAATTCGAGATTAAATCGGTCCGATCCTATATGAATGCCATCATATATAAATGCCCCACGTAGGTACCCTCTACCGACGGTCCGGATAAGACTATCACACCCTAAGGTGTTACGGGCGCATTATTGGTGTTTTAATCAAGAGACCCTAAACTCGATTAAGTTCACCACGGACTAACGATTTAAGTATATCACCACTAACTCAATCCTCACGTGCATGCCATGCACCGAGTTAAGCGGTTACATCCGATATACTTAGGGTTTGCAGCAGTGTATTACTTACAAGCACAAAGCAAGTAATAAGGTGAGATAAATTCTGTCATCCATTAAAAACAATTACACAAATTGTCTTTCGGGCACTACACCTAACACAACTGTGGTTTCAACATCACTCTTCGACTAACACTTCTTCTACATCGATACATGAAAAACATTATGTACTCTTGACATTGATTCTGGTAGTTTAAGCTTTTAAGGCAAAGGTCAAACTCTTTCCAGAATCTCAAACGGTCCAACATACCTTCGACTTAGCTTCCCTTTTGTCCAAAATGATTCACTCCTTTCATCGGTGATGCTCGTAGGTAAACTCTCTCGCCGACTTCAAACCTAAGAGGTCTCCTTCTGACATCCGCCCAACTCTTCTATCTATCTTGAGCTGCCTTCAGATTCTTCTTAACCAACTAAACACTTTTCTTAGCTTGTTCAACCAACTCCGGCCCGGTGACTTGTCTTTCCCTGATTTCATCACAAAACAGCATCGTTCTACATCTTCTTCCATAGAAAGCTTCAAACGGTGGCATGCCTATACATGCGTGGTAACTGTTGTTATAGGCAAACTCCGCTACAGGTAGGTAATCATCTCGTGATCCACCTACTTCAAAAACACAGGCTCTCAACATGTCTTCAAGTGTTTGGATGGTTCTTTCTAACTGCCCATCTGTCTGAGGATGAAAGGCCGTACTCATATCGAACCTCGTACCAAAATCTTGCTGCAAACCTTTCCAAACCCGACTAATGAACTGACTATCTAGATCCGAGACTATAGAGATATGTACTCTCTGTAACTTCACTATATTATCCAAGTATAGTGTGCTCATCTTCTTCTAGGGCATATCAACCTTAAACGGTAAGAAATGAGCAGATTTGTTCAATCTATCCACAATCACCCAAATCGCATCATGTCCACCTCTTGTCTTAGGTAAACCGGTGGTGAAATCCATCATGATCTTATCCCATTTCCATTCAGGGATATCCAATGGCTTAAGAATTCCTCCGGTCTTCTATGCTCTGCTTTAACTTTCTGGAAAATTTCACATTCTTCCACAAACTTAGCTATTTCCACTTTCATCGAGGGCCACCAAAACTTTTCTTTCAAGTCCCTGTACATTTTAGTAGCTCCTGGATGAACTGCAAAACCAATCTGATGTGCCTCTTCCATAACACTCTGTCTCAAATCACCGACATTAGGCACGCACAAACGATCCTGGTACCAAAGATTTTCATTCTTGTCTAACACATAACGTACAGTGGGCTTTTCTCTTGCAACTCGCTTCAAATCAACCAAAACTGGATCATCATCTTGTTTTTCACGAATATCATCCATCAACTCTGACCTTTCAAACAACGGTGCCATAAACTGCCGGTCCTCAATGTGATCTAAACTTTGGATTTTCAGCCCATCTAGCCGTTCTGCCACATCTTCAACGCTTGAAACTGCAAACACTGGTTTTTTACTCAAAGCATCTGCAACTACATTCACCTTACCCGGATGGTATTGAATATCCAAGTCGTAATCATTTACGAACTCTAACCATCTCCTTTGCCTCATATTCAGATTTTCTTGAGTGAAGAAATACTTCAAACTCTTATGGTCGGTGAAGATCCTTGCCGTAACTCCATACAAGTAGTGCCTCCAAATATTTAGGGCAAACACTACCGCTGCCAACTCTAGATCATGTGTTGGGTAATTCTTTTCATGCACTTTCAACTGCCTTGTTAGGAACATTTTATTATGTTTTGATGATGGCCATACTAGCTGTTATAGCAAGCCTGAAATAAGTTAGAATTCTCTGTATAAGTCTTTACATAGAGTCTGACTTGATGTATTAGTTGAGTCAGACAAAGTGTTGTACTAGTTAGTAGGATGGCAAAGTAAAATAGATATTCGGCAGAGTGAAGCCAACCAAGTACCAGCAGAGAAGCATGAAGACATTATGGTCTGACTTATAACCAAGGAAGTCTGTGATGACCTTGGATAAGTCTAAGTTATAATTCAAATGATGAAATACTTTGTCAAATATGGTGTACACTGATCTCACCCAAATCAAGGATCAGTGAAGTACAAGAAGTACCTGAAAGATCAAAGAAAATATGAAAGCAGTAAACCGGCAGAGTGAACTGACTATCGGTTGAGTAAAGACAGAGGTGTGAAGGAAGATCTAAACAGCAAAGTCAGAAGGATCACTTAACCGTTCATGGATTGGCCCATTAAACTTTACTCGTTCAATTTTCAAATGATGAAGATCAAGCATTAAATGCACAATCAATTAGGGATCAATCAAGGATGGATTTTCTGATAGACATTTGAAGAAATCCAATCATTGAAATCAAGGAGAATGCAATTAAGGGGGAATCAAGAATTAAATCAAAGATTATTCCCGACATTAAATAGCCAACGGACGGATATTCAAATCAAGGATTACCAATGCTATAAATAGATAGCATTGACAGAAAAGAAAAACAACATTGAATCTGAAAGAAACAAGCAGAAACTCTATCAATTTGATAAGCCTTCTATCTGTACTTAAAGGAAACATCTAGAGCAACTCAGAAATCAGAACTTCAATTCTGTATCAAGTTCTGGGATTGATCAACAAAATCTGTGAATTCAATTCACATCAACTGAGGCAATTGAATCAGAAGAATCTGAGATGGAGTTGCAACCTTTGTGACACAACGAAAGATTCGTTCTCAGGAGGGCTTGATGATAGAGGCGAGTCATTTAAGCTTTTGAAGCCAAGGAGTGATAGTCTTGAAGATTGTGAAGCTTGTGTAGCCAAGGACAATCATGCTATAGTATCTACGAAAACAATAGTGAATTCCTCCAATCATCACAGGAGAAGAGTGAATTAAGGGATTACACCACCCTGAACCACTATAAACCTTTGTGTATATTTACTTTTAGCAATTTACTTACAACACTTTATTTTATTGCATACTCTATATCTGTGGTTGAATAATCTACTTTGAACCAACATTTAAAGAAGGGACATATCCGCTGCCCAAAAGATTTTAAATATAAAAAATGTTTTTGAAGCTCCATTATAGTCATTCACCCCCCTCTGACTATAGTTTTACCCTTATCTGGGACCAACAATTGGTATCAGAGCAGTGTTCCTAGTATCAGAACCTGTTCAAATCTAATTTCTTGTAACAAGGAGATCACATATTTTCAAATTTGTGCTTTCTATATATATATATATATCTCTTATTTGTTTTTATGGATTCCTCAAATTTTATGTCAAGGGTACTTGTATTCAATGTTAATAATGTTGATGAATACAAAGTAAGGATGTTGTCTTATCTTGCAGCAACTCATAAAGAAATGCTGGATGTAATTAATGATGGCCCAATCAAGATCAGAACTGTGATAGACATAGGAGCGGATCAAGGAAAGGAGATAGACAAACTCAAGAAGGATTGGACCAAGGATGACATAAGAAGAGCAAACCTAGATTTTGTTGAAAAAGATATGATTATGAAGACTCTGGACATCAACATGTTCATGAGGATCAATGACTGCAAAACAGGAAAAGAGATGTGGGACAAATTGGCACTGATCAATGAAGGATCAGAAGTAGTCATGGAATATAAACTATCTGTTGCAAAACAGAAATTTGAGAACTTTAAAATAAAGACCGGTGAACCACATGATAAAATGGATAACAAATTTTCTAGCATCATCAGTGAATTGCAACAACTTGGACATACGTACCCTCAGAAGGAAGTTTGCCGGAAGATATTGAGAGGTCTACCTGAAAGATGGAAGATTATCACATCAGTTCTTAGAGGAACATCAAACCATGCAAACACAGACACTTTGACTCTGATGTCTCAACTAAAGGCTTATGAATTTGAGTTGAACGGTGAAGATAGTGCACCAGCAGAGGCACACAAGGCCAGTGCACGGGTTGCACCCCAGCAAAGTAAAACAGTTGACTTAAGCAGGAAAGAGACACAGGAGCTGAAAGAACAAGTAGCTCTACTAATTAAACATTTTGATAGGTTTAGCAAAAAATGAAACAATTTAGAGGAAGCTCATCATCAAACAAGAAGTCTAGCTCAAGCAAAGACATGAATAAAAATGATGAAGAATATAGATGCTTCAACTATAATAAGAAAGGTCACATCAAGGTTGATCGCCCTGAAGGAAAAGTCAAAGATGAGGATAAGAAGAAATACAAGACAACTGAAAAGAGAAAAATCAAGAAGGCACTCAAAGCTGAAACTAGCAGTGAAAAGAATGAAGAATCATCTGAAAATGATTCTGATGATGATAAAGCTGACAGCTCAGACAATGAAAAGGCTTACTTATGCCTTATGGCTAAAGAATCAATTGAATCTGAGTATGTCGGGTACATAGACATTGGATGTTCCAGACACATGACAGGGAATAAGAGATGGTTAACTGATTTTAAAGCCATAGATGGACCCAAAGTAACATTTGGAGCAATCCAACCCAGGAAAAATTAAGGGGGAAGGCATAATGCTCAAAAACAGCTTGAAGATTCAAAATGTAGCCTATGTTAATGGACAATGTGCTAAGTATCAGTCAATTCTATGACAAAGGCTACAATGTGCACTTCAACAAGGAAGGATGCAAAGTGATTCCCAGCCAAACCGACGCAGTTGTACTTGTAGGAAGAAGAGAAGATAACATGCATGTAGTAGATTGGAAGATAGCAAGACCATAAACATGTTTGCTTGTCAAAAGTAAACAATCAACCAGCTGGATTTGGCATAGAAGATTGAATCATCTCAACTTCAAAACCATCAACACATTGTCAAAGAACAAGTTAGTTGAAGGCCTACCAGAAATCACATTCATAAAGGATAGTCTCTGTGATGCATGTCAATAAGGGAGAAAATCAAAAGCTCTTTCAAGTCAAAGCCCTATCAATCAACAACAAGAATTTTACATCTGTTGCATATGGATCTTTTTGGACCAGTCACAACAGTCAGTGTAAATGGAAAGAAATACACTCTAGTAGTGGTGGATGACTCTTCCAAATTCACCTGGACCATATTCATCAACAAGAAAAGAGAGACTCTCAAAAAGTTGCCAGACTTGTTAAGAAGAATTCAAAATGAAAAGGAACTGAAGATCATCAAGATCTGATCAGATAAAGGCACAGAGTTTCTAAATGAGTTATCAGAACCTACTATGAAGAAAATGGAGTATTGCATCAACTATCAGCAGCAGGGACTCCACAACAAAATGGTATAGCAAAAAGAAGAAACAAGACACTCCAAGAAGCAGTCAGAACAATGATTGCAGAAGCATGTTTAGCAAAGAGATTTTGGGCTGAAGCAGCAAATACAACATGCTATACTCAAAATAGATCAATCAACCACAAACATCATGGAAAACTCAATATGAAATATGGAATATAAGAAAACCTAACATCTCACATCTGCATATGTTTGGATCTAAATGTTTTTTTTGATGAGGAATCAGCTACATACTTTTGATGAAAAAGCTGATGAAGCAATCTTTATGGGATACTCAGACACTAGCAAAGCTTTCAGAGTACTCAACAAAAGAACATTGGTGATTGAAGAATCAATTCATGTAGTCTTTTATGAGCCAAATACAAATGGTGAAAGCTTTCATGAACATGAAGAAGAAGCAGGACAAAGACAAGTTTTATGAATACAACAGTACCAACCACCGTTCTGAAGCACAATTTTGGAAATCATGATGAGCCACCAGTCAAGACAACACAATAGGCACCAACACAAGAACATGAAGCTGATGCACAATCTGAGTTTATGGAAGCACCAAGTCAAGAACAATTTCAACCGGACCTCAACTGGCTAAGAGACCATCCTGGAGATCAAGTTATTGGAGACATTCACAGAGGAGTCAGAACAAGAAGAAAACTGGAAAATATGCTAACATGTTTCCTATCATAAGTGGAGCCCAAAACAATAGATGATGCAGTCCAAGATGCTGATTGGATCACAGCTATGATAGAAGAACTAAATGAATTTGAAAGAAATAAGGTCTGGGAACTTGTTGATAGACCAGACATAGCCAACATCATTGGAACAAAATGGGTATTCAGAAACAAGATGGATGAACAAGAGACAGTTGTCAGAAACAAAGCAAGGCTAGTTGCAAAAGGCTACTCTCAAGCAGAAGTAATAGATTATGATGAAACCTTTGCTCTAGTAGGAAGACTGGAAGCAATCAGACTCTATCTAGCCTTTTCAGCCCAAAAATACTTCAAACTTTATCAAATGGATGTCAAGGCGCATTTCTAAATGGACTTTTGGAAGAAGAAGTATATGTGGAACAACCTCCTGGTTTTCAACTCAAAGGGAAAGAAGATAAAGTATACAAGCTCAAAAAGGCACTTTATGGACTTAAACAGGCACCCAGAACCTGGTATGAGACATTATCACAATTTCTGATCAAGAATGGATTCAACAAACGAACTATTGATAAGACTCTCTTCAAGCGAAATGAAGGAAGAATCACCTTTTTAGTCCAAATCTATGTTGATGACATTATCTTTGGATCAGAAGATGAGAAACTATGTGAGAAATTTGCAAACTTATCTAAAAGAAAATTTCAGATGAGTATGATGGGAGAATTAAATTACTTTCTTGGTCTTCAAGTAAAGCAAATGAAAGATGGCATATTTATCAATCAAGGCATGTACACAAAAGACTTGATACACAAGTAAGGTATGGACACAAGTGGCACATCAGATACACCAATGTGTGCAAGAGTTATTCTTGGAAAAGACTAAAGTGGAAAGGATGTTGATCAGAAGCTCTATAGAGGAATCATTGGATCCCTACATGATCTAATTGCAAGCAGGCCTGATATAGCATTTGCAGTAGGAGTATGTGCAAGATTTCAAGCTCAACCAAAGAAATCACACATTCTAGCAGCCAAAAGAATAATCAAATACTTGAAGAACACCATAAATGTGGGAATTTGGTATCCAAAAGATGGAGGATTCAAACTGATATCATATTCAGACTCTAACTATGCTGGATGCAAGATAGATAGAAAAAGCACTTTTGGAACCTGTCAAATGCTAGGCAGCAGACTAGTATCATGGTTTAGTTTTGGTCCATTGGAAAGGCTAACACAAGTTTAGAGGGGGGGGGGGGTGAATAAACTTGTCACGAAAAACCTAACTGAGAACTTAATCTAGTGCAGATTGATTAAAAACTAAAGTTCAGTTTTAACTTGTGTGGAGTTGAGCCAACAAAGATGAGTTTAAGTCAAACTGACTTATACAAAACTGAGTCAACCGGCAGAAGATATAGATTTTAGCCTTTATCTGGATCTTGTTATTCTTTAAGAAAAAGCTGTGTATGCAAAGCTAAATTCTGGTAAATGTCAGTTTGTGAACTATGTGTGTTTATATCAATCAATTTCAGTTTTAGTACGATGTGTAACAAAAATAAAATGCTGTAAAAGTAAATAACAGAATGTAAATACGTAAAGTAAGTAAAGAAAGAATTATAGTGGTTCCAGGTGGTGTAATCATGTCAGTCCACTCTTCCCCTGTGATGTAGGAGGAAAATTCCACTAGAACTCCTTGAGATACGCTTTTACAAAAAGTCCTATATGATAGTCCTTGACTAATCCCTAGTGTCACTATCTAAACAACTAAAGAACAGGTTGTATGGCTTCTCTTTAACTGCTTCAACCACTAGTCCTTTGAGGGTTGTATTGCCTCTTCACCAGCTACCACCACAAACACAGTCTACCCGACTACAAATGTCACAACTGTCCTTGGAAACTCCTTGACCAGATTGCTTCACAGTTTAAGCCTTTGATTAAGATCAAAGTTGGGCTGAGAATCAATAAATTTATTCTTGCTTTTGGTTCTTCAAATTGTAGAAATCTGGATAAAATCAATGTAGCTTGAACACTTGAAGAAATCAAGATAAGATCTTGTTGAGTGCAAATAGTAATTTGAACGAACGATACTTATGCACAAAAATGCTTGTAATCTTGTTAATTCTTGGTGTTTGATACTTGGTGCAAATTCATCTATTTATTGTGTGAGGTCCAACGTTCATTTCGTTTAAATTCGAATTGTATCAACGTCTATCTTGTAACGGCTATATTTAGTGACCGTTCTGACTTGTTAGTATTTCATCCAATAGGGTTGCTTCCTTTACAACGTTTGAACGTACTTTCGATTTTTTGGATGAATGACTTATAAAACTGAGTTTCCTGATCAGTTTTATACTGAGTATGTCAGTTTCAGTTTACTAACTAACTTAGAGCATTAACTGAGCTTTTACTCTTCTTCAAAAACTTCAGTACTCTATTTATCTGATTATATGTGACTGAATCAGATTACACCATTCCTTATGAAGATCATCTAAGATATCATTGACCTTATGATACTTAGGTCTTCTACAAGATCCATAAAGTCAGTTCAGGCCAACACAGACATACCTGAATTCTAACTTTACTGTCTCGGCTTAAAATCTTCATAACTGGGTTTGAACCCTCAGTTCTTCAATCTTTCTTAACTAAGTCTGTGTCCCTCAGTTCTTCAAATACTGAGTCTGTTCCCTCAGCCTTCAGTTATAGATAAGGCAACCGAGTCTGTGTCCCTTAGCGAACTTACCTTCTTCAGTTTCTGAGTGAACTTCAGTTCTTGGTGTACATCTTCAGTCATAAGTTCTGTTCCAGTTATCTAAGTGTTTTCCAGTTTCTTAGATGATTGACAGTTTTAGTTCTATGACACTTCTACCCATTATAGTGCTTGTCTGATATAACTTATACAATTATCAGGCTCTAGTAAAACCTATACATTCAGTTCTAGACATCTTTTATCTTTCCACTATAACAATGAGTTTCAACACTTCATCAATGGGGCGTAAACAAACATGTTCTTGAATAAGATGAATAATCATTAAAACTAAATTTTATTCCCAATAATTTCCCCCTTTTTGATGGTGCCAAATCCCTCCTTAAAAGAAAAGCTTAAAGATAAATACAATGTAAAAACAATGTAAAACTGGAAACTGGATTTCATTAAGAGTTTTGCAAAAAAAAAAACTAGAATAGTTAAACAATTGATAAAACTGAAATAAAATCTACGCATCTCTTCATGTAACTTTGTTAAATTTCTTCTCTTTATCATGAAGTAGAAAAGCATGTTCAAGCTTTGTGTCTTCCTTGGAGAAGGTTCTGAGATAGTTTACTTGACTTGTATGTTTCCACTTTCTCCACAAAACTAGCTTTGGCAATGCTGATTCATTCTTGTAATAATTTTCAAATTCTGTTATATCAGTTTTCATCTGTTCAGTCTTGTCTCTGATATGCAATTTCTCTTCAATCTTTTTGAACTTCTTGTACTATGCCATCTTCTGATTATGAAACTGATCAGATAAGAAGTAAACAAGAGATTCTTCATAAGTCTTGTCTTTCTACTTGAGTTTGACATTGCTATGATCTTTGACAAACTTCATCCACAAATCCTTTGTAAGAGTAGCTCTCATTTCTCCAGGTTGGCTATATTTTTCAATTAGCTTCTCTTCAGATAGTTCTTTTATCTTCACAAAAGGATCTGCTGCTAAATTGTATTTGTTCAGTTCCTCTTCCAGCTTCCTCTTTTCATCAAACAGTCTCAGCTTTTCTTCTTCAACTTCCCACTTTTTGGCATCATACAACTGATTTACCAACTCATGGGTTGCTATTTGGTCTGCTAAGATAATCTTTTGAGAAGTGAGTACTTCATTTAGCTGAGTTTCTAAACCCATACGGTGATTTAAATGCCATTCTGCTTGAGCATGTGTTTCTCTGTCTGCTGAGGTTATGAGTTCAAGAGTTTCTTTGAGATGGAGAATTTCTGAGGCTGAGCTAGGACTTGATTTCTGAATGGTACTTAACTTTGTGTCGACTAAGACGTCTGTTTTATTCCCATATTCCAAATATCCAGAAATACTTGACAAAAGGCTATTGTATTCATCCTTTTGGTTGAGCATAATTTTAAGATTTTCATGTACTTTACTCAATCCGTCTTTTGTCATAATCTCAGACTGATCTATTTCTTCATCTTGTTGGATTTCAGGCTAAGTATCATCCTTGATTACAATTAATTGCTGATCATCATCCATTCCATCTGTTTGCTGATTGTTAGTTGTTTGGTTCCCAACTGGCAATACTTCTTGCTAATTGACAGTTTGCATAGTTTGAACTTGAGGTAGAGTATATGTCTGCAAATCTGTAATCTTATCAGCATCTTTCTTCGATTCATCATCTTTGTCATCATCCTTCTTCTTCTGAGTATGCAATATTGATGACGTGGCTGATTTTCGTTGATCTAACTTGGTGAATCTTCTGAAATAGTTTGTGAGAAACTCATCCAAAGGAAATAGAGCATATAAATCCCTGACTTCAAGTTTTTCTAACAATAACTTTTCTTCACTTGATAGAGTAGCTTCACGGCAGTCTTCGGTCTTGAGGTTGGGAAGTCTTGGAGATTTCTTTCCTAGAATGAACTATGGTTACATCTCTTGTGGAAGTATCCATTCTCTTTGTAGATGCATCAATAGTTTGTTCTACCGCATTCCCTTCATTTAGTCTTTCCAGATAATTTTGAATAAAACCACTAAGTGACTTTTTCAGTCGAAGTCTATCAATATGTGCTCTTCCTTCAGCTTGAGCTCTTCGAACACTTTCCACTTCAGCTAAGTGTTGTTTTTTTTTTATCTGATTAAACACATAACCTGCCCAATTGAACTCAAGTTCATCCCAGAAGATGTTCATTAGGCAAATGCTGCCATTAGATAATCTGGCGATTCCTATATATCTTCCATTGACACGCATGTAGAGCCATTTGTTGATGAGGCCAAATTCTGGTTTGAGGTCGTTGACATGAGAATCAATGGCTGCTGGTTCTTTTGTCAAAGAAATTTGTCTGAGAAAGGTGTCTCTTTTGAGTGGTAAACAACTCAAACCTATGGATTTCATAAGTGGTTCTTTGAAATCGAATAGCATCCTGATGACTGCTTCATTGAAAATAATCCTTTCTCCTCGAACTTTTGTGATTAGGGATTGCCTTACTACTCTCATATTTTCCCAGAACTGTAAGATGACCTCTACATCACGATCATCGTTAAATTTCAGTTCCAGGATGTCTCTTAATCCTGATTCACGCTTTATCTTCTCCCACATAAGGCTTTCTAACAGAGTGTTGTTGCAGACTGCTTCATATTCTTCAAAAGATAAGGTATCCAATTCAGTAATGAGCCTTTCTTCTTGTGCTTTCTTGGAGGCTGCCATTATGAATGTTTTTGAAAAAGATGTGATTTTGAGAAAGATAAAATTTGATTTTTGTAAGAGGCAAAGTTCAAAATTTTCTTTTTGGTGAGTAAGGAATGTGCAAGGGATTGGATATATAGTGGGTGTACTGGCGATTCGTTGTCAGATGCATGATATTCTGAGGATTTTGTACCAACTTTTCAAATTCCATGATGGTTTGTGTAACCGATGCATGTACTGTTCTGACAAAAGTGGGGGTGTACAGGAAATAGGGTCTGACATAAATGGCGGTAATTAAATGCGATATACCGCTGTCGGTTTTATCCTTTCAACCATTTGACTTTCTTTGACTGGATAAACTGATGCTTGAGGTCTGTTCTAGAAAGTTTAGTTCCGTCAATTCTTAAGTTTCAATTAGTCAGTTTGAGATTCTTGATGTCAATGACTGATCTATGAAGTGAGCGCAACCAGCATAACAAAGATCAATCCCCTTGACGAATCTCTAGGCTTAAACTGACTTTGATTATACCCAATTCAGTTCTTAGTTTTGAAAATCTCTCTTTGTCCAAAGGTTTGGTGAAGATGTCAGCCAACTGATCTTCAGTCGGGACATAGAGAACTGTGATATCCTTCTTTTCCGCATGGTCCCTTATGAAGTGATGTCTCACATCAATATGTTTTGTCCTTGAGTGCCAAACTGGATTGTCAGTTGTAGAAATTGCACTTGTATTATCACACATTATAGGAATCATTCTCTCTTCTATTCTATAATCTCTTAATTGCTGTCTGATCCACAAAACATGAGCACAATAGCTTCCAGCTGCTATATACTCAACTTCAGCTGTTGCTGTCGAAATTGAGTTTTGCATCTTACTGAAACATGACACAGGTCTATTTCCCAATAACTGACATGTGCCTGAAGTACTTTTCTATCCACTTTGCATCCTGCATAGTCTAAGTCTGAGTAGGATATCAGTTTGAATTATCCTTCTTTTGAATACCATATCCCAACTCATTCTTATCTTTTAAATACTTCAAGGTTCTTTTGACGACAGTAAGATGGCTTTCTTTAGGACTTGTTTGAAATCTGGCACAAACACCGATAGTAAAGGATATATTAGGTCTACTTGATGTTAGGTATAGTAGACTTCCAATCATTCTTCTGTAGAGAGTTTGATTCACATCCTTGCCATCTTTATCTTCATCTAATCTGATGTTGGTTACAATTGGTGTTGCAATGCCAGCTTATTTTTCCATTCCAAACTTCTTGATTAGTTCCCTTGTATACTTAGTTTGGTGAATAAAAATCCCATTGTCCATTTGTATTACTTGTAAACCAAGAAAGTAACTTAATTCTCCCATCATACTCATATGAAATTTGATCTTCATTAAACTTGCAAATTTCTCACAGAGTTGCTCCTTTTCTGATCCAAAAATGATATGATCTACATAAATTTGAACTAGGAGAGTACTTTCTTCAACTTTCATTCTGAATAAGGTTTTATCAATAGTTCCTTTTGTAAAACCATATCTACCAGAAACTGGGATAGAGTTTCATACCAAGCTCTTGGTGCTTGTTTGAGTCCATAAAGAGCTTTCCTAAGTTTAAATACTTTATCAGCTTGATCTTTAATTTCAAATCCTGGGGGTTGCTGAACATAGACTTCTTATTCAAGTATCCCATTCAAAAATACACTTTTAACATAATCTGGTACACTTAATTTCTTGTCAGCTGCAAAATCAAGAAAGAGTCTGATTTCCTCCAACCTTGCAACTGGGGCATAAGTTTCATCAAAGTCTATCCCTTCAACTTGTGTGTAACCTTTTGCTACAAGTCTTGCTTTGTTTCTGATAATATTCCCATCTTCATAAAGCTTATTTCTGAAAACCCATTTAGTTCCAATTATGTTGACATGATGGCTTGTCCACTAAATTCCAAACTTGGTTTCTCTCAAATTCGTTGAGTTCTTCTTGCATAGCCAAAATCCAATCTGGATCTTTTAAGGATTCTTCAATCTCTTTGGGTTCAGACTGAGACAAAAAGCATGCTATCATAGCATCTAGTTGGTGTCTTGAATGAACTCCAGCTTGAAAGTCACCTAACACTTGTTCTTCAGGGTGATTTCTTATCTATTGATGTACTTGGGGTTGCATCAACGGGTCTTCATTCTGTTGAGCTGGTTCTTCTTGATTTTGATTATTATAACCTGGATCCGTTTCTTCTTGTTGCTTTGGTTCAGTTACTGGTTCGGTTACTGGTAACTGAGGTTGATCTTGATCTGAAGAATCTGAGATATTTAATCTTCCAATATCAATGAAAACTGGTTCTGGAGTCTTGACTGACTGAGGTTGACAAACTGGTTCATCATTGTCTTCAATTGTGTCTCCAGTAAACTTTGGTTCATCAAAAACCATATGTATAGATTCTTCATGATTGAGTGTGTGCTTGTTTAATACTTAGAAAGCTTTACTGACACTTGAGTATCCCAGAAATATTCCTTCATCAGCTTTGTGTTGAAAAAATTTGAGCTGATCTTTGCCATTATTGTGAACAAAACATTTGCTTCCAAATGCATGAAAGTATGAGACATTTGGTTTTCTTCCATCCCAAATCTCATAAGGTGTCTTTTCATGTCTCTTGTTCATGAGAGCTCTATTTTAACTACAACAAGCTGTATTCATAGCTTCTGCATAATATCTTTCTGGCAATTTAGATTCACAGATCATTGTCCTTTCGACTTCTTTGAGTTTTCTATTCCTCCTTTCAGCTACTCAATTCTATTGAGGTGTTGCTGTAGCCGTAAGCTGGTGTAGAACTCCATTTTATCCACAATATTCAATGATTATGTTGTTGAGAAATTCTGTTGTTTTATCTGATCTGATCTTTATTACTGTAACACTCTTCTGATTCTGAAGTCTCCCTAGAAGCTCTGTCAGTTGTTGCTTAGTTTCACTTTTCTTAGTCATAAAGATAACCCAAGTGTATCTAGAAAAATCTTCAACTACCAACAAAGTGTATTTCTTTCCACTAACACTGATTGGTGTAACTGATCCAAATAAGACCATATGTACCAATTATAAAACTCTGTTTCTTGAATGCTGAGACTTATTGTTGAAACTCGTTTATGTTTGTTTTCCTTGTTGACATGCATCACACAGACTGTATTTCTTGTATGTCATCTCTGGTAGTCCAATCATTAAGTTTTTTTTGACTAACATGTTGATATCATTAAAACTCAGGTGACTCCGTTTCTTGTGCCACCGCCAACTGAGTTCTGACTTGGTATGCACGATCAAACAAGTCTCTAAAACTGCTGTAGACCAATCTACAACATACATATTCTCTTCTCTTCTACCAGCAAGAACGACTTGGAAAGCAGAATCGCTGACGACAATGCAATACTCCTTATCAAAGGTAACTTTGTATCCCATATCGCAGAATTGACTTGTGCTAAGTAAATTGTAGTGAAGTCCTTCCACGTACGATACATTCTTGATTGTGAGTCCATTTTGGATTAAGTTTCCATAACCTTTTGTGTAACCAGGTTTGTCTTTACTTCCAAAATTGACTCTTGGTCCATCTTTGCTACAAAATCAGTGAGACATTCTTTGCTCTTTGTCATGTGTCTAGAGCATCCACTGTCAAAGTACCAAATATCCTGCAAAACAACTTAAAATGCTTTAGGTACCCAACTCAGTTTGGGTCCATAATGGCCAGTTGTCAGTACAACTCTAGGTATATTTCCATAAGGTCTTCTCTGGAAATTGCTGCACTTGTTTTTCATATATGTACGCTATATTACAGTAATATCTTTTTTTGGATTGTGTCTCATTTATATGTTTTTTCAGGTCTTCTAGTTTAGACTGATTTCCCAAATGTCCTCTATTATTAAAAGTTGAATAATAACCATCATTCCTTCAGGACTGAGGTATGGACTGACCTTTGTACTGGGATTTTTGCTGAGAACTGGGATAAGCTCTCTACTGAGTCTTGGACTGAGACTTGTGATATGTTTTTCTGTCGGGAATGATTGTTCTTATCAGTTTTAATAGTAGATTCAGTAAAATTCCAATCAACATCAGTGGGGTACAGTCTGCCTTTCCCCCTAGATGTGTGAATCTTTGAATGATTGACATTCTTAGATTTACTCAGATTATAATTTTTCTAGTTCTTGAATTGATCAGTTTTTGTAGATCTGGCAGTTGATCTGCCTTTTCTGTTTCCTTTGAGGTACAGCTTATCTACCATTTGGTTTACCTTTGTTGGTAGGTACAGTTGTCTTCTTAGAAAACTGAGTTGTCTTATGTGTGGCTGATTTTAATGGTTTAGCAATTTTCTCTAGTTTGTGGAAGTTGCTTAGCTACAAACTTAATACCAGTTTTGATACTAGATTCAACAACTTTGCTAGTTCCTTCCTTAGAAGATTGTTGTGTATCAAATACTAAGCCAGTTTTGTCTCCATAATGCTTTCCGGATTTGAATCCAGTGGTTGAACTTGATTGAGCAAAAGATTCAGTTGCTGCTGCTGATGCATTAGGCTAAGACTGATTCTTTTGTTCATCAGTTCAGGTCAGTTTCAACATATTTAGTTCGGACTTCAATCTTTCAACTTCAAGAATTGGAACTTTTTTCTCGGCTTTAATTGATTCATAACCAGCTTGAAAAGTTACTAGCTGATTCATCAATTCGTCAAGTGTTTCTTCTAATTCCAGATTTTTTAGATTGGAGTCAGCAGTCGAAGAACATGCATTTTCTCTGGAAATCTGAGCTGAGGAATATTTAGAGTTAGATTCACATACCTTATTTGAATTTTCTATATGAGCCATTAAAGCTATGTCATTTGATAATCTTTCAGTGCCAGCTTCATAATCTGACTCATCTCCAGCTAAGAGTGCTCTTCTGCCAGTTCTTCATTGCTGAGTCTTCTTACCAGTCAACTCTGGAATTCAGCTTGGTAGTGTCCAGGCTTCTTACAGTTGAAGCAAAGATATTCATCGTCTTTCTTCTTTTCAGGAGTCCTCTTGATGAACTTCTGAGTGACTGGGTGTCCACTCTTCATTCTTCGAATTCTATTCATCATTAGAGCCATTTGCTCCTCCATCTCATCCAATTGCTAAAGATTGCTAAATGAGGTTGTTTAGTTATCATTTGAGGCTGCTGCTGCAAGAGTTATTGTTTTGGGTTCCTCCATGGCTTTGATTAGGGCTGTTGTCATGGTGAAATCTTCACTAAATTCATAAGTTTTAAGATCTGAGAAGATATTGAAGGAGTCTTCTATGTCAAGTCTTTTTGATTATTCCATTGCCGTGACCTTCATCTTTCAGCACATTGGTAAAGCCTTCAAGATTATAGGGTTGATTTCCTTCTTGGTGTAATCAATCTTGAGTAGAGCCAATTCATCCATGATAGCACTGAATCTTGTTTCCATCTGATCAATATTTTCACCTGACTTCATCTTCAAATTCTCAAACTTTTGTTTTGCGACGGAGATCTTGTTCTCTTTGATAGAGTCAGTTCCTTCACAAACTCACTAAAGTTTCTCCAACATCTCTTTTGCAGTAGTGCAATCCTTGACCCTCAGGTACTTGTTGATGTCAAGTGTTCTGAATATGATATCCATGGCAACATTGTTCAGGTTATTTCTCTTCCGATCATCACTGCTCCATTCAGCTTTAAGCTTGGGAACTCTAAATTGTTCACCGTTGACAGTTTCCATGTACGTGATCTGAATAGGTCTATCAGTGAGTACATCAATCATCTAATCATGAGAAACTGCTAGAAAGGCCTGCAAACAACGTTTATATTCATCAAATCTGTCCATGTTGCATATCAACATTTGTCTGGCATATTGATTGTTATCCATTGTGTGAGTGAATGAGAACTGGATTATGCAAAGACTGGAATCTGAAACACTGCGCTCTTTCAGGAGAACAACTAGAGGAGATAATTAGAGCAAGTGAGTTTTCAACAATAACTTGTCAAAGAAAACCACTCTGATACCAATTGTTGGTCCTTTGGAAAGGCTAACACAAGTTTAGAGGGGGGGTGAATAAACTTATCACCAAAATCCTAATTGAGAACTAAATCTAGTGCAGATTGATTAACAACTAAAGTTCAGTTTTAACTTGTGTGGAGTTGAGCCGACAAAGCTGAGTTTAAGTCAAACTGACTTATACAAAACTGAGTCAACCGGCAGCGGATATAGATTTTAGCCTTTATCTTGATCTTGTTATTCTATAAGAAAAAGTTGTGTATGCAAAACCGAATTCTAGTGAATGTCAAACCGAAAAAGTTGTGTATGCAAAACTAAACTGTGTGTTTATAAAAATCAATTTCAGTTTCAGAGTACTGTATAACAAATATAAAATGCAGTAAAAGTGAATAACATAATGTAAATGCGTAAAGTAAGTAAAGCAAGAATTGTAATGGTTCCAGGTGGTGTAATCCTGTCAGTCCACTCTTCCCCTGTGATGTAGGAGGAAAATTCCACTAGAACTCATTGAGATACGCTTTTACAAAAAGTCCTATATGATAGTCCTTGACTAATCCCTAGTGTCACAATCCAAACAAATAAAGAACCAGTTGTATGGCTGCTCTTCAACTGCTTGAACCACTGGTCCTTAGAGGGTTGTATTGCCTCTTCACAAGCTACCACCACAAACACAGTCTACCCGACTGCAAATGTCACAACTGTCCTTGGCAAATCATTGACCGGATTGCTTTAGAGTCTAAGCCTTTGATTAAGATCAAAGTTGGGCTAAGAATCAATATTGATTCTCGCTTGTGGTTCTTCAAAGTGTAGAAATCTGGATAAAATAAATTTATCTTGAACACTTGATGAAATCTAGATAAGATCTTGTTGAGCGCAAATAGTAATTGGAATGAACGAGACATGTGCACAAAAATGCTTGTCATCTTGTTAATTCTTGGTGTTTGATCCTTGGTGCAAAGTCATCTATTATAGTGTGAGGTTCAACGTTCATTTCGTTTGAATTCGAATTGTATCAACGTCTATCTTGTAACGGCTATATTTAGTGACCGTTCTGACTTGTCAGTATTTCATTCAATAGGGTTGCTTTCTTTACAACGTTCGAATGTACTTTTAGTTTGTTGGATGACTGACTTTTAAAACTGATTTTCCTAATCATTTTTATATTGGGTATGTCAGTTTTCAGTTTACTTACTAACTTAGAGCATTAATTAAGTTTTTACTCTTCTTCAAAAACTTCAGGACTCTATTTATCTGATTATATGTAACTGAATCAGATTACACCATTCCTTATAAAGATCATCTAATATATCATTGACCTTATTATACTTAGGTCTTCTACAAGATCCATAAAGTCAGTTCAGGCCATCACAGACTTACCTAAATTCTAACTTTATAGTCTTGTCTTAAAATGTTCATAACTGAGTTTGAACCCTCAGTTATTCAATCTTCCTTAACTGAGTCTGTGTCCCTCAGTTCTTCAAATACCGAGTCTGTTCCCCCAGCCTACAGTTATAGATAAGCCAACCGAGTCTGTGTCCCTCAGCAAACTTACCTTCTTCAGTTCTTAGTGTACATCTTCAGTCATAAGTTCAGTTCCAGGTGTCTAAGTGTTTTCTAGTTTCTTAAATGATTTCCAATTTCAGTTCTACGACACTTCTATCTATTACAGTGCTTGTCTGATATAAACTATACAATTATTAGAATCTTGTAAAACCTATACATTCAGTTCTAGACAACTTTTAGCTTTCCAATATAACAGTTAGTTTCAGCACTTCATCAATGGGGTGTAAACAAACCTGTTCTTGAATAAGATGAATCATCATCAAAACTAAATTTTATTCCGTACAATTAGCAAAAAGCAAAACTCTATATCCTTCAACAACTGAAGCATAATATATAGCAGCAGGCATCAGACAACGGCTAAGGGATTATGGAATGGAAAAGAAGACAATTCCATTTATGTGTGACAACACAATTGCAATATCTACTACTGAAAATCCAGTATTGCATTCAAGAACAAAGCATATTGATGTGAGACATCATTTTATCAGAGATCATGTTGAAAAAAGAGATGTTATTCTAAGATACATACCTACTGAAGATCAATTGGCTGACATTTTCACAAAACCACTCAGTCATGAAAGATTCAGCAAGTTTAGAACTGAGTTAGGAATGATAGAAATTGACTAAGTACTAAGGAACAGCTAACAAGAGTAATCAGTTAAGTAACTTCACCAGCTGACTGAACCTTTGCCATTACGGGTGAGCTCATCCGGCAGGTAAGGCACTGATACTCAGTGAAGCCAACTGCACTGATTGTTAGGAACTGTTGTAAACAACAACTAAGTAAAAGAAATCACTACACCTGCCTAGTGACCAGCCAAGTCACTTCACCGAAATATACATTGGAGTGAACAGCAAACTAAAGTGTGAACTAAATCAGCTATATACACGTGGAAAATCAAGAAGTTATGGAGATTTATACTGTGGAAGATTGCACAGGTGGAGATCAATTCATAATCGTGGAGGTAACTTTTTTTAATTTCAAACGCCTCGATGCCCGGGATTTATCATTACTTACCTCAATCCACTCCCCTACTACACTCAAATACCGTGATTCATAAACTTAAAATCACGCCATTACGTCACAAAATCCTTCCATATTCAACTATGTTCACACTACTCAAATCATCCTATATAAACCACACTTACAGGTTTTTCAGAAATCTTTACGCTCATTTGCAATCATAAACCCTCTTTTTTATCTCTGAAAAATCAATACTTTTCCAAAGTCTCAAACTTATTTCAAGGCTATGGCTTCATCCTCCTCATCCACTCAAACAGGGAAACAATATGAGAAATCAATTGCCACTTGATCGTTCTTTCAAGAAGAACACTACATAAAGCAATGCGGAAATGACGAGAACGCAAAAAGATTGGCCAATGGATACAAAAATCTAGGATTGCTGACCTTCCTCAACCCCCATCAAAGATGTTTGTTATGAAAACCTTATCTCTTTCTGGAAAACTGCAAAGTTCATTTATGGGCTCCTTACGGAAAAAGGTGACAAAATGGATGAAGACAAGATCGTTGCATCTGTCAATGGAATCATTACTGCAAAGGTAAAACGCAAAGACCTCAAACTCTCGAATAAAGGTTACACAAAAGCAGCCTTAGTACCCCAAAACTTGGATGACTTCTGGGTAACAATTGCCAAAACGGCAAACCCCGGTTCCAAGAAGCTTAACTATCTCAGATCCGCTTTGAAGAAACCTTCAATGAGTTCAGTTCTCTAATCGGTAAGACAATTGATGGCAAGCTATGAGCAAACCATGCCATGATAGAGGTTTGAATGCATCTTATAGGAATCATCTATAACAGTCTGGAGTTTAATTGGGAAAACTACTTTTTCCAAAGACTCAAAGAACAGATCCAAGGTGAGGTAAATGCTGAGAAAAAAGGGACTTGCCGAAGGGAAGAAGAAAAAAGAGATCTTCTGGATCAAGAAATCCTATGGTATTCAAATCCACTGCCTCATGCAATGTCTGAAAGTACCGGTAATCAAACTCCATAAATTGCATGAATCCAATGTCATGTTACATATGTTAAACAAAGAATGAAAGAAAGCAGATGGAGGGAAGCGAAAGCAACCTAGTAGAAACACACCTGGTTAAAGAAAGAAACAAAAAGTTCAAAAAAATCTGGACTAAGAGGATTTTGGAAAGTTAATTGATGAAGAAGAAGAAGAGGCTGAGCAACAAGAGGAACAAAATGGAAGTGAGGATGAACTACTTCAAAATGAGGAAGTTGTAGAAGAAACTGGAGATGATGAGGAAAATCCAGAAGAATCAGCACAAATGTCTACAAATGATATTGATGATCGAATTGCAGCATATCTTGAATGGAAGAAAGGGTGACTCATGACTTCAGCTTCAAGACTCATAACACATGCTTGCTGAGGAGGCTTGGTTTCTTGATTTTCTGGAAATCACATCCTGGGTCGGTGTACTGGAAGAATCCCCACTCTGGGACATGGTTGATGCGGCAAAAGCAAAACTACCCCAGATCTCTGACAAAGGCAGTGGTGACTCGGAAGATGATGGAGATGACCATGACAATGGTGATGATGATGATCACAATGATGATAGTGGTAACGATCCCCATGGTGATGATGGACAAGACAAGAAGCTTGAACAAACAGCTGATGCAATTGATGACAACATACTCCTAAATTCGTTCCTGTTGCCACAAAGAACATCACAAAATACACCATCAGCTAAGGCAGCTCAATCAACACAACAAAATGATCAGCAAACTATGGACGCCAACAATACAATTGAACCAGATCCATATCCTTCCCATGCTCCACAACCTTCCGTTAACATTGCAGCTGAACCAACAATAGAATTAGACATTGGCTCACCTGCTAGAACCCCAGTCAATACAATTTCCGGCACTGAGCAAGGGGGAACAAGAGAATATGTTTCTCCAGAAATAACATCTACCCAAGTACTTGAAGAAGTAGAAGCTAGTGTAGATGTTACTCAACCAACAACACATCACCAAAATCAGTTGAGGTACCTCCAACTGTGCACCTCCAAGATAGAGGACATCACACTGAACCAGACTCAGCTGACCTTCGCCACAAACTTGCTCAATTAACTACTGGCATATCAAATGAGGAATTTGAAAAGGCAGTAGATATATTGGCTGATGAACTGGAACAATAAGCAATGTATCTCAGATCTATGACTATGGCATTTGAATATGAAAGCCACTCCATAGAGAAAAGATTTCAGGCTGTTGCTGAGTACATTGATGCACAAAATTTTATTGTGCAAAGACAACGTGACTTGATGAAACAGTCAAGCCTCAATATCACCAACAATCTTGCAGGACTTAGACAACATATTTCTCAAGAAAATGAGTCCATGGCACTTGCTTTTGGCAACAAATTTCGAAGTGTAACCTAAAAGCTTGCTGATCAAGACTCAAGGTTTACATCCATTGAGTCCAAACTGGACACTCTGATTGGTACAACTGAAGCTACAAACCGTATCTTAATCCAGCAAAGGGATGATGCCAACAAGAAAAGGGAAAGAAATGATAAGCCTGAAGAAGGATCAATAGTTAGACCTCCAAATTTTACTGAGGAGCAGCTAAGAGCAAGAGACAGAGAACTGAGAATCCGAAATAAAGCTGAAGAACATTTAAAGAAAGCTAGAGGGGAAATGGAAAAATTCTCAAACGAACCTTGCATAGGATTTCCTCATCCTATCCAGAGAGGAGATGATGATAGAGATAGATCAGGAAGACAGCAAAGACCTGGATCAAGTCAGCAAAAAGGATCAGCAAGTGAACACAGATTCAACACTAGCATAGGAAACACCAGCAGAGGTAGCAGCGGCACCAAATATGCTGGTGAGAAAAGAACATTTACTACTCACAAAAACATGGAAGAATATGATGCTGAAGTCTAGAAAATGTAAGAGAGTTCTTTAGAGTCCTAGACGTTCTATATCCAAATCAAACACAAGATGAAGCATGGCCAGACTGGCTAAGCTACAAGAATGAGAAAATGAGAACTGATATGGCCAAAATTTACAATGATGGTAAGAGACAGCATGCACTTCTTAAGAAAAATTCTGGATCCAACTCAACCAGCAGACCAAGTACAGCCATACCCCTCTCGGCAAAAGGACCAAAAGATTTACCCAGTGAACAACAAGAAGATTTCAACTACCTGGTAAAATTCTTCAATCCTATAGGGAGAATGAACCGACAAGAACAATGAGGTATGTTCAAGAATCTCAAGTTTGCTGACTCACACATTGCTGAAGCTAGGAATAGACTTGAGATACTTTGGAGAACCCAGGGCCAATGAGACTATGTCTGATTTTCAGAGGCTCTTTGGCAAGAGGATATTTCATGGAGTCTCTGAGTACACTGCTATGGCATACTGGAAGTTGAAATTTCTAGAAATTGATTGAAAAGATATTGAGGAGGTGCAGACCACTATGTTCAATAGGTACAAAGTAGAAATAAGTAAAATGTAATTATAGCACTCTGAATATGTGTTGAACTTGCTTTCCTTACTTCCCTTGAATGGATGAATAAATTTTTTGAGTTTTATTGTTGATTATTATGGAAATTTTGTATACTTATGTTCAGGCTTATGAGGGTTTTGGCATCATCAAAAATGGGGAAATTGTTAGGAACATTTTATTATGTTTTGATGATGGCCATACTAGCTGTTATTGCAAGCCTGAAATAAGTTAGAATTCTCTGTATAAGTCTTTACTTACTGTTTGACTTGATGTATAAGTTGAGTCAGACACATTATTGTACTAGTTGCTAGGATGGCAAAGTAAAACAGATATCCGGCAGAATGAAGCCAGCCAAGTACCAGCAAAGAAGCATGAAGACATTATGGTCTGACTTATAACCAAGGAAGTCTGTGATGACCTTGGATAAGTCTAAGTTATAATTCAAATGACAAAATACATTGTCAATATGGTGTACACTGATCTCACCCAAATAAATGATCAGTGAAGTACAAGAAGTACCTGAAAGATCAAAGAAAATATCAAAGCAGTAAACCGGCAGAGTTTACTGACTATCGGCTGAGTAAAGAGAAAGCAGTGAAGGAAGATCTAAACAGCAAAGTCAGTAGGATCACTTAACCGTTCATGGAACGGCCCAGTAAACTTTACTCGCCCAGTTTTCAAATGATAAAGATCAAGCATTAAATGCACAATGAATTAAGGATCAATCAAGGACGGATTTTCTGATAGACGTTTGAACAAATCCAATCACTAAAATCAAGGAGAATAAAATTAAGGGGGAATCAAGAAATATATCAAGGTTTATTCCTCACATTAAATTGCCAATGAATGGAAATTCAAATCAAGGATTATCAAGGCTATAAATAGAAGGTATTGACAGAAAAGAAAAACAACGATTGTATCTGAAAGAAACAAGCAGAAAATCTGTCAATGTTGGAAATAAAATTTAGTTTTGATGATGATTCATCTTATTCAAGAACATATTTGTTTACACCCCACTGATGAAGTGCTGGAACTAGTTGTTATAGTGGAAAGCTAAAAGATGTCTAGAACTGAATGTATAAGTTTTACTAGAGTCTGTTAATTGTATAGGTTATCTTAGACAAGCACTGTAATAGATAGAAGTGTTGTAAAACTGAAAACTGGAAATTATCTAGAAATCTGAAACTAAACTTAAGATTGAAGATATACACCTAGAACTGAAGACTCACTAAGAACTGAAGAAGGTAAGTTCGCTGAGGGACACAGACTCGGTTGGCTTATCTATAACTTAAAGCTGAGGGAACAAACCTAGTATTTGAAGAACTGAGGGACACAGACTCATTTAAGGAAGATTTAAGAACTTAGGGTTCAAACATAGTTATGAAGATTTTAAGTCGAGACTGTAAAGTTAGAATTCAGGTAAGTATGTGATGGCCTGAACTGACTTTATAGAACTTGAAAGAAGACCTACGTATCTTAAGGACAATGATATCTTATATGATCTTTATAAGAAATGGTGTAATCTGATTCAGTTACATAAGATCAGCTAAATAGAGTACTGAACATTTGAAGAAGAGTAAAAACTCACTTAATGCTCTAAGTCAGTTAGTAAACTGAAAACTGACATACTCAGTATAAAACTGATCAGGAGACTCAGTTTTATAGTCAGCCATCCAAGCAACTAAAAGTACATTCGGACGTTGTATATCAAGGATTGTTATTGGATGAAGAACTTACATGTCAGAATGGTCACTGACACCTGACATCTGAAAATATAAACGTTGATACAATTCAAATTCAAGCAAGATGAACATTGAACCTCACACTATAAATAGAGGACTTTGCACCAAGGATCAAACACCGAATTAACAAGAATACAAGCATTTTTGTGCACAAGTCTAGTTCATTTGAATTGCTATCATATCTGTGCTCAAACGATCATATCTAGAATTTCATCAAGTGTTCAAGCTACATCAATCATATCCAGCTTTCGACACTTTGAAGAACCACAACCAAGAATCAATTTATTAATTCTCAGCCTTGTTAGGATCATTTTATTATGTTTTGATGATGGCCATATTAGCTGTTATTGCAACCCTGAAATAAGTTAGAATTCTCTGTATAAGTCTTTAGTTAGAGTCTAACATGTTGTATAAGTTGATTCAGACAAGTATTGTACTAGTTCGTAGGATGGAAAAGTAAAACAGATATTCGGCAGAGTGAAGCCAGCCAAGTACCAGCAGAGAAGCTTGAAGACAATCTGGTCTGACTTATAACCAAGGAAGTCTATGATGACCTTGGATAAGTCCAAGTTATAATTCAAATGACGAATTACATTGTCAAATATGGTGTACACTGATCTCTCCCCAAATCAAGGATCAATGAAGTACAAGAAGTACCTGAAAGAACAAAGAAAATAACAAAGCAGTAAACCGGCAAAGTAAATTGACTATCGGCTGAGTGAAAACAAAGCAGTGAAGGAAGACATAAACAGCTAAGTCAGAAGGATCACTTAACCATTCAGGGAACGGCCAAGTAAACTTTACTCATTCAGATTTCAAAAGCTGAAGATCAAGCTTTAAATGCACAATCAATTGAGGATCAATCAAGGACGGATTTTCTGATAAACGTTTGAAGAAAAATCCGATCACTGAAATCAAGGAGAATATAATTAAGGGGGAATAATGAGTTAAATCAAGGATTATTCTCCACATTAAATAGCCAAAGGACGGAAATTCAAATAAAGGATTATCAAGGCTATAAATAGAAGGCATTGACAGGCAAGAAAAACAACGATTGAATCTGATAATAAACAAGCAAAAGCTCTGTCAATTTGAAAAGCCTTCTATATGTACTTAAACGAGACATCTAGAGATCAACTCAGAAATCAGAGCTCAAATTCCCTATCAAGCACTGAGATTGCCAAAAGGGTGATGAGTGGAAAAGATGGACGATTGAGATTAAAAATAGGTCACATCTAATCTGTCATCTGTAGCTTGTAACAGTAAATACGGCAGGTGCATTGTATCTCAAGTTGTAAATATCCAGTTTTGTCCTTATCCAGAACTTGCAGTAAATGTCCTTTGTTAATTCAAAAACTCATTTGTGAGTACAACTCAGTTTTAAGAATTACAGCTTCTCAGTTTTCAGTTTATGATTTTCTCCTGCAAAACAAAATGAGAGATCTTTGGTACCCATATCTGTTTGAGTCCTTTTTGATTAGTTTTTCTATAAGTCTTAAATGACTTATCAGTTTTATACTTATGCCTATCTTGATGTTTTGGTAGTGCATGGTCAGTTTTCATTAAATTCTTATTTTTGGATTCGAACATCCTTTTCTTGTGAATTTTGTGAAACTAAGTGATCATTGGCCATTCTAGTCTTCATTAGTGGGAAAAAGTCTTCCTTTCCCTCTGAATCTATTCTATGAATGATTTTCATTCCTTGATGAATAAGACTTGAACATCCTTTTAACTGATCTCTGATCAGTTCTGCCCTTGTCATCCTTCTGGTATTTTCTATAAAATTTTTCAGTTTGCTATTTGCTACTGATTGATACAGTTTTGTCAATTTTATATTGAGGCTGTGCTGAGTAATTGTCAGTTCTAACAATATTGTCAATATTCTGAGTTCCTGACTTTTGTGCAGCTACACACTTAGGTGCAACTGTACTAGGTCTGAACTTAGAATTTTGCTGACTGTCAAACCCTAAACCAGTTTTGTCTACAAATGGTTTACCTAGTTTGAACTGTATACTTGGAATTGTATCAACTGATTATTCTACTATGTTTAATACTTCAGTTAGTTCATCAGTTGTGCAGTTTTCCTTGATTCTATTGCTAGCCTTGATAAGATTGATCTCAGCATTCAATCTTAGAACATTAGTTTTCAATAGATCTTTTTCCTTTTTCATATTCTCATAATTCTTTTGAATTTCCTCTAATTACTTTATGAGTATGTCCAAGGTTTCATTGAAACCTTAATTTCTATGATTGTTCATCGCAGTGTGAGTGTGGAAAGTGGATGTACTTGCCTCAAGATATTTGATAGATGAGTCTTCAGGTCTGGCTTCTTCATCTTCTATTATCTGCTTTCCTTTCTCTAATCCAGTATTGTTGTTTACCAGGCCAGTTCCAAGAAGTATGATTTCTTCATCACTTTCACCATGATCATTTCCACCAAAGCCTATGGGTAAGGTTTCAGCATTATCCTCATTGTTTGTGGGGGATGGTTCATCAGTGAATGTTTCAATCAGCTTTTCTTGAGTTTCAGCCACCAGAGCCTGCAATTTTGTTTTGTATTCATCAAATCTAAAAAATCAAGAGTTTATCAATTTTCTAAAGTGGTGCTATGTATCCATGATGCAATTTCAAAAAAACTTTTAAAGACATAAGCAACCAAACTGATAGAACTCAGTCGGAGATCTCTTTAAAGTAGAAGATCTGCACCGATACCAATTGTTGGTATCGGAAACAACTGATGCCCGAAGCAGTAATTCATTTGGATCACCTCCAAAAGGAAGAACTGCTCTGATACCAATTGTTGGTCCCTTAGAAAGGCTAACACAAGTTTAGAGGGGGGGGGTTGTTAAGGGTGATTTTATACGTTTTATAAGGATATATTTTATGTCAATATTCCCCATATTCTTAGGTTTTTCATAGAAATCGAGCTTATAATCGATTAATTGAGTAAATGGTGTTTTTAATAGGTTAATTGCAAAATGTAACGATTTATGTGCTTAAATTGTGATTTTATGTTATTTTGGGATTGTGTTACGCTTTGGTATATTTTCCTATATTGTAGATACATATTTTGGCATGCAAGAGGATTAAATGATGAGGTTTTGCATGGAAGAGAAGTGAAATGGAAGGAAGATGGAGATAAAGCTTGGAATGAAGCTTTCAAGCAGCCAAACTTCCGATGCAGTTCTTGATATGATATACACTGATTTGACTCTCGACCTAAAGAGAATATTTGTAGGGCTTGAAGAGAGGATTCTAAAGGATTTTGAATCACTTCATTCCGACTTATGAGGCCCGAGATATGAGCGTTACAAGTTTGGATGCTGTTGCTGAATTCGAGTGGAAAATCCCGAAAACGACTCGTAATACGACGGGCTAATCAAAAAGGTGTTTTCGAAGAAGAGTCCTTAATGAAAGTTGTAGAGTTTTCCGATAGCTTAATTATGACATTCGGATCATAATTTTTGGAGGTCTACAACTCAAGATATGAATTTTAGAAGTTTGAGTTCGAATCATAAGCCGGCATTCAAGAAGTAAACCAGCGTTTAAAAAGCTAAACCAAGCGTTCCATGGAAGAATTTCAGTCGGGAGTTCAACTTTCAAGCAAACGAGCGTTCCGGCTCGTCCATGCGAGCAGACAAGCGTCCATAGTGCTCAAACGAACGTCCATCACCGACAATTTGCATTAACCGACTTAGACATTGCTTCAACCGACTTAAAATAGTTATAAATAGCAGCTTTTTGGAACCCTAATATCATAATACACGCAGCAGCCTCCTTGATACTCTAAATTCAGAGCATCGAGCATGAGAGCAGCCGGCCGGCCGAGCTTCATGCTTGGCCGGCCGGTGGTTAGATTAGTCGCTTTCCTTTTCGTTTTTCCTTCTTTCTTGTTCGAACAAGGCGTGATGCGACCATGGATGAGCTATGAAGCTTCCTTGTTTCCAGCTGCACTTTTATTTCAATTTCATGGATGATTTTGTAAGTTTTAATTCAAATTGTTTCTTTCCTTTGTTTATTCGTATCTTGCAATTTTATATCGAAAGATGATTGTATGATTTGATGCTACCGTATGACGGAAGTCGGTGTAGTTTAGATCACCATAGGAAAGATTAGATTTTTAATCTATACGTAACGGAAGTTCGTAGGTTAAATATCTAGGTTTACGAGAGAACCACAATTTGATTAATTCGATGCAAGATTATCTTAGATTTGAATTGAGGGATATCACCGTTACCGGAAAGATAGGATTTTTCATGTGTGTAATTCATTATGTTGTTCTTGTTCTCTTTCATGTTTTTATGCCGCATGTTAATCGAATTTAGATAACAGAAGTTAATAGATTCACTAGATTATCGTGAGGGAGATTGACAATAATTATTCCAACAAACGGAAGTTGAGGGATAATGTTGTTAGATTAGGATTCAATCCATATCTTTGATTTGTATCGATATTAGTTAAGACCGGAAGGTAAACTAATTAATGGCGTGATAAATCGGAAGAGGAAACGCTTCTTTAGATAAGATAATAATCCAAGATAACTTGTGAATGAATATGTGTTAATCTTATTTCTTTCGGTGAGGTGATGGTTGTTGGGAAGAGGTTGATCATGGTTTGTTTATGGTTGTTCGTTGATAGATAGATTTACCGCTTTCGTAGATGTAGTTTTATTTATGTTTTTATCGCTTTTATCCTTCCTGGCTTTGGATTAACAATCTCTGTCCAGTTTATTTTCCGTTTTAGTTTAGGTTTAGGTTAATAAAGAAGAATTAATAAGCTAGATTCAATAGCCCTTTTCCCTGAGGATCGATACCCGTACTTATCCAACTTTACTAGCAACTACCCGGTATTCGGCCGGTTAGGAGGTAGTTTTGCATGGTAGTATAGGTTTTATAAATTTTCTTTTGTTTTAATGATGCAAAATCTCCCCAACAAAAGTGGCGCCGTTGCCGGGGAATCGGCGTTTTGTTGAATTTGGTTGAATTAATTTCTCAATTTTGTTACGTTTTTTTATTTTTATTTTTCGTTTTCAATAAAAGTAGCGTTGAATAAATCGAGAGTTTTTATTTTTGCCGTGTTTCGATGACCGTTAGGTTAAGAATGTGCAAAGAGTATTTTACTCGATTTGTGAGACGTGAATTATAAGTTGTTACCTAGTCTAACCCCCGTGCTAGAATTTTATGTGGCTGCCTGCATTTTTTTGATGTATGATGATCTTCTAAGTTAATTAGGGTTTATAGTTAGGGTTTTCTGTTATTTTCCTGCTGTTCTATGCATATTCGTTGTATGGACGAGCGTCTGGTTTATTGGACGCCCGTCCAGTCCCTAACGTGCATGTAAACGAGCGTTTGGAATTATGGGACGTTCGTCCGTTCCAGAATTTTCAATCCTGTTCTGATTTGAAGAATCAGACGGGCGTCTGTAATTCTACACGCCCGTCCGGTCGGTTTTCAAGGCAGACGAGCGTCTGAGAAGTGGAACGCCCGTCCAGTGCCGAGATTTCCTTTGAACGTTCGTCCGGGGTTCAGTCCAGGTTCTGGTTTTTCTTGATTTTATTTTTAATGCTTTTATTTGATGTGGATTTTTCATTCGAGCTTCTGTGGCTAATTGATGTTTACATAGATAAACTGAACTTATATGTTTTTACCTTTCCATCTATGAATCCATGTTAGATAATTGATCAATTCCTTATACATGATTCATCTAGGCATGTTATAGTTACTGTCGGTTCTCGTATGCTATAACTGGTCTTATTAATTAGTAGCTAATGTCGGTTTCTGTATGCTACATACCGCTGAGATGAATCTTTTAAGCTTTGAGACTTACGTGCTTCCTTTGTTTTTATAATTCATATGGGTAGCTACTGTCGGTTTCCGTATGCTACGTCTTAGGCCATATGAGTTATATCTGTTTAGTATAGCTAACTGTTGGTTTTCCATAATGCTATCACCTTTGACGAGTCTTAAGGCGTGTCTACACTGCATGTAATGAACAGCACTGTCGTTTATCGTAACCTGTCATTATTTGGTAGACGTTTATTATATACATGGTGTGTTGCAAATGAGTGGGCTAGTTTTATTTTCTTTTATTTTCTTTTGTTTTTGCATATCATTTAGATGCATATCATCTAGTTGCATTGTTTTTGTTTATATTTCTCTTGAGTGTAGTTAACTGTCGGTTTCCGTAATACTACCTCGTTTTTTTTTTCTTCCATGATGGTAACTGTTGGTTTTCCATATGCCATCATTATTTTATTATTGCATATCATGTAGATTGCATTGTAATATATTTTCATGTAGTTGCATCTAGCCCTACTATTTTGTAATGTTCCATGTATAAGTTCCATCTTTACATGAGCTAAATCTGGAAAATCTTTCTGACTTCGTTTCCATGTATAATCCTCTATCATTATTAGTTGGAGTTTGATGTTTCTGTTTGCACATGTGGTCTATATTATTCTACAAGCTTCTGTGGCTTTATTCTTAGATGTCCTGAGTTTAAGTGTTGATCTTTCCATCTGAGCTATTATTTCTTTTTGTGCTTATATCAAACTTCCATACTCGGACGCTTAGATGTTCTATACTTTCCTTGTTTGATTTTTCCATCTGAAGCGATTCTATTTTGTGCTCTGTACGTTCTATCCCCCCTTGTCCCCGAGATATTTCCTTGATTGTCAAGTGTGCAGGATCTTTGCGATAGCAATTGTGAGTTTCAGATGATATCAGTTTTCCGGTGGATGGTCCACAGTCTACTGATTTCCTCGGGCATTTCTGGATTTGATGCTAGCCACTTCCGGAATTGCCACTTTCGAACGACAATCAGCTAAGTTCTTTCTTTCTTTTTATTTCTGCACAACATGAGGACATGTTGTAATTTAAGTGTGGGGGAGGGGAATAGCTTATGTGGTATCTACATTCATTTTCCATACTTTTATATTTCTATGAAAAGTGCTAGATTTTAACATTGCATGTCTTCATTTGAGTTCTTATATCATTGATGCTGTATTTTGCATATTTAGTAAATTTAGTTGTTTCACCTGATATATTTTTCACGTGCCATAGTAAATGATGAGCTATGTTTTAAAGCTATGCCCATTTGATTAGAGATTTTTGATGATTATCGCATGATTCTTTGCTTGCATACGAATTTTGAAAATTTTAATAGTTTGTGTTTAGAATTAAAGTATGACGTACTGTGAATATTTGAAGGTTTGAATGTGATAGGAGGGATATAATCTAAGATTTGTATACCAATCTAAGATGAATAATATGAATAAGATATATTTATACGTGTCGGAAGTAGCTACCAATGATTTGAGTGCGGTAGGGCATTATCACGAAATGTCCTATACCACTATGAGGTTAATAGCTCCCGACTGCCTGATGATAGTAGTCCAGCTAGGGTGTTATCCCGAAACATCCTATTGCTGGGAATGAGGGCATATATGCTATATATGTGGAATTGATTGAACTTTAAGAAAAATTAGTGAATGGTATGTGGAAAGATGGTTGGAAACCTTAGTTATCTTTCGACTATCCCCGTATAAAACCGAAAGATATGATGTAGGGATTATCCTCTAAGTATGTCGGAAATATTTTAAAGACTTCCTATTATCTTTTCCGAATCGTATGTTTCGTGAGGTGCATGTTATAATCGTTTTTATTTCTAATTTAAATGGGATGTTGGCTAGTTTTGCTTGAATCAATTTCAAGTGTGGATTTAGTGGAAATTTATTATGGCTATGCACACACTCACTTGGGTGAACCTCTAAACTACTTGAATATGTTTTATATTTGCATAAGTGTTTATTTGTCTCGAGTGATGATTATGTTTTGTCTTGCTCGGGACGAGCAAGGTTTAAGTGTGGGGCAGTTGTTAAGGGTGATTTTATACGTTTTATAAGGATATATTTTATGTCAATATTCCCCATATTCTTAGGTTTTTCATAGAAATCGAGCTTATAATCGATTAATTGAGTAAATGGTGTTTTTAATAGGTTAATTGCAAAATGTAACGATTTATGTGCTTAAATTGTGATTTTATGTTATTTTGGGATTGTGTTACGCTTTGGTATATTTTCCTACATTGTAGATACATATTTTGGCATGCAAGAGGATTAAATGATGAGGTTTTGCATGGAAGAGAAGTGAAATGGAAGGAAGATGGAGATAAAGCTTGGAATGAAGCTTTCAAGCAGCCAAACTTCCGATGCAGTTCTTGATATGATATACACTGATTTGACTCTCGACCTAAAGAGAATATTTGTAGGGCTTGAAGAGAGGATTCTAAAGGATTTTGAATCACTTCATTCCGACTTATGAGGCCCGAGATATGAGCGTTACAAGTTTGGATGCTGTTGCTGAATTCGAGTGGAAAATCCCGAAAACGACTCGTAATACGACGGGCTAATCAAAAAGGTGTTTTCTGAAGAAGAGTCCTTAATGAAAGTTGTAGAGTTTTCCGATAGCTTAATTATGACATTCGGATCATAATTTTTGGAGGTCTACAACTCAAGATATGAATTTTAGAAGTTTGAGTTCAGAATCATAAGCTGGCATTCAAGAAGTAAACCGGCGTTTAAAAAGCTAAACCAGCGTTCCATGGAAGAATTTCAATACGGGAGTTCAACTTTCAAGCAAACGAGCGTTCCATCTCCGTCCATGCAGATAGACAAGCGTCCATAGTGCTCAAACGAACGTCCATCACCGACATTTGAGCATTAACCGACTTAGACATTGCGACATAACCGACTTAAAATAGTTATAAATAGAAGCTTTTTGGAACCCTAATATCATAATACATGCAGCAGCCTCCTTGGTACTCTAAATTCGAGCATGAGAGCGCAGCCGGCCGGCCGAGCTTCATGCTTGGCCGGCCGGTGGTTAGATTAGTCGCTTTTCTTTTCGTTTTTCCTTCTTTCTTGTTCGAACAGGAGAGGCGTGACCATGGATGAGCTATGAAGCTTCCTTGTTTCCAAATTTGCACTTTTATTTCAATTTCATGGATGATTTTGTAAGTTTTAATTCAAATTGTTTCTTTCCTTTGTTTATTCGTATCTTGCAATTTTATATCGAAAGATGATTGTATGATTTGATGCTACCGTATGACGGAAGTCGGTGTAGTTTAGATCACCATAGGAAAGATTAGATTTTTAATCTATACATAACGGAAGTTCGTAGGTTAAATATCTAGGTTTACGAGAGAACCACAATTTGATTAATTCGATGCAAGATTATCTTAGATTTGAATTGAGGGATATCACCGTTACCGGAAAGATAGGATTTTTCATGTGTTTAATTCATTATGTTGTTCTTGTTCTCTTTCATGTTTTTATGCCGCATGTTAATCGAATTTAGATAACGGAAGTTAATAGATTCACTAGATTATCGTGAGGGAGATTGACAATAATTATTCCAACAAACGGAAGTTGAGTGATAATGTTGTTAGATTAGGATTCAATCCATATCTTTGATTTGTATCGATATTAGTTAAGACCGGAAGGTAAACTAATTAATGGCGTGATAAATCGGAAGAGGAAACGCTTCTTTAGATAAGATAATAATCCAAGATAACTTGTGAATGAATATGTGTTAATCTTATTTCTTTCGGTGAGGTGATGGTTGTTGGGAAGAGGTTGATCATGGTTTGTTTATGGTTGTTCAGTAGATAGATTTACCGCTTTCGTAGATGTAGTTTTATTTATGTTTTTATCGCTTTTATCCTTCCCGGCTTTGGATTAACAATCCTCCGTCCAGTTTATTTTCCGTTTTAGTTTAGGTTTAGGTTAATAAAGAAGAATTAATAAGCTAGATTCAATAGCCCTTTTCCCTGAGGATCGATACCCGTACTTATCCAACTTTACTAGAAACTACCCGGTATTCGGCCGGTTAGGAGGTAGTTTTGCATGGTAGTATAGGTTTTATAAATTTTCTTTTGTTTTAATGATGCAAAATCTCCCCAACAGGGGTTGAATAAACTTGTCACCAAAAACTGAATCTTAAACCAGATTTAGTTCAACTACAAATTGTTCAGAGTTAAGCTAACCTAACTGAGTATGTGAACTACATGAATATAACTATAATGCAGTAAATAAATGCGTAATGTAAATAACAAGAATTATAGAGGTTCCAGCTGGTGTAATCCCGTCAGTCCTCTCTTCCCCTATGATGCGGAGGAATATTCCACTAAAACTTTTGAGATGGCCCAGTTTCAAAAACTCCTAAACTGATAGTCCTTGACTAATCCCTTGCTTCACTATCTAAACACTTGTAGAACAGGTAGGATGGATGCTCTTAAATTGTTTGAAACACTGGTCCTTGGAGGGTTGTCTTGCCTCTTCACCAGCTCATCACAAACACAGTCTTCCTGACTGCAGCTCAACTGTCCTTCACACCTTCTTGGTGTTTCACAATCTAAAACCTTTGATAAAATCAAAGTTGAGACTTGAATAAATAATTATGATTCAATTTGTGATTTGAGATTTCTCTTCTAGATAAAACAGTTATGCACAGCTCCGTTTTCTTCAAATCAATGATCTTGATGTTTCTTGAATGCTTGTGATCACTTGAAGAAATTTCTTGATCTTGCAATTAAATGCTTAGCAGGAATTCTCTTGATTTACTTTCCCCCTTGATATGAGCTTTCTTGACTGGATTGATTATTAGAATTCCGCACTACTTCTTGTGGTAGAAGCAGTCTATTTATAGGGGTTTCTCTAACCGTTAGTGGTCCTACTTTTCTGTATGTGTGTCAGTGTCCTTTCTAACATTCATAACGGTCTGATCCATCTTCAGTTATTCTTAACTTCAGTTAGAAACTGATTCAAACATGACTTAGTCAGTTTCCAGTTTCTATGAGCATTAACTGAGTTTTTACTCTTCTTCAAAATCTCAGTACTCTATCCTTCATCTAATTCTAATTGACTAAATCACAGTACACCATTTACAATCGAATTATCTAAGATATCATTGTCTCTATGATTCATAGTCATGTATACAAGATCTATAAAGCCAGTTCAGGTCATCACAATCTTGCCTGAAGTCTAACTTTACAGTCTCGACATAGTATTCATAAACTGAGTTTGAACCCTCAGTTCTTCAGTCTTCAATAACTGAGTCTGAACCCTCAGTTCTTCTATTTTCTAGATAAGTCAACTGGGTCTGTATCCCTCAGCGAACTTACCTTCTTTAGTTACTGTTTTTGTGCTCTTATGTTAGTTTTCCAGTATATCTTTTGGATCTCAGTTTCCTCGAGATACTTACTCAATTTCTCAATTTTGAACCAAGAACTATTACAGTGCTTGTCTGATTAACCTATATAAAATAAGACTCTATTAAATCCTATACATTAATTTCTAGACAACTTTTTGTTTTGCACTATAATAGCTAGTTTGACACTTCATCAATGGGGTCTAAGAACAATAATTAAATAAGTGATGAATCATCATCAAAACATAAATTTTATATCCAACAATAACAGTTATGGATTTGGCATTAACAGTAGAGAAAAAAACATTGAAATAAAAGCTTAAAACACTACAACAAAAATATAATTAGAGTGTTTTGTTTATGCATGCATAATAAAAATTGGTCTTTTGGTTTATGATTTTGCTCCCGCTTGTCAACTACTCCCAATTAGTGGCTGCGACCCAATCCAGTTGCCTTGATTCCTGGAGTTGTTTGATTGACCAAGACAATTTCAATATGTAGGCAACACTTTGCCAATCGCATCCCCATGCGATTCTCAGTGGTTGACTAGTGAACTTGTTGTGATTCATTGGCCAAGAAAGAACTAAAGGATCAATGGTTCTGATATGGATTTGGATCTAGATTGAAGGCACCAGTGAAGAACACAAGAACAATTGAGAAGGCTTGTTCTTCCTAAGGAATCAGCACCTTAGAAATCCCAAGTTTGAGAACATCACAACAAAGGAATGCTCAAACCTTTTGATATATTCTGCAAGTTAAACACTACCTAATCAGCAAGGTAAGTGTAAAACTCACTCAAATTTTCAATCACTGAAAATTCATAATATATAAAATTTCACTCCAAGTTTTTGTCTCTTTCTATTTGATATGGAACAGCCATATATATAGGCTGAATTACATAGCATTTGGTAAATAAAAGATAACAACATTATCTTAGGTAAATTGAAAGGTTTACAATTATTAAATAAAAGATAGGAAACTCTTCAGCTTTTGGGAACATTAATTGCCATAACTCTTGAATGCACCAAATGCAATGTAAGTTCTTCAGCAGCCTTCGGTATTCGGTATTCGGTCTATATACAGATGTTCCATTGTCCAATAAATGCAAACCATATATGCATTTTATAGTGCTAAAAAATATCTACAACTTTCATCAAGGACTTAATTTCATACGGATAAGTTATAAGGGTCAAAAATGCGAAATATAGAAGCTGCGTTTCAGTTTCCAGAATTGCTGAATCTTCTAAGTTCAACACATCTTGATAATTCCATGCCTTGAATTTATTCCCAAAATGGCACCAATAATGTCTTTAATATCAGCCTTTAATTACTAAATAAGACATAAAATATATAATAATAATACTCAAAATACTGTATCTTGATTCATATCATTCTCTCACTCTTCGAAAAGAATTCGTCCTCGAATCCACCAGGGTCGAATATGACTGTTTTCCATACACACCGAATAATTCCAACATAGAAACCGTCATCCAACACGAAGAAATGGACGAACAATGCCTCCCTAGTCTTTCCAAACATTGTAATCTTCAGTCTGATGAAATCAGCAACAACATAATCCAAAGGACAATAACTAACCAAGAAAGGATCAACGGTGTGTGGTGATTGTAATTCCTTGAAGGATTGATCAATTGATCCGGTTGATTCGATTACTTCCACATTTTCAATAAGCTTGATTGCATCAAATATATCTATGATTGGCCCCTCGAAAATCTCTACTATGTTTTCCTCCATGCGTTCTGGCTCATTTTCCTCTAATTTCTCTAGAAAATTTGGCCGATTCTCCTCTACCATTCTCTTATTATCATCGCCTTCCAACTCTTCCTCTCGAATAGGAACAATCTCTTTGTTTTTCGCTTCAACCAAGTCTTTTTTTCTTGCTGATTCACGTTTCAAACGAGCTTCCTCGTCGATTCTACATAGTTCTTTCAAGAAATCAGGGCAATCATAATAATGATGGCCAGTCCCTTTACATTGACCGCAAAAAATATAAAATGGCTCTTTACAAGTTTTCTTAACTAAATCTGTACCACCACGGTTAGATTGAACATTTACCCCCTTTAACTTATTCTTCATCTCATTCATCATATCATCAAAACATCGTTATATTTTTTTCAAACGTCGATCCACCATATCATCCAAATTCCAAAAATAGGTATCTAAAGGACTCTCCATTACTCAAGATCGAAAATCACCAATAAATAGCACACGGCAAGTATCCAAAATGTCCAAACAAGAATATATCCGGCAAGGATTTTTTGGAATGATCGAATACAATTTTTTTTTCTTTTTTTTATGAAGAAAAACAAAAATGAAAGGCAAGCAAAAACCAAAAAACTTGGATATTTGATACCTCAATCCCTAGGCTCTGATGCCAATTGGTGTGGAGGTTTTGGATCTAGATTGAAGGCACCAATGAAGAACACAAGAACAAATGAGCAAGCTTGTTCTTCCTAAGGAATCAACACCTTAGAAATCCCAAGTTTGAGAACATCACAACAAAGGAATGCTCAAACCTTTGATAGATTCTCCAAGTTAAACACTACCTAATCAGCAAGGTAAATGTAAAACTTACTCAAATTTTCAATCACTGAAAATTCATAATATATAAAATTTCACTCATAGTTTTTGTCTCATTCTATTTGATATGGAACTGCCATATATATAGGCTGAATTACATAGCATTTGGTAAATAAAAGATAACAACATTATCCTAGGTAAATTGAAGGGTTTACAATTATTAAATAAAAGATAGGAAACTCTTAAGCTTTTGGGAACATTAATTGCCATAACTCTTGAATGCACCAAATGCAATATATGTTCTTCAGCAGCCTTCTGTATTCGGTCTATATCCAGAGCTTCCGTTGTCCAATAAATGCAAAACATATATGAATTTTATATTCCTAAAAAATATCTACAACTTTCATCAAGGACATAGTTTCATACGGATAAGTTATAAGGGTCAAAATTGCGAAATACGTAAGCTGCGTTTCGGTTTCCGTAATTGTGAATCATCTAAGTTCAACGCATCTTGATAATTCCATGCCTTGAATTTATTCCCAAAATGGCGCCAATAATGTCATGAATATCAGCCTTTAATTACTAAATAAGACATAAAATATATAATAATAACACTCAAAATATTGTATCTTGATTCATATCAAGTTCGCTGAAAACATTGATTCATTCTTGAAGTTGTATTCTCTACGACAAAGAGAACACTCACACGTATGTTGACAAGGGTCATACTTGACCTCGCCCCATGTCTTCTCCATGTTGACTAATCAATAAATGAAGACAGAAAAAGTATAACATTGAGGGCCAGGAGCCTCAGTTCATGCCTAAGGGCAGACCTGTACCCCAGGTGGGAATTCGGTTAGCTTGCTCCTACGACCACCACAGGACAGCTAGGTTGTAACAGAGCTCGGTTAATTATAGTTCGGGCTGAGACGGCCTATGGAGCTCGACGTAGTTCGGCCGGAGACTTCCTTATTCGAAATACGCACAAGTTCATATTTCTAGATAATTATGCGAAGATCCCTTAGTCATTAAGAATCTGATCCTGATAATTAAATCAACCGGGATTAACTCTTTATGAATCCTTGGAGGGTACGAAATAGAGTCCATCGTGGGCATGGTACATGCTTGCCATGGACTCTATATAAACAATCCCAAAGAACTACTAGAGACTTGATTCTTGAATCGTATACAGGATACGTAAGCAACTTGGGATTCATAATCTCAGGTGCAGTCTAAAATACTCAAACATCACCCTCTATTTTATATCTTTTTAGGTTTTAATTCTTCAATATTATTGTCACTAGAGTTATTACAGCCCGGGTTTATCTTCAGATGATATCCAGCATCGTCACATATGATAAATAAAAGTCTAAGTTGACTTTCAGGGGAAGTTTTTACTCAAAATATATGTTGTCATTGTTCATAATATTGTAGCTAGCATGCCTTTATATAGGCTACAGGACAAAACATAAATAAACTCCTAAGCAATGGGAGAGAATAAAACTAGTAAAATCCTAAGTATACTAGAATAAGAATGGCGTCATGGGCCTTCTTGTGACATCTAAGCCCACAAGACAATTAATGATAAAATCTAATGCAAAAATAATAAAACAAGTCCAAAAATATGATATTGGCACCATATTGGTGGGCTTCTGGCCCTTTATTGCTCCAAGCTAGATGACAGACTCGATGTATAATTTCTGGCCCAATAGCACACGTAATGGTCTTCATGTCCACATTGTTTCTAGCCCAAGTCCCCGGAATGGATCACATCATTCCCTTCCGGTTGGAAAGGATTCGTCCTTGAATCCAAAGGATGTTGTAAGGTTCAGCAACACGCACGAATCTTGAACAGCCCTAAAATAATCATCAATGATATGCCGGTATCAAATATAAGACATAAATACAACTCCACAGCAACAGCTTGTGTAGATGGCGATCCATGATTCCTCAATAGATCATAAAAACAGGCTCTATGCTTGATGTAACATGGATGAAGTGTTGAATGGCATCAATAGAAGTATAGCAATGCAAATTATGATTTTCACCAACATGCGCAACAAAAGGATCAATAAAAGTTTTCCTAGGCTTGCAACCAATAGAAAACGGATCTAGAAAATCCACAGGCAAGATACAGGACTGCATGTGACCGATCCAATAATCCGGGTTCCGCTTCAAGTGTATGATCATCATGTTCCTGCAAAGAAGATATGACAGAATTCAAACAAGTTCTTTGTAGAGTAGAATCAGACTCCTTATTCTCATTCTTCACTTCCTCGTCCACAAATCCAGGAGTATGTTCATCATGAATCTGCTCCACAGTCGCATTTCGCTCGTCGATTGTTTCATCTTCAATTGAAATTTTGATTGTTTACATAAATATCTCGTCCATAACTAATGCACTATCCGTATTCTGCCTTACAATATCACACTATTTTGCAACATTCGTCTCCACCAATTTTGCATGCTCCTCATCGATTCAATGAACTTCTTGCAAGAAATCTGGGCCATCATAATGGTAATGAGCACTCCCTTTACAATGATCCCAAAAAATAGAAAAAAATTCCATGTAGAAGTCTCTTAACATTTATGAGAATACGAGCATTAAGAGAATTATTCATCTCGTCAACAAACCTTTGTACCCCTGCTAACAATTTATTATTTCAACCTGCAAAGTCATCTTGATGCCTCTATTCCTCCCTACGAATCCTTCACTCATAATAATCAAAAAAAGGCTTATTGCTCACAATTCACTCGTGTTTATACTCTCTCTTGAAGGGATCAAACCATAGAACAAATCACAACAATGTGCAAACCCAGATTCTGCCCAGAAATTCAACCCTGCACTTACTGGCACGTGAAGCCCAAACAATGAAGAATTTAAACTGAAAGAAATAGAAAAGGTTTAGAGGAACGAGATTGATAGAGGATATCAAAATGTTAGACCTTTTGGAGTTATAGAGAACGACCAAATAATCGTTGTTAGTCAACTGGTGCAATATGTCAAAATTTTCTAGATTGATAACAGTGACTTATGGTGCAGATTGTGATCAAACTATAGGGTCACCAAATTTTAGGGGATAAAACTATAGGGTCACCAAATTTTGGGACTACTCATACGACAAAAGTTGAAGAATATATAATTTCCTATAGGTTCACCAAATTTTAGGGGATTTGGAATTTTATCAAGCACTTAAATCACAATAGTAAAATGATCTACTGCTGCAGAATTTTAGAGCCGACTATTCTGTGTCGATGAGCAGTTTAGAGTGTGTTCGGTGTCTAATTTCTAGATGAGGCAAAGAGAGAAATTCCAGATAACATGATGTTTTAGGTGTGGGAAAAAATTCAGATCGTTTTGAGGTGTTTTGGTTATGGAACGAATGGGACTAAAAAAAGATTGGAAAATTTGGGTTGTTGAAATCACGATTAGGTTTCTTTGATGTCAAGAATGGATCTCATGATTTGAAGGGGTCAGTTTTTTTTGTGTTTCTTGGGGGGGGGGGGGGAGGGGTTGGTTTTCTTGTTTTTGTGTTGGAAGAAAATTAGGGTTCTTGGGATGATGGTTTGAAGATATGAAGAAAATTTCTGAGTAGCATGAAGGTTTGAAGATGTTTATAGCTGTTCTCGGCCTGGGGGAGGGGGGACGAAATAAATAAATAACAAGAACAAATAATGTTTTTGTTACTAATAATGCGAACTAAAAGAAAGGAAATAAATTTGATATTTGATACATTACTTGTTGAGCTCTGATACTAATAGATGTGATTCATTGCCCAGGAAAGAACTAAAGAATCAATGGTGAGCTAAAAACCTAGTCCTATAAGGTCCGATTTAAGATGGAGGCCAGGAATACAACAATGATTCGCTCAAAACGCTAATTCGTTCATGAAGTTGTATTCTTTATGGCAAAGAGAACGCCCCCATGCATGTGATAAATAAAAGTCTAAGTCGACTATCCGGAGAATATTTCACACAAAATATATGTTGTCATTGTCAATAATAATGTAGCCAGCATGTTTTTACATAGGATACAAGACAAAAGACAAATAAATTCTAAACAATGTGGGAGAATAAAACTAGTAAAATCCTAAGTAGACAAGGATAAGATTGGCGTCATGGGCCTTCTTGTGACATCTAAGCCCACAAGATAATTATTAATAAAGTCAAATGCAAAATTAAATAAAAACCAGTCCAACAATATGATATTGACGCCACATTGATGGGCTTTTGGCCCTTTATTGTTCCATGCTAGATAACACACTCTATGTCGGTTACTATCCATTAATATCTCTCATTTTTAATGCTATTATACCAATGAAAGAGAAAAAATCACAGTTACCAGATTTAGAAAATTAAGTCAAACGACATTGGAATTGATATCGCAATGTTACTTTATTGTTACTTTACGGATAGGTAATAAAGTAACAACCCGGATGTTGCGTCATCACCAATGTTTAGGGTGATTTTATACGATTTATATCGTTATATTTTGTAATGATTTCCTCCATATTCATATAATTTGCATGGAAATTAAGGGTTTAATCGAATTATTGGGCAGATGAGTTTTAAAAGTCTTTAAGTGTATAGTTGAGCTAATTTCGTGATTTTATTGGTAATTATCTATGGTTTTACACTTTGCGTGTTCTTGTGGTTTTGTAGGTCATAAACATGTCATAATTGGAGATTTAATGGAAGGAGCAAGATGCAAGTTGAGGATTTGAATGAAGATTTGAAGAATCAAACGAGCGTACACTACCCATGCAGCCTGGACTGGCGTCTGAGGTATTGAACTGGCGTCCAAGGTGGACGGACGTCTGAAGATATGGACGAGCATCCAGGAGAGGAAATTTGATTCAGAGTTTTGAAGATTTCAGTGGACGAGCGTCTCATTTTACATAGAACGGGCGTTTGAGAAGACTCGGCCCGACTCGAAGAATTTACACCAACTGGACGGGCGTCCAGAGGTATCAGCCGGGCGACCACGGCCGACATCAGCATAACCGACCTAGCTTTCTATAAAAGCAGCCGCATTCTCAACCCAAATATCATCATATCGACTGCAGCCGCCAGAGAACCCTAAATTCTGAGCAGAGGCAGGCTCGGTCGGCAGAGCCTTGTGCTCTGTCGACTGAGGTTAGTTAGGTTTTTTTATTTTATGTCGTTTCTTCTTGTTCGATTCATGAGGATGGTTTGAAGCTGATCAAACTTGGGGCAAGCGTATGAAACTTTTCTGCAGCGTTTTTATTCTCCCTTTGGATGATTTTGTGAGTTTTAATTAAAGTTGTTTCTTTTCTATGATTATGTGTTATGCAAATTTATATCAAGAGATGTTTTTCTATTGATGTTTGCCATATGATGAGAATCGGTGTAAACACTAGATCACCATAGGAAAGAATAGATTTTTTTTTACCTAAAAATACGAGAGTTGCTAGGTTAGAATATCTAGATTAATAGATTGAGAAATCTTGCACCTTGATTTGAAAGCGTTAATCTTTAAGATCGAGAGATAGAAGATTGATAGGCGAACTTTTCTAAGAGATTAGGAGTTCATACCTTTGATAGGTGAATCACAATTTTAGTTAAATCATCATTGTGATACAAAATTAACATCCCACCCCTTTTATAGAGTAGCTGGCGCCATGTATGCCTTGGAGTGTTGTGCAGAACAAAAAACTGTTTTCCCAATAGAATAAGGATCTAATAAATCAATCAGATATTAGTTTGATTATCTCATTTAGTATTATCCTTAATCTCGTATTTGTCATAAATATTTAAAATCTTATATTAAATACTTTCTATATATATATATATATATATATATATATATATATATATATATATATATATATATATAATATCCAATATTAATACATAATAATATAATACTATAATTAATTCCGGCTAGTTATTCATATGTGTGTGACCCGATAGATTTCCGAATATCCTGGTTGTAAGAATAAAGTGCATTTACTAAAATGCCCTTCACACTTAACGATCATTATTAGCGTCTACGAACATTTCATGATCCCCAATCATCGGAAAGAGTCAAATGCTAAGACTACAACCTTTCATGTGAAACGGTTACCGTGTAAATAGAATGCTATCGCTGTTATAATATCCATACAGTCGTATCTCGAGTGTCATACATTAACGACCATATCTTATAATCTGGATATCATACTCACTCGAAGTAACTCATTTACTCCCACTTTGCAAAGATTCACAAGAGCTAGAGATTCCTTATAAGAAGACCCTTCCACATATTTACTCCTACAATTAGGATACACGATTTTCGAATGGGCGACATGAATCCTACGCATGCTTTAGTTTCACACGCAATCACTACCGCATGATGGCCACGTGGCTCAGGAAAACCTCAATAGTGTCAAAGCATGACAATCCACACCGTAATGCCATGAAGACTCTAGTCTTAGGATAATTTCACAACCGCCGATAGTGCGACACTTAATAAAGTAAGTGGGTCAGTCTAATGTACACATTCTCTAATACATGCCCACGTATTGTCCAACTGTCCCTACACTTCGATAAACGATATCTCACCCTATCTTCATAAAATAGAAGACATATAATACTTGCTAGTCTAACCATACTATTTACGTCCTATATAATAGTACATACAACTAGAGATATTCAAGTATCAAACTTATTAAATGATTCGAGATCTCATCAACCATCATGAAAACCTCAATAGTGTCAAAGCTTGACAATCCACACCATGACGCCATGAAGACTCCGGTCTTAGGATAATTACACAACCGCCGATAGTGTGACACTTAATAAAGTAAGTGGGTCAGTCTAATGTACACATTCTCTAATACATGCCCACGTATTGTTCATGTGTCCCTACACTTCGATAGACGAGATCTCTCCCTATCTTCATAAAATAGAAGACATACAATACTTGCTAGTCTAATCGTACTATTTATGTCACATATAATAGTACATACAACTAGAGACATTCAAGTATCAAACTTATTAAATTATTCGAGATCTCATCAACCAGATTCACTATTACATTTTATCTATCATGGTTTGACAGCACGGAGGTTATCATATATACAATATCACAATTGATCCTTTAAACAAACAAATATATAATAACAAAAAGACATTTATCATATGTATAAACGTAAAGATGTAGTAGAAATGATCCGACCCGATTGGATCCGGTCCAACCCAAATGGGTTTAGGGAACTACATCAACAAAAATGCCCTAGTAGATTGCCAAGAAAATTAAGACATAGCAGTGTAAACTTGAGAGCACAAATTGCAGTGAAGCATATCTGTACCTTATGGTTTCAAAATCATTTATTCATAGGTGAAAATCCAACGTTCAAATTTTGAGTCCTTGTTTCCGTTTCTTGCTTTTTTCTGAATATTCCTCTGACATTATCTGCTCCATGATCTTGTGTCAGTGTCAGTGTCTTTCTGACATGACATGCTGCCAACCAATGAATTTGCTCGAAATAAGGCGGTCCTGAAATCCTTGTAACAGTTTCTTAAACTCGACCATTGTTCGACTCTTTCTTCACATGGTTATTATTTATCATTTTCCTTATTTTTTTCCTTGAATTTATCTTTAAATAGATTAATAAAACTTGTACTATATTAGCTTTGTATTTGATTTTGCTCAACTGAGAAAAACTGTCTTGCGCAGCTGAGCTCGGCTCAGCTTACATGCTGTTCATCTGATCTTATTTTATGAGATCAGAGTACACCTTATTTACAATAATTAAGACCCTTCATCACATTTTCTTATGATCTTAAACCTTCAATACAAGGTCTATAAAGTTAATCCAAGCTATCACAGACATACATGATGTTTACTATTAAAGTATCGGCATAGTCTTTATTATTAACTTTGAAACCTCAGCCTTCAATCTTTAGTCTTGTCTTCTATGTTTGTTCCCTCAGCCTTCATCTTCATTACAAGGTTTTTTCCCTCAGGCTTCTACTTAGCTCTGCAAAGAATCATAGACTCTAATGATTTTTCTAAACCCTAGTCATAGTCTATTGGGACCCTATCATCTGACTATTATAGTACTTCTCTCATCAACCTATAAAATATCATACTTTAATAATGACCTATAGATTCTGTCTAGACAACTTTTTGCTTGCATCTATAATTGCTAGTGTGGGACTAATCACCAAAACCTAATTATTCCTCAAAATTCCCACTTTTTTATGATGCCAGTATGTTAGAAATAATATTTAATGTTTTGATGATGATGATTGTGTTAACCTTGATGATGAATGCCTAACTAGTTGTTATAGTTTAACAGAAAGATGATGTCTAGAATGTAACGTATAGGTCTTTATTAGAGTCTGATTATTGCATAGGTTAAATTAGACAAGCATTGAAATTAAAATCATATAGGATTAGTGGACTCCAGGATATTTAATGTTCATCCAACAAGTGTTGAATCAATTAGTCAGATGAGGGTTCAATCTCAACTGATCCGTCAAGGCTAAAGACTTGAAGAGTTTAGGGATCAAACAAATTTTATAAAGACTGAAGACCTAAAGAGCTACGGGAAAAACTCAGTGATGAAGATTACGCCGAGGCTACACAGTTAGTCTTCAGGTAAGTCTATGATGTCCTGGACTAGCTATACAGTCCTTGTATATAAAGGTCTGAGATTCAAAAGGAAATATGATGAAGAATCTCAGTTATGTTTTAAAAATGTTGTACTCTGATCTTGTCAATTGTGATCAGATGAAAAGAATCTGCTGATCTAAAAAATCAAATCAGATTAGCAAGACATAGTCCGTTGAATGAAGAATGAGGATAGTCAGCAAAGCAAGTTAACCGAAGTGTTGAGAAAAGGTATGCTAAGTTGGTTTGCTGGGTATTCGGATCCAACCTAAGAATATTCAGAATATCATACACTCATTGCTGGATTGAATGGAGAAATTACATTTTACGGATATATTATAAGGTGTATGAACTCTATTGGTTCACGGACTATCATTGTCAGAAGGACACTGACACTGACATACTGCAGAGCAGGACCATAAAAGATGTTAGATTGTTTTCAAATAAATGCAACAACGTCCATAAGATTTTGAATTTTAACATTGGATTTCAACCTATAAATAAATGTCTTGACATCCATGAAAAATGGGGGTGATAACCAGTGTAAGAGAAAATACGAGCAATCTATTCAGTAATAAAGGGAAGATAAACAGAAAAGTTATAAATTTTATACACCCTGAGATATCTGCTGAGAACTTAATCTACAAGATCCAGATAACTTCAAGTGTCTGAAACAATCTATTTTTATCAAGCCTTACAGCACATGGAGTAATTGAGCAACTGAGCATATTATATACATGCCGAATCACTTTATTGATACAATGTATTCTTTGTTTTACAACAAAGGATTTCTAGACTGTGAAGCATCAGCTGAGGTGTGAAGGATAGTTGAGTGAAGCTAGGGTAGAAATATTTGCAATAAAGCTGTGTGTGGTGGAGCTAGTGAAGTGACAATCTTACCTTTGAAGGACAAGTGGAATACTTGGAGAAGCAGCAATCCTAATTGTTATCTAAGTGTTCAGTCTGTGAAGCTTTAGTGATTAGTGAAGGACAATAATTTTAACTTTATATCTTGTAACTGTACCTCAAGATCATAGTGAATTTCCTCCAAAATCACAGCATAAGGGGAGACGTAGAGGATTACACCACCTTGAACTTCCATAATCAAATTTCTTATGTTATTTACTTTCAGTATTTACTTTAGTTATCTTAGTGATTACCAATCCAATCTAGTTAACATATCACTCACTCTACTCGGCTGAGTACACAGCACCTGTTGAGTAACTTACACTAAGCATATTTCGGAAACAACAGTTTACAAAGGCTTAAATTAACACAGTTGTATATGACTCACTGACTAAATTAGTCAGCAAACTAATTAGTAAACTGAGTTATTAAATTCTTGGGTTTTTTTTATCACTTTAGTTTTAATTTGCATAAAAAGTTTTTAGGGGACAAGTTTACCCTGCCCCCCCTCTAAACTTGTCTCAAGCCTTTCCAAGGGACATAACAATTGATATCACAGTAGTGGTCTTCTGTTCTAGACTTTCTAACACAAAATTTCTATTCTAAAGAGATCATTTGTTGTTATTTTTGAAAATAGTTTCCAAGTTTATTTTCAAAAGTTTTCAATTAATTTAATCATGGATTCACGAAGTCCCTTTGGTAAGATCTTCAGTTGTTCTATAAGTTGATTTGATGAATTTAAAAACAGATTGCAGGCATATGTTGCTACCACTCATGAAAAGCTGATTTATGTGATGACCGAAGAGGTAATCAAAGAACCAGTAACCCAAATCAACATGGAAAGCACTCAGAAAGAAGTTTTCAAAGTGATAGAGCAAGTTAATGAATCACAAAACCTGCCGATTAGGTACCCTGCTCAGAATAATGCTGAAAATTATGAGGAGATCATTCTATATATAGCTTATTATTTTGAAATCAACAAGAACAGAATTACACTTGATGAAGGCATAGAAGAATGCTCAACATATGACAAAGTCAAATGGATTGTAAGAGTTGAAGAATCTGGCACACTCAATTGTAAATATTTAGCTTACAATGATATATGAAATGAAAATGACTTAAATGTTCAGAGAGCATAATGAGGAAAACGATTCTACATGCAGACATTCATATGCATCTAGATCTTGTTCTTCTACTACTAGATCTAATCCAGGAAATTTAGAGCTATGTGAATCTCTTGACATCCTCCTAAAGAAATTAGAGGCAATCCAAAAGAATCATGAGAATGTAAAAAATGAACGAGAATCACTTAGAGCTGAATTTCTAACATTGGCTGTTGAACTTAAATTTGTCAAATCAAATAGCAGAGCACAAGATGTTGGATTTGTAGAGATTCATAGTGATTCAGCAGATAAAATTACCATCTATGAATCAACAACAAATCCTACATCTTCATTCCAATTCAAATTTGGGAAGCCACATGGTAACAGATCAGGCCTCGGATTCGATAGTCAATAAACTTCTAAGGCCGGACCTAGTAAAGCTACTGAACCAAATACAAGAATTGGTCCTAAGTTTGTAGTTAAACAAAAGTCTAATCCTCTGAAAGCTGCATTCCACCAACAATTGCTTTTATGATAGATACCGAACGAAAATAATATAAAAGCAGCAGTGATGAGTAAAAGATCTACTTCCGATATTCTATGAAATTAAGGATCAACAAGATATTACATAATTTCCTATATCCAAAAATGAGTTTACAACATATCTAATGGGTAATGAGTACCAACCCCAATCCATCTCGTCAACCAAAATATTCAACCACGCAAATATATATCTTTAACGAATGTATAAAAAAAGATGTAACTTTTATGAAATTCCGCTCCTTATTAATTAATTATGCAATCAAAATCGTGAAATCACTTTAACCTTTCTTTGATACCACATGCTGGATATGCAGAAACCTGAAAAAGGATCCGAAACGCGGGAAAAATTGAATCTGGAAAATTTCCAGTGCTCGCAATCGCGAGAGCGCTCTCAAAATTTCCAGTGATCTAATTCACAACACCGATTGAGACACTCGATCATGCACAGCGGAAGCAACGAATTGAATTCGTTTACGATCTTATTACGACATGATTCACCTGATTAATCTAATACATAAGAAGGTTTGAAGATTTACCCAGCCGAAGAGAAGCCGTGAACTTCCAAGTTGTATCTTTAAGTGACGACTGGTATACGTCAATCTCGCATTCCAACCTCCTCGAATATGCTCCAAGAAAAACCCTAGGTTTTTCTTTTCCCTAATTGCTAAGGCCAGAAACTAATTTTTCTCTCATTTTCTCTGTAATGAGACGCAGAAGATGGCATGTTTGTGTGTTTGGGGGAACTCTCTTTATATAGAAAAATAACCGAGCAAGAGAGAGTTATCCCTTTTACAAGACAATTATCATTTTCCCTAAGAAAAAGGTATTTTCCTTAAATAAGAGATAATAATCATTAAATGAGAAGATCAATCTTATTTATCCATTAATTATTTAACAAATAAATAATTAATTACACATGTGATATAATTCAGGAAACTTTCGTGTCCCAATTTTCTACACATGTGGCGCTATTTATCGTGACATGGAAAATAGAAAATGTCTTCTTTCTTTTACATTTTATTTACCGAATAAATAATATTTCGCATATTCATGAAATAGACACTCTATTTAATTTATTCTCGAGGTTCCAAAATAAGAGAATTCACTCGTGTGTTAGGAGCCAACCCGGGGACCATGGACTTATAAGCAATAGCTACAACAAATTGAACAAAATATGAGTCAAAAACAGTGGCACCAGTCGAGATGGCACGATCGAGCTTTAGAGTTTCACACTATTATCAACTATCCAATTAGCAGAATAGACAACTCAAGCTCGATTTAGCAAAGGAAAAAAGATTGAAGCCTACGCTAGGCTGCTAAACTATAAGGAGCTCGCTAAGCTGCAACATGATAAGTGAATACGAGATCATTCATTCGTTGTGGGAGATTATGTTCTTCTCAAGAGAGAAGCCACATGGCATCGAGTTGATAGAGGAAAATTATCTCTGAACTTGGAAGGTCCTTACCAAGTGTCAAGCGAAGTCAAAAGAGACACCTATATTCTGAGAAACAAAGACGGGATCGATCTCAATCACCCTTGGCACGCAGACAACTTAAAATGGCAATACAAGTAAAATTCGGCACGAGTTATGGCATTCACTCCCTCATGTTTTAACGTGAGTGATTTCACTTTCTTTATTCTCAAAGATAGAGTAATCATTCCCTCATTTTCTAACTGAATGTATACTCTCTTTTGTAAACACTTAACCCGCCCTAAGTGAAGGGATGAGCTCAATACAGATCAATTTTAAATTTTACCAGTTTCATTTATACTTTATTTCTGCCAATATGATTGATAAATTGCAAGAACAAAAACAAGCAAGATAGTTATTTATTACAAGCTCGGACATCGCAACCCGTCGACCTTGTCATAAACAATGGGGCCACATGTTATACCAGCACCGAGCCTGCAATCAATATGATTCGAAAGACAGCAAAATTTCTAGCATGAAGCAAACACCTTAATAGAAAATTTGGGCCCGTAAAATTTCAAGCTCACAAATCCAAATAGAAGAAAAGTAAAGTAAAGTTCAGGTCAAAGCAGGGCCAAACCATAGCAAAAAGCGTCAAAGTGCCGCAAATGTAAAGTTAAGTTATTACAGGCCCAAAATCAACGAATGTTTTCAAAGTTTTCAAAATATAAGGCAAAAAAGTTTGAGGAGGAGGGTTCAGATTCATCACATCAGCTTCATGACCCGCGAGACCTTGAGATTGGCCACATCCGTCTCGTGAGCTGCTCTTTCAATATCAACATTCAGGAAAGGAGAAAGCGACTCATCCGGGATCTCTTGAGGTTCTATAGTAGCCTCATCACCGGCCTCCATACCATCCACCAGTTCTCACAGATTACCAGGGTGGATTTCAGGAGGAGCCCAAGGTTCAACCCCATCGTTGAATTATACCTCAAGCTAATAATCAACATATGGGACGAAATTCTGAAATCTCATCTGATAAAAGAATTGGGAAAATATATTTCATTGATTAAAATGAGGTTACAATACATCGGTATATATATACACGTATAGAATATTCCGGAACCATATGTAAATATAAATAAATACAAAATATACATATAATCCTAATATGCCCCCTCAAGTGGGACGAGGAAGACGAAGGCCCATCTTGGAATTAATGTGAGTAAATGGAAGCCGAGGAAGCGGCTTGGTAAGAGCGACGGCAAGCTGATCAGCACTAGACACATGCGACACACGAACTAGACCACGCTGAACAGACCACACTGAACATGATCACGGATGAAGTGGTAATCGATGGCTACATGCTTCATACGGGAGTGGAAAATTGGATTAGCACATAACAGAGTAGAACCAAAATTGTCATAGAAAATGAACGGAGTAGTGTTAATGGAGAAACCAAGATCAGCAAGGAGATAAGTAAGCCAAGAAATCTCAGCAGCAGTATCAGCAACAGAACGATATCCGGCTTCTCTAGAAGAACGGTCAACATAAGTATGCATCTTAGAACTCGAGGAAATAAGATTTTTCCCTAGAAAAACAAAATAGGTAGAGGTCGATGAGTAACCGGCATCTTGGTTCCCACCCCAATCAGCATCGGAAAAGGCATGAAGCGCAAGCGGGGACGCAGAGAATAAATGCAAACCTTCATGCAAAGTACCAGCTAAGTAGCGAAGAATGCGTTTAACAAGAGACCAGTGATATTTAGAAGGGGGTGCATATACCGAGAAAGTTTGTTATCCGCATAAGCAATATTAGGCCGAGTAAACAAAAGACACTATAAAGCACCAAGAACCTGACGATACTGAGTAACATCCGAATGCGGGGGAGACGCCAAGTCACTAGATGTAAAAGCATCAGGAGGAAGCGGAGTGGAGACGGTTTTGGAGTCTTGCATGTTGACCCGAGAGAGAAGCTCATGGTTATATTTCATTTGAGTGAGCAAGAGACCATGAGCATTAGGGGTGACCTCAACACCCAAGAAGTACGATAAAGGCCCAAGATCCTTAATAGTAACCGGTGACCAAGACAATCGACAACCTGTTGTACCTAAGACGGAGAGCTTCCAGTAATAATAATATCATCAACGTAAACAAGCAAAATAGTAATACTAGAGGAAGTGCGGGCAATAAACAGAGACGAGTCAGCAGCAGAATTGACAAAACCAATAGAGAGAACAAAAGACCGGAGTTCATGATAACAAGCCCGGGGTGCCTGCTTAAGCCTATAAATTGCTTTATGAAGCTTGCAGACGTAAGTGGGACGATCTGTGTTCTCAAAGCCCAGAGGCTGAGTCATATAAACATCCACGGAGAGTGAACCCTGCAAGAAGGCCTTATTGACATCCAGTTGACGTAGAGACCAACCCAAAGAAACCGCATTGCTGAGAACCAGATGAACAGTAGTAGGTTTCACCACAGGGCTAAATGTCTCAAACTAATCAATACCTGGCCTCTAGGTAAAACCTTTCGCCACTAATCGAGCCTTATAGTGGTCTATGGAGCCATCTGGATGTTTTTAAATCCGACTGACCCACTTGCAACCAACTACATTAAGATCAGATGCAGGAGGATCTAGTGACCAAGTGCCATTCCGCACAAGCGCATCAAACTCCTCGGACATAGCAAGACGCCAATGCGAACTTTGTAAGGCTTGTTTAACAGTAGAAGGCTCAGTATCAGAATATTGAGAATCCAACTGGGCGGCAAGGTTAAGGATTTGGCGGGGTTTAAAGATGTGATTGCGAGACCGAGTAACCATGGGATGAGAGGGTGGTGGTGGTGGGGAAGGGGACGAGGGGGAGAGGGTGGGGACGAGGAAGAGGATGCAGACTCGAGAGAAGATGCGGGTTCGGGAGGGGATGGATGAGAGGATGATGGAATCGGGGAGGGTGGGGGGAGGGGAACGGACGGTGAAGGAGGATGAGGGAGATCCGAGTAAAGAGCAAGAGAAAGTAAAGTGTCAAGTGATGGGAGATTAGGATCAAAAGGAGTGATGGCAAAAGGAAACAGATCCTCAACAAAACGACCATCACGAGAGACATACATACAGGAACCAGAGAGATCATAGCACAGGTAAGCGCTTTGTGTGAGGGAATAGCCAAGAAAAACACATGGTACTGAGAAGGATTCCAGCTTATGGTGATTGTATGGCTTAACCCAGGGAAAACAAAGACCCCCAAAAACCCGGAGCTTAGCATAGTCGGGGGGATTGGAGAAGAGTTTTTCATGAGGGGAGAGCATGGCCAGAGTTTTGGTAGGCATTCTGTTAATAAGATAGACTGCAGTGCTAACAGCATAAGACCAGTAGGTAAAGGGCATGGAAGCATGGGTAAAAAGATTGAGGGCCGTTTCTACTATATGTAAATGACTCCGTTCAGAAATACCATTATGTTGGGGGGTGTGAGGTGGGGAAGTGTGATGGGCAAAGCCTTGCGAGGACAAGAAAGGACGTAAAGCGATGTATTCAGTTCCATTATCGGAGTAAAAGGTTTTAATAGAAGCATCAAGAAGCTTTTCAACATAAGGCTTAAATTTAGTAAAAAGCAGAAGACACATCGGATTTATGAACGAGGGGGTAAAGCCAAATAAAACGCGTAAAGTGATCAACAATAATTATGTAATATTTATAACCATCAACAGAGTAAATAGGTGCAGTCCAAACATCCGAAAAGACAATATCTAAGGGGCAGGAAGATTGCAATGTAGATTCTGTAAAAGGAAGCCTATGGCTTTTATTACTCAAACAAGCATCACAAAGAGAGGAAACAACATATGATATGTCTAAATAATTGTGTTGAACTAAAAACTGAATAATCAAAAAAGCTAGATGACCACAACGACGGTACCAAGTCGAGCTGGTCGTTTTATTGGCCGAAAAAGCAAGCAAGGGACTGGAAGACCAATTGTAGACACCATATTTAGCTTGGCCTTGGTGAAGGCATCGACATGTCTTCAAATCCTTCATCAAAAAGGAATCAGATAGGAATTCAATGGAAAAGGAGTTATCAGAACAAAATTTAGAAACAGATAAAAGATTCTGGGATAGCTGGGTGACACACAAGATATTAGATAAACGAAATGAAGAGAGAGATGCCGAACCAATATGACTAATGGTAAGCGAACGACCATCACCAATAATAATATTATCCAAACCTGTATAGGAGTCATGCAAGGACGGGAGGTTGAGATCATAAGTCATGTGATGAGAGGCCCCAATGTCGAGCAACCAGGATGATGCAGCCTGAGTCGGAGAAGCCGGAGGAGGTGGAGCAGGTGTCGGATTTGAGCTAGGGTCGGGCAGACGAGGCAACTGTTGAAAGAACGGATAAGTTGGACACTTTTTAGCAGAGTGGCCAAAGACGGCACACAGTTGACATTTCCCTTGGTATGGACGAGGAGCTCGGGAGGGAGGCCGAGGGGTAGGGAAAGAGCGCGGAGAAGGAAAGGAGGGTGCAGGTGGAGGATAGGACATTGAATAAAGCAGCGGTAGTGTTGGGTTTGTGTTTTTTTTATGGTAAAATAAAAGAAGCAAGTAAAGATTTTGTTTTTTGGTTTTTGTTTTTGTTTTGTGGCTGGGAAAATTAAATGGAATAAAAAAAAAGAAATCAGACGTATGAAAAGTGTGCCGGAACGGGGACCGGGGGATCTTTTCAGAAATAAAACGTAGATTTATTTGAACGGAAGCAAAGGTATGGTGATTGGGACTATACAATCAAACGGAAATTGAAAAAAATAATGGAAACGGGAGAGGACGAGGGAAAGCTGGGTGCTTGACCGGAGAAAAGATCGAAGTCGGAGATTTTGTGGTTGCTGTATATTGAAACGGAGAAGGAGGAAAGGCGTCGGAAATCAAGTAATAGGAGGAGGAGAAATGAAAGAAATTAAAAAAGGGAGAATTGAATTCTCAACGTTCTGATACCATGATAGAAGAATTGGGAAAATATATTTCATTTATTAAAATGAGGTTACAATACATCGGTATATATATACACGTATAGAATATTCCGGAACCATATGTAAATAAATATAAATAAATACAAAATATACATATAATCCTAATATCATCAGACATGGCTCGAATAGCCGCTCAGAAACCCATCCTGCGATTTGCGGCAGAGCGGGGGTCCGATAATCTAAATCTCTGCGCATGCATCTGGTGATATGAAAGATCCCCTGATCGAAACCCTCTAGATTAATGGCCTCCTGAGCACCCTGATACTCAGCTGATACTTTGTACTCCTCAACAGCTCTCAAGCAATCCTCATGCATCTTGTCTCGAATTCAGCCTCGGCTTTGCAAAACCTCTTAGCAAGTTCATCATTATTGCTCCTCCCATCGGCCAACCTTCTCTCAGCAACTACCAAAGACTCTATGGTAGAATCCCGCTCTTTCTATGCCACCTCGAGATCCGGAGCCCTCGACTCACAAATGGTAGTCAGACTACTCAGTTCATTCTTCAAATTTACATTGTCCCAGTTTCCCTTAATCAGCTCAGCATCAAGTTTGATCTCTGCGTCAATAGCACGAGCCTTCTCCTCATACAGCACCTTATGGACCTCGCTTTCTTTCTTGGCTTTGTTTATAGCGCGCACAACACTGCAATGGCTTCTTGCATTCAAAAACAGCTTGTCCAACAGCGGTCACCATCTGGGATAAGGGATAGACAAGTTGAAGTGTCTGAAGAGACTTCCTATGCTTCCCAGGTTGCCCATCAGCCCGTATAGGTCATGCCGGTTAGGCAAAGAGTTTGTTAGTTGATCAAAGACGACTATAAGGTTCGCCAGCCCGATGCCGACATTATATGCAGCTCCGTCAAAGACCTTCTTATCAAGATTACTGACTGGTGTGACCCCCTCCATCAATGCATGGACCAAAGTCTTCCATTCTCTCCCGATTTTCAGGCATTCGGAAACCCGGCCTCGCCCACATGGAGCCCTCATCCCGATTTTCAATCCTTCCAGCTGGCTGACTACCCATAGAGCCTTGACCATCTAAAACATTCCCAGTCACCGGCGTAACAAAAAGTCTACTTAGGGGACTCTCCAGCATCGCCATAACACCTTCGTCAACAGGAGCATCAGGCTCCGGAATTACACCAATAGGACCCGCAAAAGTTCTTTCTTCATCTCGCCTAGCCCCCATCAGTGGGGCAATATTAGGATTTGTTTCATCAGAACCCTCCAGCTCGATCGCTTCAACAACACGAGTAGAAACATGACTTGGTTCACGGATATGAATACCACCATGTCGCCTCTTACGAGAGGCAGTTTTCACAACAATTCTTATATTCCCCAAAACTTAGGGAGCAGTAACAACGATCGGAGCCCGCTCAACAACCGGAAGTAGGCAGCAGCATTGGGATCTTGTGACACAATCGAGGGAATCAGCTGTCCCCGACGGGCGGATAAAGTCTGCTCTCTCATCGACCTTCGTTCTCGGGCCAACCTTCTATTATCAGCTCGCAGTCTTGTTGGGTCCATGTTCTCTGCGCAAAGTTTAAAACAATCAGTCAAATGGTTATCAGACAAGAAAAATAACAAGTCTTAAATTTATGAATGAGACAACTACAATATCAACAAAATTCGGCGAGAGAGAAACGAAAAGGAGAAATATAACTACAAGGATTAGGTCCACGTCGGCCCTGATATCTCCCACAAAAATCATAGTCATGGGGCAACGCGTCTTCATGGCAGGACATAAACCATCCCGATCAGGCCTAACAGGGGTAACCTCGACTGGGGGCTGCACAAGATCAAGCCATGGTCCTGCGTTCCCGGCCAAATAATGTAATGCGGACATGCACCGAGTATCCTCCTATTGAAGGTGCAAGATTGGGTCTGATTCACAGCATCCCAACCCAGAAGTCTCACAATAGCTTCCACGAAAGGAAGTTCCCACTCTGGAAAATCAGACACGTTTTTTATCCATAAGAGATCAGACAACCTGGCCGACCTTGACACCCCTCTCCTGAAAGGCCAACCGACCCACGACTCTGTTATAAAATCTACGCGGGAACACAACAGAATTCAAAATTTTGATTTCCTTTTAACCCAAGATTGACTTCATTTAAGAAACAAGCATAAAAGAAGTAGACAAGATAATACCTTGGTTGATCTGATTGGATTGACGCTTTGTCTACGGATGTAATTTCTGCATGAAGCCGCCTAATTGGTCGGCCTCTACCATTGATCCACACGAACAGCCCGCTGGAATCCCATCATGGATTTCTACCAGAAAAATTTTGTTGCTAGACCGACCTATTCTCTCTCTCAAACTATCGCTCTAGGAAGAACTCAATTTTCTAGTAAATTAGAACTCTTCTAATTGTGATGTACAAAATAGCGTGACACCCACCTCCTATTTATAGTAAATGGTGCGCCCCATACTACTCCCAAACTCATTGGGAGAAACTTCCTGTTAGATTAAGGAGAAAGAAAACATTTTCCTAATATAATAAGGAAAATATCTTTGATTCATTTATCTCAATTAATTTAATATCTTATATTAAATATTTTCAAAATATTGTCAATATCTAAAATTGATAATCTTTATCTTATACCATAAATCTATTTTTTATAAAATAATTAATATCTAATATTAATATATGGTAATCACATTAATTAAATTGCACAATCCAAGTGTATCTTATACACACATAGTCTGTGCCCCAAAGCCAATATTTTGGCATCCGGAATATTCTTAATTAACATAATGCTATGATTAATTAATTTGCAAAATACATGTGTTTCCATATACACAAATAATTTCGACACACATATACATTATATATATATATATATATATATATTTAATTAATAAATATAATTAATATCTTGTTTTTAATTTATTCATAATAAATAAATACCACAATATTAATATATCACTATATAGTCGAGATAAAACTTTCCTTATTTGGTTATCACTATAACCGCATTTAAATCCGGCTAGATGCTCTTATGTGTGTGACCCGATAGGCTTCCGAATATGTTTGCCGTAGGCACAAAGTGAAATTACGAAAATGCCCTTCATACCTAACGATCACAGAATAGCGTCTAACAACACACCGTCACCCCATATCATCGGAAGAGTCAAATACAATGAATACTACCTTTCATGTGAAGCAGTTACCGTGTAAATATAATCCTATCACTGTTACAATATCCATACAGTCGTACATCGAGTGTCAAGCATCAACGACCGTATCTTATAATCTGGATATCATGCTCTCTCAAAGTAACTCATTTACTTCAACTTTGCAAAGATTCACGAGAATAAGACATTCCTTATAAGAAGGCCCTTTCGGATATTTACTCCTAATAATATGATACGTGATTTCCGGACGAGCAACATGAATCCTACGCATGCTTCAGTATCACACCCAATCACTACTGCACGATCACCCCATGGATAGGGGAAACCTCAATAGTGTCAAAGTATGACAATCAACATCGTGATGTCATGAAGACTCTGGTCTCAGGATAATTACACAACCGCCACATAGTGCGACACTTAATGAAGTAAGTGGGTCAGTCTAATGTACGCATTCTCTAATACACGTCCACGTACAGTCCAAGTGTCTCTACTTTTTGATAGGCGAGATCTATCCCTACCTTCAATAAGATAGAAGACATATAATATGTGCTAGTCTAATCGTACTATTAATGTCCTGTGTAATAGCACATACGACATTTCACTATCAAACCTGCTAAAGTGAGTCGAGATCTCATCAACCATAATCACTATCATGGTTTCTCTCTCATAGTTTGACACTAGGGACATTATCTAATATACAATCACAAATTGCTTCATATGGATAAATAGAATATATAATAACATTAAAGCCATTTAACATATATATATAAACATAAAGATAGCAGAAATGATCCAACTCGATCGTATCCGGTCCAACTCGATTGAAACACAAGAATCTCATGCAATACTCACAACCAACCCTGAGGGTGAATGTATCACTATCTGTGGGGACTCAGACTTTCTTCATATCATGCTCCAAATGACCAAGTCAAAAGGAACAACCTTAACACACACATGAATCTCTGACGAGACCCTGTTAATTGCCTAAGCAATGAATGCACTTACAATATCAGCTATATAGAAAAGGTGGAAGAACCACACAAGGTTCAGAAATGAGCCTCATAGATCCATGTACTGCTCCTGCTGCGCCTCTAAGGCAATACTGTGTTTTGGCTCAGTTGTAGAATCTCCAGTAATTTCTAGCTAAGAACATTTCTAGCTCACTGTATCACTTAATCAAAGTGGCTGCAAACCCAGACCATAGCACCTACTATCTTCATAAGATTCAGGGTGTATATATGTGTTGGGAATAAAATTTACTTTTGATGATGATTCATCGTATTCAAGAAGATGTTTATTTACACCCTATTGATGAAGTGCTGAAACTAACTGTTATAGTGGAAAGCTAAAAGATGTCTAGAACTGGATGTATAGGTTTTACTAAAGTCTGATAATTGTATAGGTTATATCAGACAAGCACTGTAATAGATAGAAGTGTCATAAAATAGAAACTGGAAATCATCTAAGAAACTTGAAAACACTTAAAAAACTGGAACTGAACTTATGACTGAAAATGTACACCCAATAACTGAAGTTCACTCAGAAACTGAAGAAGGTAAGTTCGCTGAGGGACACGGACTCGGTTGGCTTATCTAGAACTGAAAGCTGAGGAAACGGACTCGTATTTGAAGAACTGAGGGACACAGTCTCAGTTATGGAAGATTGAAGAACTGGGGGTTCAAACTCAGTTTATGAAGATTTTAAGCCGAGATTGTAAAGTTAGAATTCAGGTAATTCTGTGATGGCCTGAAATGACTTTATGAATCCTGAAAGAAGACCTAAGTATCATAAGGACTGTGATATCTTTGATGATATTTATATGGAATGGTGTAATCTAATTCAGTCACATATAATCAGTTAAATAGAGTACTGAAGTTTTTGAAGAAGAGTAAAACCTCAGTTAATGCTGTAAGTCAATCTCAGTTAATGCTCTAAGTCAGTTATCAAACTGAAAACTGACATACTCATTATAAAAATGATCAGGAAACTAAGTTTTATAAGTCAATCATCCAACAATCTGAAAGTACATTCGAACGTTGAAAAGGAAGCAACCCTATTGGATGAAAAACTGAAAAGTCAGAACGGTCACTAAATATAGCCGTTGCACTATAGACGTTGATACATGTCGAATTCAAATGAAATTAACGTTGAACCTCACACTATAAATAGATGACTTTGCCCCAAGGATCAAACACCAAGAATTAACAAGATTACAAGCCTTTTTGTGCAAAAGTCTCGTTCATTCGTATTATTATTTGCGCTCAACAACATCTTATCTAGTATTCTTCAAGTGTTCAAGCTACATCGATATTATCCAGATTTCTACACTTTGAAGAAACACAAGCGAGAATCAATTCAGCCCAACTTTGATTTCAATCAAAGGATTAGATTGTGAAGCAATCCGGTCAAGGAGTTGTCAAGGATAGTTGTGACATTTGTAGTCGGGTAGACTGTGTTTGTGGTGGTAGTTGGTGAAAAGACAATACAACCCTCTAAGGACCAGTGGTTCAAGCTGTTGAAGAGCAGCCATTCAACCTGTTCATTAGTTGTTTAGATAGTGACACTAGGGATTAGTCATGCACTATCAATTAGGACTTTTTGTAACTGCATACCTCAAGGAGTTCTAGTGGAATTTTCCTCCTACATCATAGGGGAAGAGTGGACTGACAAGATTACACCACCTGGAACCACTATAATTCTTGCTCTATTTACTTTAGGCATTTACATTCTGTTATTTATTTTTGCAGCACTTATATTTGTCATACAGCATATTGAAACTGAAATTGATTGTTATAAGCACACATTTCACAAATTGACATTCACCAGAATTCAGTTTTGCATACATAGCTTTTTCTTATAGAATAACAAGATCCAGATAAAGGCTAAAATCTATATCCGATGCCGGTTGACTCAGTTTTGTATCAGTCAGTTTGACTTAAACTCAGCTTTGTTGGCTCAACGCCACACAATTATAACTGAACCTTAATTGTGAATCAATCTACACTAGACTCAATTTCAGTTAGGTTTTTGGTTTCAATTTTATTCACCGCCCCTCCTCTAAACTTGTGTTAGCCTTTCTAATGGACCAACAATTGGTATCAGAGCAGTGTTCTTTGACAAGCTATTGTTGAAAACTCACCTGCTCTAATTATCTCCTCTAGTTGTTTTCCGGAAAAACCTTAGTGTTTCAGATTCCAGTCTTTGCATAATACAATTCTCATTCACTCACATAATGTTTACAATAAGTATGCCAGACCAATGCTGATGTGCAACATGGACAGATTTGATGAATATAAACGTCGTTTGCAGGCCTTTTTAGCAGTTTCTCATGATGAGATGATAAACGTACTCACTGATGGACCTATTCAGATCACGCACATGCAAACTATCAACGGTGAACAAGTCAGAGTTCCCAAGCCTAAAGCTAATTGGACCAATGATGATCGGAAAAGAAACAACTTGAACAATGTTGCCATGGATATCATACTCAGGACTATTGATAGCAACATGTACATGAAAGTCAAGGATTGCACTACTGTAAAAGATATGTGGGAGAAACTTCAATTAGTTTACGAAGAAACTGATTCAATTAATGAGAATAAGATCTTTGTAGCAAAGCAGAAGTTTGAGAACTTCAAAATGAAGTGAGGCAAAAATATTGATCAGATGGAAACAAGATTCAGCGCTATCATGGATCAATTGGATCTACTCAAGATTGATTACACCAAGAAAGAAATCAAAATAGAATCTTGAAAGCTTTACCAATGTGCTAAAAGATGAAAGTCACAGAAATGGAAGAATCAAGAAGACTTGACATAGAAGATTCTTTCAAAATCTTCTCAGATCTCAAAGATTATGAATTCAGTGAAGATTTCACCATGACAACAACTCCAATCAAAGCTATGAAGGAACCCAAAACATTAGCTCTTGCAGCAGCAGTCTCAAATGATAATCAAGAAACCTCATCTAGCAATCTTCAGCAATTGTATGAGATGGAGGCGCAGATGGCTCTAATGATGAACAGAATTTGAAGAATGAAGAGTGGACACCCGGTCACTCAGAAGTTCATCAAGAGGACTCTTGAAAAGAAGAAAGACGATGAATATATTTGCTTCAACTGTAAGAAGCCTGGACACTTCAAAGCTGAATGTCCAGGGCTGACTGGTAAGAAGACTCGGCAACGATGAACTGGTAGAAGAGCACTCTTAGCTAGAGATGAGTCAGACTATGAAGCTGGTACTGAAAGATTATCTGATGACACAGCTTTAATGGCTCATATGGAGAATCCGATTGAGGTATGTGAATCTAACTCTAAGTATTCCTCAGCTCAGATTTCTATACAAAATGCATGTTCTTCGACTGCTGACTCCACTACAAAAATATGGAAATAGAAGAGACACTTGATGAATTGATGAATCAACTTGTAACTATTCAAGCTGTTTGTGAACCAATTAAAGCAGCAAAAGAAGTTCTAATTCTGAAGTTGAAAGATTGAAGTCTGAACTAAACTTGATGAAACTGACTAGAACTGATAAAGGAAAGAATCGTATCGGCATCGCATCGACGAGCGAAAGAATCGAATCTTTTTCTCAATCAAGTTCAGCTACTGGATTCAAATTAGGAAAACCATATGGAGACATAAGTGGCGTAGGATTTGATACACGTCAATCTTCTAAGGAAGGAACTAGCAAAGCTGTTGAACCTAGTATCAAAACTGGTATTAAGTTTATAGCTGAGCAACTTCCACAAACTAAGAAAATTGCTGAACCTGTAAAGTCAGCCTCACATAAAGCAACTCATTTTTCTAAGAAGACAACTGTACCTACCAACAAAGGAAAACCAAATGGTAGATCAACTATACCTCAAGAAAACCGAAATGTTAGATCAACTGCCAGATCTACAAAAACTGATCAAGTTAAGAACCAGAAAAACTATAATTAGAGTAAATCTAAGAATGTCAATCATTCAAAGATTCACACATCCAGGGGGAAAGGCAGACTATACCCCACTGATGATGATTGGAATTCTACTGAATCTACTATTAAAACTGATAAGAACAATCATTCCAGGCATAAAACTTATCACAAGTTTCAGTCCAAGACTCAGCAGAGAGCTTATCCCAGTTCTCATCAAAAGTCCCATTACAAAGGTCTGTTCAGACCTCATTACAAAAGGAATGATGTTTATTATTCAATTTTTTAAAATAGAAGACATTTTGGAAATCAGTCTAAACCAGAAGACCTGAGAAATCATATAAATGAGACACAATCCAAGAAAAAAAATTATGGAAATGTGGCTTATATACATGAAAACAAGTTCAACAATTTCCAGAGAAGACCTTATGGAAATATACCCAGAGTTGTACTGAGAACTGACCACTATGGACCCAAACAGAGTTGGGTACCTAAAGAATTTTAATTTGTTTTGTAGGATATTTGGTACTTTGACAGTGGATGCTCTAGGCACATGTCAAAGTGCAAGGACTGTCTCACTAATTTTGTAGCCAAAGATGGACCCAGAGTCAATTTTGGAAGTAATGTCAGACCTAGTTACACAAAAGGTTACGGAAACTTAATCAAAAATGGACTCATAATCAAGAATGTATCTTACGTGAAAGGACTACACTACAATCTACTCAGCACAAGTCAATTATGCGAGATGGGATACAAAGTTACCTTTGATAAGGGGTATTGCATTGTCGTCAGTGAAACAGCTTTTCAAGTAGTTCTTGCTGGATGAAGAGAAGAGAACATGTACGTTGTAGATTGGTGTACATCATTTTCAGAAACGTGTTTGATCGTGCATACCAAGTCAGAACTCAGTTGGATGTGGTCCAAGAAACTGAGTCACCTAAACTTTGAGGATATCAACCTGTTAGTCAAAAAGAACTTAGTGATTGGACTACCAGAGATGACATACAAGAAAGACATCCTATGTGATGCATGTCAAAAAGGAAAACAAACAAAAGCAAGTTTCAAGACTAAGTCTCATCATTCAACAAACAGAGTTTTAGAACTGGTACATATGGACTTATTTGGACCAGTTACACCAATCATTGTTAGTGGAAAGAAATACACTTTTGTGGTGGTTGATGACTTTTCTAGATACACTTGGGTTATTTTCATGACCAAGAAAAGTGAGACCAAGCAGCAACTAAGTGAACTTCTCAAGAGACTTCAAAATTAGAAGAGTGTTACAGTAATCAAGATCAGATCAGATAAAGGAACAGAATTTCTCAACAACATAATTATTGAATATTGATGACAAAATGGAGTTCTACACCAGCTTGCATGTACGGAAACACCTCAATAGAATGGAGTAGCTGAAAGAAGGAATAGAACACTCAAAGAAGCTGGAAGAACAATGATCTATGAATCTAAACTGCCAGAAAGATATTGGGCAGAAGCTGTGAATACAGCTTGTTATACTCAGAATCGAGCTCACATGAACAAGAGACATGAAAAGACACCTTATGAGATTTGGAATAGAAGAAAACCAAATGTCTCATACTTTCACGCCTTTGGAAGCAAATGTTTTGTTCACAATAATGGCTAAGATTAGCTCAAAGTTTTTCAACCAAAAGCTGATGAACGAATATTTCTGGGATAATCGAGTGTCAGTAAATCTTTTAGAGTATTAAACAAACAGACACTCAATCATGTAGAATCGATACATGTGGTTTTTTATGAACCAAAATTTACTGGAGACAAAATTGAAGACAAGGATGAATCAGTTTGTCAGCCTCAGTCAAACAAGAATCCAGAACCAGTTTTCATTTATATTGGAAGATTAAATATCTCAGACTCTTCAGATCAAGATCAACCTCAGTTACTGAACTAGCAACTGAACAACAACAAGTAGAAACTAATCCAGTTGATAATAATCAAAATCAAGAAGAACAAGCTCAACAGAATGAAGACCCATTGATGCAACCCCCAGTACATCATTGGATGAGAAATCACCCTAAAGAACAAGTGATAGGTGATTTTGAAGCAGGAGTTCGTACAAGACACCAATTAGATGCTATGATAGCATGCTTTTTGTTTCAGTCTGAACCCAAAGTGATTCAAGAATTCTTAAAAGATCCAGATTAAATTTTTGCTATGCAAGAAGAACTCAACGAATTAGAGAGAAATCAAGTGGGACTTAGTTGACAAGCAAAATCATGTCAATATAATCGGAACTAAATGGGTTTTCAGAAACAAGCTTGATGAAGCTGGGAATATTATCAGAAACAAATCCAGACTTGTAGGAAAAGGTTACTCACATGCTGAAGGGATAGACTTTGATGAAAATGATGCCCCAGTTGCAAGGTTGGAGGCAATCAGATATTTCTTGCCTTTGCAGCTCACAAGAAATTCAAAGTGTACCATATGGATGTTAAAAGTGCATTTTTGAATGGGATACTTGAAATTAATGATCTATGTTTAGTAACCACCAGGATTTGAAATTAATGATCAAGCTGATAAAGTCTTTAAACTGAGAAAAGCTCTTTATGGACTCAAACAAGCACCAAGAGCTTGGTATGAAACTCTATCTTAGTTTCTGGTGGACAATGGTTTTACAAAAGGAAGTATTGATAAAACCTTATTCAGAATGAAATTTGAAGAAAGTACTCTCCTAGTTCAAATCTATGTGGATGACATCATTTTTGGATCAGAAAATGAACAACTTTGTGAGAAATTTGCAAGTTTAGTGAAGAGAAAATTGCAGATGAGTATGATGGGAGAACGAAGTTACTTTCTCGGTTTGCAAGTAAGACAAATGGACAAAGGAATTTTCATTCACCAAACCAAGTATACAAGGGAATTGATCAAGAAGTTTGGAATGGAAAAATCAGCTAGCATTGCAACCCCAATTGGAACCAACATCAGATTAGATGAAGATAAAGATGGCAAGGATGTGGATCAAACTCTCTATAGAAGAATGATTGGAAGTCTACTATACCTAACAGCCAGTAGACCAGATATATCATTTACTGTTGGTGTATGTGCCAGATTTCAAACTACACCTAAAGAAAGCCATCTTACTATCGTCAAAAGAACCATGAAGTATTTGAAAGATACATAAGGAGTTGGGATAGGTATTCAAAAGAAGGAGAATTCAAACAGATATCCTACTTAGACTCAGACTATGCAGGATGCAAAGTGGACATGAAAAGTACTTCAGGCACATGTCAGTTATTGGGAAATAGACTTGTATATTGGTTCAGCAAGAAACAAAACTCAATTTCGACATCAACAGTTGAAGCTGAGTACATAGTAGTTGGAAGCTGTTGTGCTCAAGTTTTGTGGATCAGACAACAATTAAGAGATTATAGAATAGAAGAGGGAATGATTCCTATAATGTGTGATAATACAAGTTCAATTACTATAACTAACAATCCAGTTTTGCACTCAAGGATGAAACATCTTGAGGTGAGACATCACTTCATAAGGGATCATGCAGAGAAAAAGGATGTTACAGTTCTCTATGTCTCGACTGAAGATCAGTTGGCTGACATTTTCACAAAACCCTAGGACAAAGAGAGAATTGCCAAACTGAGAACTGAATTGGGTATAATCAAAGTCAGCTAAGTCAGTTTAAGCCTAGAGATTCGTCAAGGGGATTGATCTTTGTTATGCTGGGTGCGCTCACTTAACAGATCAGTCATTGACATCAACAATCTCAAACCGACTAACTGAAACTGAAGAATTGACGCAACTGAACTTTCTAGAACTAACCTCAAGCATCAGTTTATCTAGTCAAAGAAATTCAAATGATTAAAAGGATAAAATCGACAGCGGTTATATCGCATTTAATTACTTCCGTTTATGTCAGACCATGTTGCGTGTACACCCCCACATTTGTCACAACAGTACATGCATCAGTTACACAAACCATCATGGAATTTGAAAAGTTGGTGCAAAATCATCAGAATATCGCACATCAGTCCATGAACTGTCAATACATCCATTATATATCCAACCCCCTTGCACATTCTCACTCACCAAACAAAAGAAAAATTCAAAATTAGTCTCTTACAAAAATCAAAACTTTATCTTTTTCAAAATCACATCTTTTTCAGAAAATTTAGTAATGGCAGCCTCCAAGAAATCACAAGAAGAAAGGCTCATTACTAAATTAGACACTTTATCTTTTGAAGAATATAAAGCAGTCTGCAACAACACCCAGTTAGGAAGCCTTATGTGCGAGAAGATAACACGTCAACCAGGATTAAGAAACATTCTGGAAGTGAAATTAAACGATGATCGTGATGTTGAAGGGATTTTACAGTTCTGGGAAAATATGAAAGTAGTAAGGCAATCCCTAATCACAAAAGTTCGAGGAGAAAGGATTATCTTCAATGAAGCAGTCATCGGGATGCTATTCGATTTCAAGGAACCACTTTTGAAATCAATAGATTTGAGTTGTTTACCACTCAAAAGAGAAGCCTTTCTCAGACAAATTTCTCTAACAAAGGAACCCGCAGCCATTATTTCACATGTCAACAACCTCAAACCGGAGTTTGGCCCTCTCAGCAAATGGCTCTGCCGGTATATCATTTACAGATACAAAGGCATTGCCATATTATCTTAAGACAATATTAATCTGATGAACATAATCTGGCATGAACTTGAGTTCAATTGGGCAGGTTATGTGTTTACCCAGATAAAACAACAACACTTAGCTGAATTGGAAAGTGTTCGAAAAGCTCAAGCTGATGAAAGAGCACCTGTTGTTAGTCTTCGAATGAAAAAGACACTCACTGGCGTTATTCAACATTATCTGGAAAGACTCAAGGAAGGGAATGCAGCAGAACCGACTGGTGCATCTACAAAAAGAATGGATTCATCCACAGGAGATGTAACTTTAGTCCATTCTAGGAAAGAAATCTCCAAGACTTCCCAACCTGAAGCCAAGAAAAAAAACTGTGTCTCAACCCATAGATGAACACAAAGGAATCAAACGAAAAGCTGACTCTGAGAAAGTTAAGTCAGTAGGAAAATGTTTGTTCCTAGGCACATCAAGTCGATCGGCACCAGGCGAGGGGGAACAACAAGCGACAAGGCGAAGTCACAAGACAAGACATAATAGCAAATTTGAAATTGTTTCTCGATTCACGACGAGACAATCTCAGATAAACAAGTTTATGTTTATGCATGCTGAAAAGGAGCAATAGCAATTTCAGCAACCAGCTCATCAATCAGTTTTTGAAGCCGAAAGAATCGTCAGGCTAATAAAGATGAAACTTAAGACCGAAGACTATCGTGAAGCTACTCTACCAAGTGAAGAAAATTTATTATTAGAGAAACTTGAAGTCAGGGATCTATACGCTCTATTTCCTATGGATGAGTTTCTCACAAACTGTTTCAGAAGATTCACTGAGTTAGCTCAATGAAAATTAGACACGTCATCAACATTGGATAATCAAAAGAAGAAGGATGATGACAAAGATGATGAATCAAAGAAAGAAGGTGATAAGATTACAGATTTACAGTGAGTTATTCAACCTCAAGCTCAAACTACGCAAACTGTTAATCAGCAAGAAGATTTGCCAGTTGGAAACCAAACAAGTGACAATCAGCAAACAGATGAATTGGCTGATGATTATCAATTGATGGTAATCAAGGATGATACTCAGCCTGAAATTCAACAAGATGAAGAAGTAGATCCGTCTGATATTTTGTCAAAAGACGAATTGAGCAAAGTACATGAAAATCTTAAGATTATGCTCATCCAAAAGGAAGAATACAATAGTCTTTTGACAAGTATTTCTGGATATTTGGAATATCGGAAGAATACATACGTCTCAGTCCACACCAAATTTGATATTATTAAGAAATCAAGTTCTAGCTCAGTCTAAGAAATTCTCAGTCTCAAAGAAGCTCTTGAACTCACCACCTCAGTAGACAGAGAAACACATGCTCAAGCATAATGGCATTTGAATCAGCGAATCTATGGTTTAGAAACACAGCTGAATATAGTACTTACTTCTTGAAAGATTATCTCAGCAGACCAAATAGCAACCCATTAGTTGGTAAATCAGTTATATGATGCCAAAAAGGTGAAAGCTGAAGAAGAAAAGTTGAGACTACTTGATGAATAGATGAAGCTGGAAGAGGAATTGCAGAAATATAAATCAGCAGGAGATCCTTATGTGAAATTAAAAGAATTATCTGAAGAGCAGCTATTTGCAAAATACAGTCAACCTGGAGAAAGAAGAGCTACTCTTACGAAGAATTTATGGATGAAGTTTGTCAAAGATCATAGCAATGTCAAACTCAATTACAAAGAAAAAACTTATGAAGAATCTTTTGTTTTCTTCTTATCTGATCAGTATCATAATCAGAAGATAGCTCAGTACAAGAAGTTCAAGAAGATTGAAGAGAAATTGCATATCAGAGACAAGACTGAATAGATGAAAGTTGATGTGGCAGAATTTGAAACTTATTACAAAGATGAATCAGCTTTGCCTAAGCTAGTCTTATGGAGAAAGTGGAAGCTCACAAGTCAAGTAGACAATTTCAGAACCTTCTCCAAGGAAGACACAAAGTTAGAACATGCTTTTATACTTCATGATAAAGAGAAGAAATTTATATAAGTTACATAAAGAAATGCTTACATTATACTTCTGTTTATCTATTGTGTAACTATTCTAGTTTTTGCAGAATTCTTAATGAAATCCAGTTTCCAGTTTTACCTGTTTTAAATTTTTATTTATCTTTAAGCTTTTCTTTTAATGAGGGTTTTGGCATCAGAAAAAATAGGGAAATTGTTGGGAATAAAATTTAGTTTTGATGATGATTCATCGTATTCAGGAACATGTTTATTTACACCTCATTGATGAAGTGCTGAAACTAACTGTTATAGTGGAAAGCTAAAAGAATTCTAGAACTGAATGTATAGGCTTTACTAAAGTCTGATAATTGTATAGGTTATATCAGACAAGCACTGTAATAGATAGAAGTGTCGTAAAACTGAAACTAGAAATCATCTAAGAAACTGGAAAACACTTAGACAACTGGAACTGAACTTATGACTGAAGATGTACACCAAAGAACTGAAGTTCACTCAGAAACTGAAGAAGGTAAGTTCGCTGAGGGGCACAGACTCGGTTGGCTTATCTAGAACAGAAGGCTGAGGGAACAGACTCAGTATTTAAAGAACTGAGGGACACAGACTCAGTTAAGGAAGATTGAAGAACTGATGGTTCAAACTCAGTTTATGAAGATTTTAAGCCGAGACTGTAAAGTTAGAATTTAGGTAAGTCTGTAATGGCCTGAACTAACTTTATTGATCTTGAAAGAAGACCTAAATATCATAAGGACAATGATATCTTAGAAGATCTTTATAAGGAATGGTGTAATCTGATTCAGTCACATATAATCAGATAAATAGAATACTGATGTTTTTTGAAGAAAAGTAAAAACTCAGTTAATGCTCTAAGTCAAACTCAGTTAATGCTCTAAGTCAGTTAGAAAACTGAAAACTAACATACTCAGTATAAAACTGATCAACAAACTCAGTTTTATAAGTCAGTCATCCAACAAACTGAAAGTACATTCGAACGTTGAAAAGGAAGCAACCCCGTTGGATGAAATACTGACAAGTTAGAACGGTCAATAAATATAGCCATTACAGGATAGACGTTGATACAATTCGAATTCAAACAAAATGAACGTTGAACCTCACACTATAAATAGATGACTTTGCACCAAGGATCAAATACCAAGAATTAACAAGATTACAAGCATTTTTGTGCAAAAGTCTCGTTCATTCGAATTATTATTTGCACTCAACAAGATCTTATCTAGTATTCTTCAAGCCTTCCAGGTACATCGATATTATCCAGATTTCTACACTTTGAAGAACCATAAGCAAGAATCAATTTATTGATTCTCAGCCCAACTTTGATTTTATTAAAAGGCTTAGACTGTGAAGCAATCCGGTCAAAGATTTGCCAAGGACAGTTGTGACATTTGCAGTCGGGTAGACTGTGTTTGTGGTGGTAGCTGGTGAAGAGGCAATACAACCCTCTAAGGACCAGTGGTTCAAGCAGTTGAAGAGCAGCCATTCAACATGTTCTTCAGTTGTTTAGATAGTGACACTAGGGATTAGTCACGGACTATCAATTAGGACTTTTTGTAACTGCGTACCTCAAGGAGTTCTAGTGGAATTTTCCTCCTACATCATAGAGGAAGAGTGGACTGACAGGATTACACCACCTAGAACCACTATAATTCTTGCTCTATTTACTTTACGCATTTACATTATGTTATTTATTTTTCCAGCACATATATTTGTCATACAACATACTGAAACAAAAATTGATTGTTGTAAGCACACACAGTTCACAAACTGACATTCACCAGAATTCATTTTTGCATACATAGCTTTATCTTATAGAATAACAAGATCTAGATAAAGGCTAAAATCTATATCCGCTGCCGGTTGACCCAGTTTTGTTAGTTTGACTTAAACTCAGCTTTGTCGGCTCAACTCCACACAAGTTCTAACTGAAACTTAATTGTTAATCAATCTGCACTAGACTCAGTTTTCAGTTAGGTTTTTGGTGACAAGTTTATTCACCCCCCCTCTAAACTTGTGTTAGCCTTTCTTAGGGACAAACAATATGTAGATCTACGTTTATTGGAATCCATGTTTTAGTAAACCAAGAACCCGTCCTTAATACTTTTAAGGATACTCTCGATATATACCAGAATCACTTTCATACTTGCTCATGACTATTCAGGAATCATGAACATCTGGTTTCACTCATAACACTTATGATGGACCCTATTGAAAAAGCAAGAGGACCTTCTATAATTATCATCTTTGCCCTTACCTTTAGGACTAACTTCCTATCATAGATAGATCCTAAGAACACCGGCTAGCAGTATCTTTTGTTGTGATCTATGCTAAACTCGTTTAGCATCCTATCGATTAGTGTGAACTGTGATAACTAAGCAGTGTATAGATGTGTCACTATAGATTCTTGTTTCTAAAATAAAAAATGCAACATTTAAGAGCTTTCAAAAAGTCCTTGAATTACAAAACATTAATTGACTGATACATGGGGTAACAACTCTCGAGAAGGATATGCAACACCTCACACAAAAACCGTAACACTCCCACTAACCATTCTGTACATAAGGCAAATCTTTCCTCTTGATGAAATCAAACTCTTTTGAAGTGAAGAACTTATACAGGGAAACTTGTTTGAGACCATAATTGGGTCTCATAAGCTTGCATCATGTTATCGTCTACAAAAATCAAGCCTATGGCCCAACGTTTACAACAGTATCATATACCCATGATACGTAGCTGCTACAAGCAGTATCCGAATAGCATTAAGCACAGTTGGTAGCATAAAGGCAATCACAAGGTTTTGGCCTTGTTTCCCTTTAACCATCAACTCAGCTTAACTAGTAATCGTATTACCTTTCTATGTTAGTCTTTCATAAAGACCTACCACACCTTTCAAAGACATTCCCTTCAGATAGGTCAGACTAGGTTCATAACCCGGTGGTCATACATAGAATTTGCTTCATATACTATGGCTCTTAGCCATATCTCTTAATCTTGCCTTTCAAGAATTCTTGCATAATTCATGAGATCTTCATTCTTTAAGATGAACATACCAGTAGCCCTTTCAGGCGTCTGGTTATCTATAGACTTATAGAATACTTTTGTGCACTAAGCAGTGTCTTGCACCTTATCGCTAAACGTTGCCTACTCATTCTCCAATGGTTGACTATCTCTTTGTGGTTCTCAAACTCTTTTGAGATCTTATTTACACCCACTATTTCTTTTGGAAGAGACACTTCCTCTATAAGACAACATGTTTGGAGACAAACACCTTTTGCTCTGCGGGGAAGTAAATAATATACAGCGTGCTTGCTAGGATATTCCACCAAGTTGCACATGTCATACTAAGCTCTAAGCCTTTCAGACATTGCCTACTTGCTAGAAGCGCGACAACCCTAAATCATCGGTTAAGATGGATTTGATATTATCGTCTTCCATATCTGATATGGAACTTATTCAACCGTTAGAATTTGGAACTCGGTTAAGTATATGTATTGTATAAGAGCACTATTCCGAAACAGGTAAGGGATACGTCGCATGGCTTACGTAAATCCTTTATCATATAAAGTGTTGTCTCCATTTCAGGAACACAATCTAATTACGTATCCCAAAGATTGTATCCTTCAATTGAGATATTCTATTTTAGTATGCTTCTGAAACACCCTTCAGGGATTAATTACTTCAATCAAAGTGAAGATTAACTCCTAATTAGCTCATCAATCTCATGTTCGTACTAACTCGAACTCTTCAGGCTTTCCGAATTTCACAATTCCCTGAGTACACTTGATTATTTATAAAAATAGTCATAGAGAGTAATAAACAATTATTTGTGCCATTAATTGTCATAAGCCAACAAACATCAGAATGTTTAGGCTCCGGACATATCTAGAATTTATTACCTTTTATAAAAGGGTATTTCATTCATCTTTAGATAAGATACGTATTACCCACGTGATTCATAACCATATGGTTCAGACATCATCAAATGACATTTGATTACATGTTTCTATTCTAGAGAGTTTATATCTAGCTATAGCCACAAATATCAAGGATAACAGACATTCAAACATTTGGTTGAGATTTCTTCACCTATATCGACTATATAGTGACTTCAATCTAGTATGTTAGATTCAGTGACTGTTCCACTTTATCGGAATAATATTTATTCCTTAAAATTGAAGATGTCTTCTAAATCCTAAGAAACAACTAAGCTCATGTTCTTCATAAGAACCGGAACACAATAATATTTATTTAGTTCCTTTATCAGTTTACTAAACTCAAAATACAAAACCGAAAATGTCGTAATGTTTGCTTCACTTTTCGTATCTTGGTGTATTCCGTATTTTAATCTTTCTAATTTAATCATATTTGTAAGATATCATATATCTAAGAGTTGACTTAAACTTTGATAGATTTATCTCAACATATTTGCCTAAAATAGAAACATCAATAAGTTCCCTATTTAAGCACGCGTGCCATAAGTTTCCTTTTTAATCCTTTAAGAACTCGTAAATATTTCTCAATTTAGTCTTCATAAGGCTTAAGATAAATCACAAGAGCTATGTCTTCAATTTTCTTTCCTAAAGAAAATCTAAAGTTTATTAAATAGTTTTTTTAACCCTTTGAATCATATTCAAAACACGTACCATTTAATTAATCTTCAAGCAATGATTTAATGAAATAAGTCAATACTTAAATCTTACAATTTTGAAAACAACATTTCCAAAATTCAATTTGGTCATTCTTATCCAACGTTTGAATTAACTATCATCGAATGACAGAATGATCATATTGGATCGTATCCAATATATGATAAATTCGTTGAAACTTATTTCAAGTGATTTAATCACATCATGAGCTTCTGTTTTCATTAAAATCATGGAGAAATCCATCAAATATGTAGTTTCGTTGACTCTAACTACTATAACGGGGATGCTCGTGTTAATGCTTATTTTGAAAGAATTAAAATTACTTAACCATACTCGAGAACGTTTCTCAAAAGGTAACAGTCATAATTTGGATTTACTAATTGAGTATAAAAACATAAATATAAAAGCTTGCTACAAACTACAACATAAAATAAAGATAAAAGAGTGTTGTTGTTTATAAATGATAAATAATAAATGGTTATGGTTTATGATTTTGCTCTCACTAGTCAACTACTCCCAATTGACTTTCAAGAATCTTTAAAAAATTCTTTAGTGGATGGAACCAAATCTAGTTGACTCGATCCCCGACGTGGGCCGATCGACCGGGTCAATTTTGAAAAGTGGGTACGCTCTTACAGGTCACATCTCATACGGCTTCCATTGGTTGATTAGTCAACTCTTTGACAGCTCACATATCTATGTGATAGCCAGCTTTTGTCTCTAAAATCAAACAGTCCTGACGTGGGCCAATCACCGCAAGATTTTTAGTCGAGTCGTAACCCAAATATTCATGGGATCTCAAATAATAACGATATACCCAAGGTACGTCAACTCACGACGTGAGCCGATCAGTTGGATGCAAACACAGGCTCATCACCGTCAGTATAATATTGGGAGACAAAATATGACTCGAGTTTTTGTTGTGAGAGTATTTATGAAATTAGTTCACTTAATTAATTTTAATCACGGTCTCATCAATTATATCTATCTCTATAAACATACATCCTACACATTCATTTAGATCGTATATAGTCATGCATCTATCGTATCATATAAAATAAAAAAAATGCGTAAAGTAACTGGTATCATGGACTTTACCTATGTGCGGATTCGAATACAAACTGACGAAACCGCGGATCACAATCTACTGGTAGCTATAACCATCAATAGGATCTTTAATGCGCCATCTCCAATGGGATCTTCATTCTTCTTTCTTTGGTCTCTGTCTTCTGCTCCATTCTTGTTAGATAAAATCTATCTAATAAATTTATACACCGGCCGCAAACGGGGGGGAGCTAATGGGAATGGGATAAATGCAGAAAGTAAACTAGGGCACGTTCTTCATAAGGGTCTAGGACAATTTTTAAACCAACAAAAAAAATTAAATCATACACATCTATCCTATTGGTCGAGTCCATGATCAATCGGGGTACATATAATCATATTATATGTAACATATCTAATCCTTACAATAAAAATCTTATGAAAAAGATAAATACTAAAACTACCAACATGCATCTTGATTAATCGATTAACATTTAATCAATTAAATAATTTCATCCAATCAATTAACTAATTAACATTTAATTAATTAAATGATTTTATCGAAATAAAATTAACGGTTAATTTTAAACGATTACAATTTTAATTTTAATTAGTTAGAACTATTCCAAAATAAATCAAAATTAAAATTCAGTCTCTTTTGTCTCTTTCTTTTGATTCGTAATCAAAAGGGATGTCTTTGATTTCCAAAACCAAAAAGCACCCACCTAGGCCCTTTTTCCAAAATCAGATTTTTGAATAGGCCTTAGGCCTGGGCTCTTTCCAAAATCAAATATTTTGAAAAGGTCCTAGGCCTATTCCAAACAAAATTTAGGAAGACCTAGGTTAATCATAGGCCCAATTCAGAACCATAAACCAACCTATTACTATAGTGCCATGTGGTATCCCAATTACCCAAACTATTTGAACCAATCGTTAGCCACAATAGAGTAATTATAATTAAACAAAGAGATATCAATCACAACTATGAACCATATTGAATCACAAATACACAAAAGAAAAATTTTGGAGATCCACCACCTTTGACCAGTCAAACGACGCCGGCAGTAGGTTGCCCCGCCGACGCCGCCGACTAGCCTCCGGTGGTGGTGCTACCGCCAGTCGGTCGAGCACCGCCCGATCTCTTTTTTTCTTTTCATGTATCGTTATCGAAAAAAAAATGTTTCATCTTTTAATTACATGATTTAAATGATAAAATCAACTACGCAAATTAACATGCTTATTGCTTAAGCTCGAAACTCGCTACGATACCACCTAATGCTATGTGTTTAGGGTCAAATTGTACGATTTTTTTAGAGATATATTTTATATCAATTTCCCCGTATTTATATTATTTTCATAGAAATCGAGCTTTATAATCGAATATTGAGTAAATGGTGTTTTTAATAGGTTAATTGCAAAACGTAACGAATTATGTGCTTAAATGATGATTTTATGTTATTTTGGAATACGTTACGCTTTGGTATGTTTTCCTATTGTTGTAGATACTCATTGATGATGGAAGAGAGGATTTTAGAGAGCCAAATTCGTGCTTGGAAAGGATCAATCAAAGTTATGGAAGATTGAAAGATATAAGGAAAGAAATCAAGCAAGATAAATGTCGGAAAATCAGGATTCCGAGTAGTGACGACCTTGCAACGCAGTTCTTGATATGATAACAACCGATTTTACTCTGGACCTCAAGAGAAGAGTTGTAGGGCTTGAAGAGAGGATTCTACAGGATTTTGAATCACTCCATTCCGACTTACGAGGCCCGAGATATGAGCGTTACAAGTTTGGATGCTGTTGCTGAAAATAGTGGACGGGCGTCCGGATCTTCAAACGGGCGTCCGGCACCGTTACCGTAGCAACCGCCCCGATTTTCTATAAATACAGCAGCTCTCTTCGACCCTAATCATTATCAAATACGCCCCAGCTTCTCTTGAACCCTAAATTTCGAGCAGAGAGCAGCCCGGCGGCCAAGCTCCATGCTTGGTCGGCCGGAGGTTAGTTAGATTAGGTAGTTAGTTCGTTTTTCTTTCTTCTTGTTCGAGTGATGATGAAGTTGAGCAGCCATGGATGAGCCTTGAAGCTCCCTCTTTCCAGCTGCAACTTTAATTCTTTTTCGATGGATGTTTTGTAAGTTTTAATTCGAATTGTTTCTTTTCTATGTTTATTTGTATCTTGCAATATAAATCGGAAGATGATTGCATGATTTGATGCTACCGTATGACGGAAGTCGGTGTAGTTTAGATCACCATAGGAAAGAGTAGATCTTTAATCTATACATAACGGAAGTTCGTAGGTTAAATATCTAGATTTACGAGAGGATCACAATTTGATTAATTCGATGCAAGATTATCTTAGATTGGAATTGAGGGATATCACCGTTACCGGAAAGATAGGATTTTTCATGTGTTTAATTCATTATGTTGTTCTTGTTCTCTTTCATGTTTTTATGCCGCATGTTAATCGAATTTAGATAACGGAAGTTAATAGATTCATTAGATTATCGTGAGGAGATTGACAATAATTATTCCAACAAACGGAAGTTGAGGGATAATGTTGTTAGGTTAGGATTCAATCCATATCTTTGATTTGTATCGATATTAGTTAAGACCGGAAGGTAAACTAATTAATGGCGTGATAAATCGGAAGAGGAAACGCTTCATTAGAAAAGATAATAACCCAAGATAACTAATGAATGAATGTTTGTCTATCTTGTTGATTTCGGTGGGGTGATGGTTGTTGGGAATAGGTTGATCATGGTTTGTTCATGTTTGTTCGCTTGTTAGTTAGTTTTACCGTTTTCGTAGATGTAGTTTTATTTATGTTTTTATCGCTTTTATCCTTCCCGGCTTTGGATTAACAATCCTCTCGTTCAGTTATTTTCCGTTTTAGTTTAGGTTTAGGTTTTAGTTAATAAAGAAGGATTAACTAGATTAGATTCAATATCCCTTTTCCCCGAGGATCGATACCCGTACTTATCCAACTTTACTAGCAACTACCCGGTATTCGGCCGGTTTAGGAGGTAGTTTTGCATGGTAGTATAGGTTTATAAATTTTCTTTTGTTTTAATGATGCAAAATCTCCCCAACAAAAGTGGCGCCGTTGCCGGGGAATAGGTGTCATGTTGAATCTAGTTTTGTTAGTTCTCGATTTTGTTACGTTTTATTTTTGTTTTTAATAAAAGTAGCGTATACCAAGTTGAGAGTTTTTATTTTGCCGTGTTTCGATGACCGTTAGGTTAAGAATGTGCAAAAGTTTTTTACTCAACTTGTTTTACGTGAAGTTTATATGTTTACGTGTTACCTAGTCTAACCCCGTGCTTAATTTGATAAGGCCGCCGTGCCGTGATCTCGTGTTGCCGTGTTGTGTTCATAAGTATTTAGGGTTTTGCTGTGTTTTTCCCGCCGTCCGTGCATTCTTGTTGTATGGACGAGCGTTCGTTCGTTGGACGCCCGTCCAATTCTTCATCCGCAGTGAACGAGCGTCGGGAAGTATTGGACGCTCGTCCGTTCAAATATTTTCAATCCCCGTTCGATTTAGAGGACCGTACGAGCGTCTATACTTTTCGAACGCCCGTCCGGTCGGTTTTCAAGGCGTACGAGCGTCCGCAAGGTGGAACGCCCGTCCCGCCCGAACGCTAAGTGAACGTTCGTCCGGGGTTCAGTCCAGGTTCTAAATTTCTTGATTTTATTTTCAATGCTTTTATTTGATGTGGATTTTTCATTCGAGCTTCGTGGCTAATTGATTTTTACATAGATGCCCCGAACTTATATGTTTTTACCTTTCCATCTATGAATCCATGTTAGATAATTGATCAATTCCTTATATATGATTCATCTAGGCATGTTATAGTGACCGTCGGTTCTCGTAAGCTATAATCGTTCTTATGGTTAATTAGTAGCTAATGTCGGTTCCCGTATGCTACATACCGCTCCGATGAATCTTTTAAGCTTTTAAGACTTACGTGCTTCCTTTGTTTTTATAGTTCATATGGGTAGCTATCGTCGGTTTTCCGTATGCTACGTCCTTTCTCCATATGAGTTATACCCGTTTAGATAGATGATCGTTGGTTTCCATAAGTCTATCACTTTCGATAAGTCTTAAGGCGCGTCGGCACTAAGGATGACAAGACTGTCGTTTATCGTAACCCTCGTCATTATGTGGTAGACGTTTATATATATGTCGTGTTGCATATAGTGGGCTAGTTTTCTTTCTTTTATTTTATTTTCTTTTTGCATATCATTTAAATGCATTTCATTTAGTTGCATTTCATATAGTTGCATTGTTTTTCTATTTTTCCTTTTATTTTTCTTAAGTGTGGTCACCGTCGGTTTTCGTAATACCACCTAGTTTATTTTTCTTTTTGAGTGTAGTTAACTCGTCGGTTTCCGTAATACTACCTCGTTTTTATTTTATTTTTAGGATTTTTCACGTAGATTGCATTGTAATGCATTTTCATATAGTTGCAAACCTAGCCCTACTATTTTGTAATATTCCATGTATATGTCCATCTTTATATGAGCTTAATCTAAAAATTCTCTAGACTTCCTTTCCCGTGCTTTATATGTTATCTTCCCCTATCCCCGAGGTATTTCATGTTTGTCAAGTGTGCGTGTGGTATTTGCATTAGCTATTGTGAGTTTTTAGACGATATCGGTTTTCCGGTGGATGGTCCACAGTCTATCGAGTTCGTCGAGCATTTTGGGGGCGAGGTTCGACCCACTTCCGTAATAGCTCCCTTTCGGCATACAATCGCCTAAGTTTTCTTTTCTTTTTCATTTTCGCACAACTTGAGGACAAGTTGCAATTTAAGTGTGGGGGAGGGGATGGTTTATGTGTATCTACTTTCATTTGCTCATATTAGTTATAATTTTCTATGAAAAGTGCAAAATTTTCAAAATTTTGTTTCGTCCCGAGTAACATTTCAATTGCATGCTAGTTTTATAATCCGGCACCCTTTAGTTGTTATCGTAGTCATATCATGTTCGAGAATAGGTTTAGTAAGTCGATACTCACTTGAACTTCATTTCACGAACCTATTAGATGAAGAGCCAAATATAGAATAGTTTCCGGTTAGTTAAAGGAAAGTTAATTCTTGATACGTATAACACTTATTTAGCATTAATGAAAGTTAAGAACTGTGCTATACTCACAGCTAGAATCTCGCACCTTAGTGTTCTTGAGAACTTTGAGAGTCTTGAATGTGTTAGAAATATATTTGACCGAGAGTTTCCAAAGAGTTTGAAAAATATAAAAATATATATATCTATAAATAATAAATGAATAGAATTTCTTTGCGGGAATTTTGTTTGTAACTATCACCTCGAGTCCATTTGGATACTGCCCCAAATGGGGAGTGTGGTTTACCTTGGACAAGTATGGGTTCGAGTGATCTCGTGGTGACCGCCTCTAATGTAGGGAGTGTGTTATACTTTTGAGACGCGACGATAGGAAATATAAAATATAAAATATACGTTTTTTGTGGAATTCTAAGTCAAGTTGATCTAAACCCAAGAGAGACCCGAAAGGTATTTTCTTGGTACTAAGTAAAGGAATTTAATTGTGAGTTAGTTACTATGTTCTTGGTAATTAGTTTTTGTTAGGTAAGTGTTGTAGATAGAATGAAGTTTTCGTTTAGTTGACCGGATAACTCGTTAGTGCTTGATGTATTATATCAAGAGAGGATCGGTGGAAGTTTAGTAGGTTCGCACACACATCACCGAGTGAGGTCGATTTGCCGAATACTAGCTTGTCATGATTTTGACTATATCTCGTGTCGTTATGTGGATTTTGAAAGTTTGTTGTTGTTTTGTTTTGCTCGGGACGAGCAAAAGTTTAAGTGTGGGGGTGTTGTTTAGTGGTCAAATTGTACGATTTTTAGAGATATATTTTATATCAATTTCCCCCGTATATTATATTATTTTCATAGAAATCGAGCTTATATCGAATATTGAGTAAATGGTGTTTTTAATAGGTTAATTGCAAAACGTAACGAATTATGTGCTTAAATGATGATTTTATGTTATTTTGGAAATACGTTACGCTTTGGTATGTTTTCCTATTGTTGTAGATACTCATTGATGATGGAAGAGAGGATTTTAGAGAGCCAAATTCGTGCTTGGAAAGGATCAATCAAAGTTATGGAAGATTGAAAGATATAAGGAAAGAAATCAAGCAAGATAAATGTCGGAAAATCAGGATTCCGAGTAGTGACGACCTTGCAACGCAGTTCTTGATATGATAACAACCGATTTTACTCTGGACCTCAAGAGAAGAGTTGTAGGGCTTGAAGAGAGGATTCTACAGGATTTTGAATCACTCCATTCCGACTTACGAGGCCCGAGATATGAGCGTTACAAGTTTGGATGCTGTTGCTGAAAATAGTGGACGGGCGTCCGGATCTTCAAACGGGCGTCCGGCACCGTTACCGTAGCAACCGCCCTCGATTTTCTATAAATACAGCAGCTCTCTTCGACCCTAATCATTATCAAATACGCCCCAGCTTCTCTTGAACCCTAAATTTCGAGCAGAGAGCAGCCCGGCCGGCCAAGCTCCATGCTTGGTCGGCCGGAGGTTAGTTAGATTAGGTAGTTAGTTCGTTTTTCTTTCTTCTTGTTCGAGTGATGATGAAGTTGAGCAGCCATGGATGAGCCTTGAAACTCCCTCTTTCCAGCTGCAACTTTAATTCTTTTTCGATGGATGTTTTGTAAGTTTTAATTCGAATTGTTTCTTTTCTATGTTTATTTGTATCTTGCAATATAAATCGGAAGATGATTGCATGATTTGATGCTACCGTATGACGGAAGTCGGTGTAGTTTAGATCACCATAGGAAAGAGTAGATCTTTAATCTATACATAACGGAAGTTCGTAGGTTAAATATCTAGATTTACGAGAGGATCACAATTTGATTAATTCGATGCAAGATTATCTTAGATTGGAATTGAGGGATATCACCGTTACCGGAAAGATAGGATTTTTCATGTGTTTAATTCATTATGTTGTTCTTGTTCTCTTTCATGTTTTTATGCCGCATGTTAATCGAATTTAGATAACGGAAGTTAATAGATTCATTAGATTATCGTGAGGGAGATTGACAATAATTATTCCAACAAACGGAAGTTGAGGGATAATGTTGTTAGGTTAGGATTCAATCCATATCTTTGATTTGTATCGATATTAGTTAAGACCGGAAGGTAAACTAATTAATGGCGTGATAAATCGGAAGAGGAAACGCTTCATTAGAAAAGATAATAACCCAAGATAACTAATGAATGAATGTTTGTATATCTTGTTGATTTCGGTGGGGTGATGGTTGTTGGGAATAGGTTGATCATGGTTTGTTCATGTTTGTTCAGTTGTTAGTTAGTTTTACTGTTTTCGTAGATGTAGTTTTATTTATGTTTTTATCGCTTTTATCCTTCCTGGCTTTGGATTAACAATCCTCTGTCCAGTTATTTTCCGTTTTAGTTTAGGTTTAGGTTTTAGTTAATAAAGAAGGATTAACTAGATTAGATTCAATATCCCTTTTCCCTGAGGATCGATACCCGTACTTATCCAACTTTACTAGCAACTACCCGGTATTCGGCCGGTTAGGAGGTAGTTTTGCATGGTAGTATAGGTTTATAAATTTTCTTTTGTTTTAATGATGCAAAATCTCCATCCGTTATAAGACTTTAAGTCTAGATACGTGTCTTATAATCTTGATATCATGCTCTCTCGATTTCCGGACGAGCAACATTAATCCTACGCAAGTATCACACCGAATCACTATAGCATGATCGCCCCATGGCTAGGGGAAATCTCAATAGTGTCAAAGTATGACAATCCACACCGTGATGTCATGAAGACTCCGGTCTCAGAATAATTACACAACCGCCACATAGTACGACACTTAAGAAAGTAAGTAAGTCAGTCTAACGTACGCATTCTCTAATACACGTCCACGTACAGTCCAAGTGTCTCTACACTTTGATAGACGAGATCTATCCCTATCTTCAATAAAATTGAAGACATCTAATACGTGCTAGTCTAATCGTACTATTATTATCCTGTTTAATGGCACATACGACTAGAGACATTTAAGTATCAAACCTTTTTATGTGAGATGAGATTTCATCAACCGTAATCACTATCATGGTTTCTCTCTGACAGTTTGACACTAGGGACGTTATCATATATACAATCACAATTTGGTTCTTATGGATAAACAGAATATATATTAACATAAAAGCCATTTATCATATGTATAAACATAAATAAATAGTAGAAATGATCCGACCCAATCGGATCCGGTCCCACCCAATTGGGTTTAGGACACTATTTTAACAGACTCGGCCAACAAGCAACGGTGGATCTATTGGTTAACTTTTGGAGATGGATTATAAAACAACTCAGTCGATTCTTCATAGAAGGACCCCTTATCTTAACTTGTCCCATTTCCTCCTTAACATAAACGGTGAAGTAGTGACCAAGAGCAGTCAAGCTCGGCTCAAATCCAAGAACTCGACTTGAATCTATGAAAGTGGATATAACTCGAATAGAACCTTGAACAACGTCAGAAGGCATGGCCTCGACGGCTTCCAAGAATATGATGAAGAACAGGTTAAAAGAGGGTCAAATTCCACTCAACATAGAGTCAAAATGGATCAAGATAAGATCCTTGGAATTTCGATAGCCATCCCAGGAAAAGTCTGTTTCGGAATAATAGAATCTATCATCCGGACTCAGACTGAATGGCTCTAACGAAATCTCTGGTGCGGGATGAGAATCCTCATACCTCATGGCCCACTAATCAATGGTGATCCTATCAAACTCTCTCTTTTGGGCATCTTCCCAGCTCGGCAACCGGACCACAAGTCCGTCAGCTTGCCCCACGATGATGCCCTGCTCAACCTCCTGAACATCGGGAACCTCACGAGCCACATAAATGCTGGAACTCGCTTCGCCACCTCAATTCTCTGACATAGCCTGAAAAAAGAAAGTGAGGTGGATAATCAGTCACTCAAACTCAAAGGTCAAACCGAGATGAGTAAGCACAACCATCTCGACACCTCACTCCCCTACTGCAAGTGAAACGAAATACCTAACCCTAACCCAACCGGAAAATAGACAGACTCCCGAAAAATTAAGCATATTGCCTCAAAGCCTTCTGACCCAGAAACACAACGAAACGACGAAACCAATCTTAGGACAATATATGCAAGCATTTAATCTACACATGTAACCGGAGCTGACATAAAAGAGGACAAAGGCAAAGCACACTGAGGGAAAGACCAACATTTTCCAACGACAAGTGACTTAAATGACTCCGTCATGCAACCGGTATTCAGGTAGTCAAGAACCGCCCAAGAAAGATTACCATGAATATCCACAGAATCGAATGTAAATAGGCTTTTAAATCAGCTAAGACATGTTATCAGGACCAAGAATAAACATAAAAGTGGAGATTTACCTCCGAAGGTGTGAAGAGAGACAGAGAAAGCGGGAAAATCGGTGTGAAAGTCGATTAAATTGTTTTTTCTTTATTCCAAAAACACAAAAATGTTTTTATTTAACATAATTTTCCCTATTTACTTCAGAGTTTTACATTTTGGCCCTTTCGTGAATTTCAAAAGAATATGCTTTAGAATATTCCATTTAGTTAGATCCGTACATTCCTACAAGTGGTATAAATGTCCACTCAATTGTTAAGCCCTAATCCTCTAACTTTTCTTTCCCACATCTCCTCCGCTGCTTATAAAATTCTGCCACTACCATATAAGAGTGTCATTCTTCTTTAGATTTTATATGGAAAATAACAACCATGCCTTATGAGTTAAAAATTCTTGTGGAAAGATTCTGCTTTGAACTAGAGATCGTTGATCATGACATATCATTTATCCAGGGCCTTCGTGTATAGGTAATCCTCTGTTGTTATTAGTTTTTTTCTTTTATGCATTGTACTAGTTGTTATGTTATCATAAATCCCTTTAAATTTTAGTACATCAAATTCAAGAAACACAACTACGGTAATTCATCAAATATATTTGGAAAATTGATAATATTAATGATTGTTTGTTAGATAAAAGTATAACTATTGCCTAGCATGTTTTGCAAATTAGAAATTATATCAAGTTATGACACCAATTAAAGTAGTTTCCAATTTTTCATAACCGAGGTGATTTCTAGGAAAATATTGCTTTTGAGAATCCTTTTGTTTTGTTCATCTGGTCCGGTCATTATCCTTTCCTTTCTTTGTAAATGATTGGTCCATCGAAAAAATTTATATGGCATAAAAAGTATATACAAAGTAACTATATTTATGTATTTTATGCTTAATTGTTCGGTGTTTTTTTTCGGTTGATGTATCAACTTTTTAATCACATCTTAATGAGATCTATATGTTAGCCTTTCCTTCTGTCATCGGAATTCCTATGTCTTTGTCTCGAAAAAGATAAACACAATCAGTGCTAAAAAAAAGGAAAGAATTCAATTCGGGTATTCATTCATGAACGATTTGTTTACTCGAAGTAATGAACGATTTGTCTGTGACTAATTTTCAACTTCTTTTGTTACACAAGTGTTTGATACATAGAGGTCGTTAAATATAAAAAATAATCATATATATATATATATATATATATATATATATATATATATATATATATATATATATATGAAGAGCTCAATAGGCACCGAAGTTTCAAGTTCTAACTTCCATTGAATGAGGCCTTTTCAAGAATTCAACCTCTTGTAAAAATGGTGTTGAGATCCCCTCTTGTAAAAAGTTGCATCTCTTGGGTGAATTGAGATCCCCTCTTGTAAAAATGGTGTTGTAATGCCTTAAGTGGACTTATTTCAATATTAAATCACAAGTGTTTTAACGTGTTTATCTGTTAACAGTAGGGTTTCCCGGAGAGAATACCAAGACGGAGATTTTTGCACCGGTCATGGTACAAAGTTCGCTGGCGTTCCTAAAAACGCTAGAACGACGCTTTGAAAATGCAACATGAAGAAGGATCTCCATCTTTCTCTATTTTGATTTTTTGGCGACCTTTGCTCTTTGGTCTAGGAGTATTCTAAGAAATCGTATAACCGTTTTGCTTTTGCTGAATTCACCCAAATTGTACGATGGATAGGTGAATTGTTTTGTAAATGGAAATAGTGATGACTGAATTTGTACACCTCATACTTTATGTCTAAATAAGCAAAAATAATATTTGTTGTGGATGTTTATGAACTCCAACATTCATTGTTTTAGTTACAAACCTTAGCAGACTCATCACATAATATGATTCATTACATATTTAATTACAATTTACAAGGGTTAAAAGTCTTTGGAATTCTATTGCTGATATGCATTGTATTGGAGATGTTACATCTTCTTTCTTTGTAATATAAATACCCCCTCACCACTTTGTATGTTGGAGTAGATGAAATGAAGTAATGAGAAAAGTTCTTTCTTGCTTTTCCGATTTCTTTTGTTTTATACATTCGATGTTATACCAATTGTTTTATAATACATTATCAACACGAGACTCTACCACCAATTTGTGGAAGTCTAAGCCGGTTACGGGGCGCAGAAGGCATGTGGCTTGGCTATTCATCGAAATGGTTTTGAAGATTCAAACTCTTGTTTTCCGGAGCTTAAATCAGATGAGTTTTTCTTCTTTTATTTGGATAGATAAATCGATGAATTAGTTCTTGAATTTTTTTTATTACATTCTATTGATAGAAAACGATAGATTGAAGTAGATGAATAAGTGGAAGTAATCAACATGATCATCTCACTACATCCATTGTAATTCAACTTCGTCTCTGTGCCCGGAATAGAAACGGAGAAGAACTCCATATGCACAGTGACAAGAATACGGTGCTATTAGATTTTTTGGTCTATGCCTAATTTTATGAATGATCACCAACCGATTATACTCTGGCAGTCTATATATAGGCAAGACTAGGTATGTAAATACGGGCCAAAATAAACCCTAATAATAATGAATAAGGTAAAACCCTAGCAAAACGGTAATGCCCCGTTTCCGGACACCGAGTCCTTATCCGGAAAAAAAACGTTCGGCATGTATAAAATAAAATAATTTCACCTTATATGTAAATCTCTACTACGTTGTAATGAGTTAAGCAAAACGGAAGCAAAAAGACTCGGGTAATTTTTTCAACCAACCAAGAATAGAAAAGTCAATATCTAAAGATAGAAATATAGCATTTATTACATTGAAAAAGAAACCAACGAAATTCAAAATGTACGAAACTTTCAAAAGTACTAAAAAGAAATTACCAGTTTCCAAACTAAACTTCAAGTATAATATTAACTAAAAACATGAAATAGATGAACTCTTCAACTTCGGCGTCCTTAAACGTCGTCATCAAAGTCCTCCTCGAACTCCAAATTTACCTGTCGTCTTCTCTCCCCCAAACACATAAATAAACATGCATTTGAGGTAAGTACATTGTACATAGTAAGAAGTAGAAGCAACAATTTAATTAGGCTCTTTAACCATTTTTGGTTTAGTAATTATCTATATGAGACCGACTCGAACTAAGGTTCATTCCATGCCCATCGACACTTCATGACTATACATTTCTAGTTTAGCTTATCTTGGTCACATCATTACTCACGGACACTACGCATGTCGTTCATCAGTCTGAAAATATACTTGCTAACTAACAATGATTAGCACTGATTAGCTCCGGGGTCTCCCCGGTATGCGTATACGCTCGATGAATTTCCTCCACTACCTTCTGCCTTTTGAGCCAGTAGCGTTGTTCACCTTTTATGAACGTATCACATCGCCGATATGAAATAGTGTCTAACCGAGAATAAGTGACTTTTTATCTTTTACTACACTTATGTAATTATTATCTGTTGTTATCAAGTCAACTAAGTGTTTTCAAAACAAAACTCACCTGATCAACTCTACTCCCTCACTTAGACAGCTTGACATTGCAACCTATCAAGTACACAGACATTGATAAACTCTAGTTCATCTAAGAACAAGCCCTTTCATGCCTTTCCGACGGTCCTGAACTTCAACTCCCTTTAAGAGTACGTCCGGTGCCGGAACCAAACACATCAGAAACACAATCGAGGCTTGTTTATGTTTAATTAATGTTATTAGATCAAGGATTAACATTTAAAACTCATACAAAGCTTAAAACCACATTTTTCCTCAAAACATGGTCCAGTGCACTTGTACTGAGCCTCTGTATGTAAAATTCAAAAACTGCTCGACCAGTGCACTCGCACTGGGCTACAGTGCGCCCGCACCAAGGTCTGGTATGCCCGCACTAACTCTCTGAATGTAAAATTCAGCTTCTGGTCCTCCAGTGCATCCGAACTGGGCTTGGTGCACCCACACCAAGTGCGGCAACATCTCAAAAACTTGATTTTTGAACCCTAATCGATCCTTAATTGTTCCCAAACTTATCCAACATCAATATACTCAGAAAAAGGCATAAAGACTTTACTTTTACCAGGCCCTAACATCCTATGATTCATAAACAACTCATAGCATGAATTCTAACCATCAAACCATCAGCAAAATCATACCTTAACCCTATAAACCATAATTAACGTGTAGGAAGACCTTCTTACCTTTTACCTAGCTAAACAAATTCCAAATCCTCTGAGAAACTTCAGAAACGATCTTCCTTCTCACAGAAACCTATGTGATCAATTTCAAAAAGGGTTAGATTCGATCACACGCTTCGATTAACACAAACGACGAAAGATATGAGTTTTGATCCATCAAACTCATCCAAAACAGCAGCTACATTGAGTTCACATACCTTGACAAGCCACCAACCTTTATTACTGAGACGATGCCCTCTTCACAATGATTCCAACGCTTTTCGTGAATCTGAAAACGGTTAAAAACTCGGTGAGATATCGTACAAAATCTCTCTGGCTCTTCTCTTGCTGTCAGCCGCGTTTTTCTCAAGAACAAGGAGGAAAATTTCTGATTTCTAAAAGGTTTTACATATAATGGGAATTATCCTTTCTTAAATAGGCTTTTCCCCAAATTACAACCTATTTCCTTAATTTCCCTTTTTACTAAAAATCAAATTTTCCTTAATATATATATATATATATATATGTATATATGTATATATATGTATATATGTCAAATATATATATATATATATATATATATATATATATATATATATATATATATATATATATATATATATATATATATATATATATATATATATATATATAAAATTTAACTCCAATAAATGAAGTCAGAATAATATTTTGTTTTCACAAAATGACACGTCTGCCCTTTCCCGTGAATAAGAATATTACTCTCCTCCCCCCTTAAGAGGAGTTTCGTCCTCGAAACTAGAACATACTTGGTAAGTCCATAAAACCTGGGAACTCACTGATCATATCGTCTTCAACTTCCCAAGTTGCCTCCTCGGGTGAATGATTGCTCCATTGCACCAAAACCAAGGGATCAACCGTCTCTTAATCATCTTTTCCTTCCAGTCCAAAATTCTGATCGGTTTCTCATCATACGGAAGATTATCTTGAAGAACTTCCGGATCAACTGTGGTTTCAACATCACTCTTCGACAAACACTTCTTCTACATCGATACATGAAAAACATTATGGACTCTTGACATTGATTCTGGAAGTTTAAGCTTGTAAGCCAAAGGTCAAACTCCTTCCAGAACCTCAAACGATCCAACATACCTTCGACTTATCTTTCTCTTTTGTCCAAAACGTTTCACTCCTTTCATCGGTGATGCTCGTAGGTAAACTCTCTCGCCGACTTCAAACTTAAGAGGTCTCCTTCTGACATCCGCCCAACTCTTCTATCTATCTTGAGCAGGCTTCAGATTCTTCATAACCAACTAAACTCTTTCCTTAGCTTGTTCAACCAACTCTGGCCCGGTGACTTGTCTTTCCCCGATTTCATCCCAAAACTACGTCGTTCTACCTCTTCTTCCATACAAAGCTTCAAACGGTGACATGCCTATACTTGCATGGTAACTGTTGTTATAGGCAAACTCCGCTACAGGTAGGTAATCATCTCATGATCCGCCTACTTAAAAAACATAGGCTCTCAACATGTCTTCAAGTGTTTGGATGGTTCTTTCTAACTGCCCATCTGTCTGAGGATGAAAGGCTGTACTCATATCCAACCTCGTACCAAAAGTTTGCTGCAAACCTTTCAAAAACCGACTAATGAACCGACTATCTAGATCCGAGACTATAGAGATAGGTACTCCGTGTAACTTCACTATATTATCCAAGTATAGTGTGGTCATCTTCTTCTAGGGCATATCAACCTTAAACGGTAAGAACTGGGCGGATTTGGTGAATCCAACCACAATCAGCCAAATCGCATCATGTCCGCCTCTTGTCTTAGGTAAACTGGTGATGAAATCCATCATGATCTTATCCCATTTCCATTCAGGGATATCCAATGGCTTAAGCATTCCTCCGGGTCTTCTATGCTCCGCTTTAACTTTCTGGCAATTATCACATTCTTCCACAAACTTAGCTATTTCCAATTTCATCGAGGGCCATCATAACATTTCTTTCAAGTCCCTGTACATTTTAGTAGCTCCAGGATGAACTGCAAAACCAATCCGATGTGCCTCTTCCATAACTCTCTGTCTCGAATCACCGACATTAGGCACGCACAAACGATCCTGGTACCAAAGATTTTCATTCTTGTCTAACATATAACCTACAGTGGACTTTTCTCTTGCAACTCGCTTCAAATCAACCAAAACTAGATCCTCGTCTTGTTTTTCCCGAATATCATCCATCAACTCTGACCCTTCTAACAACGGTGCTACAAACTGCCGGTCCTCAATATGATCTAAACTCTGGATTTTTAGACCATCTAGCCATTCCGCCACATCTTCAACTCTTGAAACTGCAAACACTGGTTTTCTGCTCAAAGAATCTGCAACTACATTCACCTTACCCGGATGGTATTGAATATCCAAGTCATAATCATTTACGAACTTTAGCCATCTTTTTTACCTCATATTCAGATTTTCTTGTGTGTAGAAATACTTCAAACTCTTATGGTCGGTGAAGATCATTGCCTTAACTCTATACAAGTAGTGCCTCCAAATATTTAGGGCAAACACTACTACTGCCAACTCTAGATCATGTCTTGGGTAATTCTTTTAATGCACTTTCAACTGCCTTGTTAGGAACATTTTATTATGTTTTGATGATGGTCATACTAGCTGTTATAGCAAGCCTGAAATAAGTTAGAATTCTCTGTATAAGTCTTTACTTAGAGTCTGACTTGATGTATAAGTTAAGTCAGACAAAGTGTTGTACTAGTTAGTAGGATGGGAAAGTAAAACAAATATCCGGCAGAGTGAAGCCACCCAAGTACCAACAGAGAAGCACGAAGACATTATGGTCTGACTTATAACCAAGGAAGTCAATGATGACCTTGGATAAGTCTAAGTTATAATTCAAATGATGAAATACATTATCAAATATGGTGTACACTAATCTCACCCAAATTAAGGATCAGTGAAGTACAAGAAGTACCTGAAAGATCAAAGAAAAAATGAAAGCAGTAAACCGGCAGAGTGAACCGACTATCGGCTGAGTAAAGACAGAGCTGTGATGGAAGATCTAAACAGAAAAGTTAGAAGGATCACTTAACCGTTCATGGATTGGCCCAGTAAACTTTATTCGTTCAATTTTCAATTGATGAAGAACAAGCATTAAATGCACAATCAATTAAGGATCAATCAAGGATGGATTTTCTGATAGACGTTTGAAGAAATCCCATTACTGAAATGAAGGAGAATACAATTAAGTGGGAATCAAGATTTAAATCAAGGATTATTCCTGACAATAAATAGCCAACGGACGGATATTCAAATCAAGGATTATCAATGCTATAAATAGATAGCATTGACAGAAACGAAAAACAACATTGAATCTGAAAGAAACAAGCAGAAACTCTGTCAATTTGATAATCCTTCTATCTGTACTTAAAGGAAACATGTAGAGCAACTCAGAATTCAGAACTTCAATTCTATATCAAGCTCTGAGATTGATCAACAAAATCTGTGAATTCAATTCACATCAACTGAGGCAATTGAATCAGAAGAATCTGAGAAGGAGTTGCAACCATTGTGATAGCTGCTGAAAGATTCGTTCTCAAGGAGTAGTGATAGAGACTGAGTCACTAAAGCTTTTAAAGCCAAGGAGTGATAGTCTTACAGATTGTGAAGCTTGTGTAGCCAAGGACAATCGTGCTATAGTATCTATGAAAACAATAGTGAATTCCTCCAATCATCACATGAGAAGAGTGAATTAAGGGATTACACCACCCTAAACCACTATAAACCTTTGTGTATATTTACTTTTAGCAATTTACTTACAACACTTTATTTCATTGCATACTCTATATCTGTGGTTGAATAATCTACTTTGAACCAACATTTAAAGAAGGGACTTATCCGCTGCCCAAATGATTTTAAATATAAAAAAAATGTTTTTGAAACTCCACTATAGTCATTCATCCCCCTATGACTATAGTTTTACCCTTCTCTGGGACCAACAATTGGTATCAGAGTAGTGTTCCTAGTATCAGAAACAGTTCAAATCTAATTTCTGGTAACAAGGAGATCACATATTTTCAAATTTGTGGTTTCTATATATATTTCTTATTTGTATTTATGGATTCCTCAAATTTTATGTCAAGGGTACCTGTATTCAATGTTAATAATGTTGTTGAATTCAAATTAAGGATGTTGTCTTATATTGAAGCAACTCATAAAGAAATGCTGGATGTAATTAATGATGCCCCAATCAAGATCACAACTGTGATAGCCACATGAGCGGATCAAGGAAAAGAGATAGACAAACTCAAGAAGGATTGGACCAAGGATGACAGAAGAAGAGCAAACCTAGATTTTGTTGCATAATATATGATTTTGAAGACTCTGGACAGCAACATGTTCATGAGGATCAAAGACTGCAAAATAGGAAAAAAGATGTGGGACAAATTGGCACTGATCAATGAAGGATCAGAAGTAGTCATGGAAAATAAACTATCTGTTGCAAAACATAAATTTGAGAACTTTAAAATAAATACTGGTGAATCACATGATCAAATGGATAACAAATTTTCTAGCATCATCAGTGAATTGCAACAACTTGGACATATGTACCCTCAGAAGGAAGTTTGCCGGAAGATATTGAGAGGTCTACCTGAAAGATGGAAGATTATCACATCAGTTCTTAGAGGAACATCAAACCTTGCAAACACTGAAACTTTGACTCTGATGTCTCAACTAAATGCTTATGAATTTTAGTTGAACGGTGAAGATAGTGCACATGCAGAGGCACACAAGGCCAGTGCACGGGTTGCACCCCAGCAAAGTAAAACAGTTGACTCAAGCAGCAAAGAGACACAGGAGCTGAAAGAAAAAGTAGCTCTACTAATTAAATGTTTTGACAGGTTTAGCAAAATGAAACAATTTAGCGGAAGCTCATCATCAAACAAGAAGTCTAGCTCAAGCAAAGACATGAAGAAAAAGATGATGAATATATATGCTTCAACTGTAATAAGAAAGGTCACATCAAGGCTGATCGCCCTGAAGGAAAAGACAAAGACGAGGATAAGAAGAAATACAAGACAACTGAAAAGAGAAAAAGCAAGAAGGCACTCAAAGCTGAAACTAGTAGTGAAAAGAATGAAGAATCATCTGGAAATGATTCTGATGATGATGAAGCTGACAGCTCCGACAATGAAAAGGCTTAGTTATGCATTATGGCTAAAGAATCAATTGAAACTGAGTGTGTCTGGTACATAGACATTGGATGTTCCAGACACATGACATGGAATAAGAGATGGTTAACTGATTGTAAAGCCTTTGATGGACCCAAAGTAACATTTGGAGGCAAACAAACACAAGAAAAATTAAGGGGGAAGGCATAATGCTCAAAAACAGCTTGAAGATTCAAAATGTAGCCTATGTTAATGGACTAAGTTCAATTTGCTAAGTATCAGTCAATTCTGTGACAAAGGCTACAATGTGCACTTCAACAAGGAAGGATGCAAAGTGATTCACAGCCAAACCGACGCAGTTGTACTTGCAGGAAGAAGAGAAGATAACATGCATGTAGTAGATTGGAAGACAACAAGACCATAAACATGTTTGCTTGTCAAAAGTAAACAATCAACCAGCTGGATTTGGCATAGAAGATTGAATCATCTCAACGTCAAAACCATCAACACAATGTCAAAGAACAAGTTAGTTGAAGGCCTACTAGAGATCACATTCAAAAAGGAAAGTCTCTGTGATGCATATCAACAAGGGAAGCCAATCAAAAGCTCTTTCAAGTCAAAGCCCTATCAATCTACAACAAGAATTTTACATCTGTTGCATATGGATCTCTTTGGACCAGTCACACCAGTTAGTGTAAATGGAAGGAAATACAATCTAGTAGTGGTTGATGACTATTCCAAATTCACCCGGACCATATTCATGAACAAGAAAAGAGAGACACTCAAAAAGCTGTCAGGCTTGTTAAGAAGAATTCAAAATGAAAAGGAACTGAAGATCATCAAGATTAGATCAGATAAAGGCACAAAGTTTCTAAATGAAGTTATCAGAACCTACTATGAAGAAAATGGAGTATTGCATCAACTATCAGCAGCAGGGGCTCCACAAAAAAATGGTGTAGCAGAAAGAAGAAACAAGACACTCCAAGAAGCAGTCAGAACAATGATTGCAGAAGCATGTTTAGCAAAGAGATTTTGGGCTGAAGCAGGAAATACAACATGCTATACTCAAAACAGATCAATCAACCACAAACATCATGGAAAAACTCCATATGAAATATGGAATATAAGAAAACCTTACATCTCACATCTACATATGTTTGGATCTAAATGTTTTTTTTGATGAGGAATCAGCTACACACATTTGATGAAAAAGCTGATGAAGCAATCTTTATGGGATACTCAGACACTAGCAATGCTTTCAGAGTACTCAACAAAAGAACTTTGGTGATTGAAAAATCAATTCATGTAGTCTTTGATGAGCCAAATACAAATGGTGAAAGCTTTCAAGAACATGAAGAAGAAGGAGGACAAAGACAATTTTATATGAATACAACAGTACCAACCACCATTCTGAATCACAATTTTGGAAATCAGGATGAGCCACCAGTCAACACAACACAATAGGCACCAACACAAGAACATGAAGCTGATGCACAAACTGAGTTTGTGGAAGCACCAAGTCAAGAGCAACTTCAACCTGGCCTCAACTGGCTAACAGACCATCCTGGAGATCAAGTTATTAGAGACATTCACAGAGGAGTCAGAACAAGAAGACAACTGGAAAATATGCTAACATGTTTCCATCAATAGTGGAACCCAAAACAATAGATGATGTAGTCCAAGATGCTGATTGGATCACAGCTATGCAAGAAGAACTAAATGAAATTGGAAGAAATAAGGTCTGGGAACTTGTTGATAGACCAGACATAGCCAACATCAATGGAACAAAATGAGTATTCAGAAACAAGATGGATGAACAAGAGACAGTTTTCAGAAACAAAGCAAGGCTAGTTGCAAAAGGCTACTCTTAAGTAGAAGGAATAGATTATGATGAAACCTTTGAACTAGTAGCAAGACTGGAAGCAATCAGACTTTATCTATCCTTTTCAACCCAAAAAGAATTCCAAGTTTATCAAATGGATGTCAAGAGTACATTTCTGAATGGACTTTTGGAAGAAGAAGTATATGCGGAACAACCTCCTGGTTTTCAACTCAAAGGGAAAGAAGATAAAGTATACAAGCTCAAAAAGGCACTTTATGGACTTAAACAGGCACCCAGAGCCTCGTATGAGACATTATCACAATTTCTGATCAACAATGGATTCAACAAACGAACTATTGATAAGACTCTCTTCAAGCTAAATGAAGGAAGAAGCACCTTTTTAGTCCAAATCTATGTTGATGACATTATCTTTGGATCAGAAGATGAGAAACTATGTGAGAAATTTGCAAACTTATCGAAATGAAAATTTCAGATGAGTATGATGGGAGAATTAAATTACTTTCTTGGTCTTCAAGTAAAGCAAATGAAAGATGGCATATTTATCAATCAAGCCAAGTACACAAAGACTTGATACACAAGTAAGGGATGGACACAAGTGACACATCAGATACACCAATGTGTGCAAGAGTTATTCTTGGAAAATATTAAAGTGGAAAGGATGTTGATCAGAAGCTCTATAGAGGAATCATTGGATCCGTACTTTATCTAACTGCAAGCAAGCCTGATATAGCATTTGCAGTAGGAGTATGTGCAAGATTTCAAGCTCAACCAAAGAAATTACACCTTCTAGCAGCCAAAAGAATAATCAAATACTTCAAGAACACCATAAATGTTGGAATTTGGTATCCAAAAGATGGAGGATTCAAATTGATATCATATTCAGACTCTGACTATGCTGGATGCAAGATACATAGAAAAAGCACCTCTAGAACCTGTGAAATGCTAGGCAGCAGACTAGTATCATGTGTTAGTGTTGGTCCCTTGGAAAGTCTAACACAAGTTTATGGGGGTGAATAAACTTGTCACCAAAAACCTAACTGAGAACTTAATCTAGTGCAGCTTGATTAACAACTAAAGTTCAGTTTTAACTTGTGTGGAGTTGAGCCAACAAAGATGAGTTTAAGTCAAACTGACTTATACAAAACTGAGTCAACCGGCAGCAGATATAGATTTTAACCTTTTTCTGGATCTTGTTATTCTATAAGAAAAAGCTGTGTATGCAAAGCTGAATTTTGGTGAATGTCAGTTTGTGAACTGTGTGTGTTTATATCAATCAATTCCGTTTCAGTATGCTGTATAACAAAAATAAAATGTTGTAAAAGTAAATAACATAATGTAAAAATGTAAAGTAAGTAAAGCAAGAATTATAGTGGTTCCAGGTGGTGTAATCATGTCAGTCCACTCTTCCCTGTGATGTAGGAGGAAAATTCCACTAAAACTCCTTGAGATATGCTTTTACAAAAAGTCCTATATGATAGTCCTTGACTAATCCCTAGTGTCACTATCTAAACAACTAAAGAATAGGTTGTATGGCTTCTCTTCAACTGCTTCAACCACTAGTCCTTCGAGGGTTGTATTGCCTCTTCACCAACTACTACCACAAACACAGTCTACCCGACTGCAAATATCACAACTGTCCTTGGCAACTCATTGACCGGATTGCTTCACAGTTTAAGCCTTTAATTAAGATCAAAGTTGGGCTGAAAATCAATAAATATATTCTTTCTTGTGGTTCTCCAAAGTGTAGAAATCCGGATAAAATCAATGTAGCTTGAACACTTGAAGAAATCCAGATAAGATCTTGTTGAGCGCAAATAGTAATTTGAATGAATGATACTTATGCTCAAAAATGCTTGTAATCTTGTTAATTCTTGGTGTTTGATCCTTGGTGCAAAGTCATCTATTTATAGTGTGAGGTCCAACGTTCATTTCGTTTGAATTCGAATTGTATAAACGTCTATATTGTAACGGCTATATTTAGTGACCGTTCTGACTTGTCTGTATTTCATCCAATAGGGTTGCTTCCTTTACAACGTTCGAACATACTTTTGATTTGTTGGATGAATGACTTATAAAACTGAGTTTCCTGATCAGTTTTATATTGAGTATGTCAGTTTTTAGTTTACTAACTAACTTAGAGCATTAACTGAGTTTTTACTCTTCTTAAAAAACTTCAATACTCTATTTATTTGATTATATGTGACTAAATCAGATTACACCATTCCTTAAAAAGATCATCTAAGATATCATTGACCTTATGATACTTAGGTCTTCTACGAAATCCATAAAGTCAGTTCAGGCCATCGCAGACTTACGTGAATTCTATCTTTACAGTCTCGGCTTAAAATCTTCAAAACTGTGTTTGAACCCTCAGTTCTTCAATCTTCCTTAATTGAGTCTATGTCCCTCAGTTCTTCAAATACTGAGTCTGTTCCCTCAGCCTTTAGTTATAGATAAGCCAACCAAGTCTGTGTCCCTCGGCGAACTTACCTTTTTCTGTTTCTGAGTGAACTTCAGTTCTTGGTGTACATCTTCAGTCATAAGTTCAGTTCCAGTTATCTAAGTGTTTTCCAGTTTCTTAGATGTTTTCCAGTTTCCATTCTAGGACACTTCTACCTATTATAGTGCTTGTCTTATATAACTTATACAATTATCAGACTCTAGTAAAACCTATACATTCAGTTCTAGACATCTTTTATCTTTTCACTATAACAGTTAGTTTCAGCACTTCATCAATGGGGCGTAAACAAACATGTTCTTGAATAAGAAGAATAATCATTAAAACTAAATTTTATTCCCAACAATTTCCGCCTTTTTGATGGTGCCAAAACCCTCCTTAAAAGAAAAGCTTAAATATAAATACAATGTAAAAACAATGTAAAACTGGAAACTGGATTTCATTAAGAGTTCTGCAAAAAAACTGGAATAGTTACACAATTGATAAAACTGAAATAAAATCTACGCATCTCTTCGTCTAACTTTGATAAATTTCTTCTCTTTATCATGAGGAAGAAAAGCCTGTTCTAGCTTTGTGTCTTCCTTGGAGAAGGTTTTGAGATAGTTTACTTGACTTGTAAGTTTCCACTTTCTCCACAAAACTAGCTTCGGCAATGCTGATTCATTCTTGTAATAATTTTCAAATTCTGCTATATCAGTTTTCATCTGTTCAATCTTGTCTCTGATCTGCAATTTATCTTCAATCTTCTTGAACTTCTTGTACTATGACATCTTCTGATTATGAAACTGATCAGATAAGAAGTGAATAAGAGATTCTTCATAAGTCTTGCCTTTCTACTTGAGTTTGACATTGCTATGATCTTTGACAAACTTCATCCACAAATCCTTTGTAAGAGTAGCTCTCATTTCTCCAGGTTGGCTATATTTTTCAATTAGCTTCTTTTCAGATAGTTCTTTTATCGTCACAAAAGGATCTGCTGCTAATTTGTATTTGTTCACTTCCTCTTCCATCTTCCTCTTTTCATCATGCAGTCTCAGCTTTTCTTCTTCAACTTCCCCCTTTTTGGCATCATACAACTGATTTACCAACTGATGGGTTGCTATTTGGTCTGCTAAGATAATCTTTTGAGAAGTGAGTACTTGTTAAGGGTGATTTTATATGACTTATATCGTTATATTTTGTAGCAATTTTCTCCATATTCGTATAATTTGCATAAAAATTAAGGGTTTAATCGAATTATTGAGCAAATGAGTTTTAAAAGTCTTTAAGTGTAAAGTTGAGCTAATTTCGTGATTTTATTGGTAATTATCTATGGTTTTACACTTTGCATGTCTTTGTGGTTTTGTAGGTCATAAACATGTCATAATTGGAGATTTAATGAAGATTTGAAGAATCAAACGAGCGTTCACTACCCATGCAGCCTGGACTGGCGTCTGAAGTATTGAACTGGCGTCTAGGGTGGACGGGCGTATGGCATAATGCACGAGCGTCCAGGAGAGGAAACTTGATTCAGAGTTTTGAAGATTTCAGTGGACGAGCGTCTCGTTTTACATAGAACGGGCGTTTGAGAAGACTCGGCCCGACTCGAAGAATTTACACCAACTGGACGGGCGTCCGTCCGCCGCCATGCTGAAACCAACCTAGTTTTCTATAAAAGCAGCCGCATTCTCAACCCTAATTATCATCTTATCATCATATCGACTGCAGCCTCCAGAGAACCCTAAATTCTGAGCAGAGGCAGGCTCGGTCGGCAGAGCTTTGTGCTCTGTCGACCGAGGTTAGTTAGGTTTTTTTATTTTATGTCGTTTCTTCTTGTTCGATTCATGAGAATGGCTTGAAGCTGATCAAACTTGGGGCAAGCGTGTGAAACTTTTCAGCATCGTTTTTATTTCTCCCTTTGGATGATTTTGTGAGTTTTAATTAAAGTTGTTTCTTTTCTATGATTATGTGTTATGCGAATTTAAATCGAGAGATGTTTTTCTATTGTTGTTTACTATGCGACGAGAGTCGGTGTAAACCTAGATCACCATAGGAAAGATTGGATCTTTAACCTATAAGTAACGAGAGTTGATTAGGTTGAATATCTAGATTGTTAGATTGAGAAATCTTGCACCTTGGTTTGAAAGCGTTAATCTTTAAGATCGAGAGATAAAAGATTGATAGGCGAACTTTTCTAAGATATTAGGAGTTCATACCTTTGATAGGTGAATCACAATTTTAGTTAAATCATCATAAGATAATCTAGACAGGAAATTAAGGGTTGCGGGATGGTGGATCATTGCTTGTTCTATGTTTAATCGCTATAGTCATTATCATGCTTTTATTAGTTTTATTGTTTTTCTCGTTTATAGTTTAGTTATGTTCGCAACGATCTTCCCCGGCTTTGGATCGACAATCCTCTCGTCCGGTTTATCTTTTCGTTTTGTTATTTTAGGCTTTAATAATAACGGTATCAAACTTAGGAAAATTAATGAACTAGATACCCCGATTCCCTGAGATCGACTCCGGTATTAATCACTATGCTACGATCCCTACACTTGGGGTATACCGGATTTATAAATTTATTACTTGTTATATTTCGTTTAGCATAAAATCCGAGACAATACTTCATTCAGTTGAGTTTCTAAACCTTAGATACGTTGATTTAAATGCCATTCTGCTTGAGCATGTGTTTCTCTGTCCACTGAGGTTATGAGTTCAAGAGTTTCTATGAGATGGCGAATTTCTGAGGCTCAGATAGGACTTGATTTCTGAATAATACTTAACTTTATGTCGACTGAGACGTTTGATTTCTTCCGATATTCCAAATATCCATAAATAATTGACAAAAGGCCATTGTGTTCATCCTTTTGGTTGAGCATAATTTTAAGATTTTCATGTACTTTACTCAATCTGTCTTTTGTCACAATCTTGTTGGATTTCAGGCTGAGTATCATCCTTGATTACCATTAATTGCTGATCATCATCCATTCCATCTGTTTGATGATTGTTAGTTGTTTGGTTCCAAACTTGTAATACTTCTTGCTGATTGACTGTTTGCGTAGTTTGAACTTGAGGTAAGGTATCTATTTGCAAATCTATAATCTTATCAGCATCTTTCTTCGATTCATCATCTTTGTCATCATCCTTCTTCTTCTGAGTATCCAATATTGATGACGTGGCTGATTTTTGTTGAGCTAACTCGGTGAATCTTCTGAAATAGTTTGGGAGAAACTCATCCAAAAAAAATAGAGCATATAAATCCCTGACTTCATGTTTTTCTAACAATAACATTTCTTCACTTGGCATAGTAGCTTCACGACAGTCTTCGGTCTTGAGCTTCATTTTTATCAGCTTGATGATTCTGGCAGCTTCAAAAATGATAACTAATTGTTGAGATGGTTGCTGAAATTGCTGTTGCTCCTATTCATCATGCATAACGGAAACTTATTTCTCTGAGATTGTTTGTTGTAATTGAGAAAAAATTTCAGTTGCTATTATGTCCTGTCTTGTAACTTTAGTTGTCCGTTGTTATTCCCCCTCATTTGGTGCTGAATGACTTTAGGTTCCTGGGAACAAGCATTTCAAAACTGACTTAACTTTCACTGAGCCAACTTTTCATTTGACTCCTTTGTGTTCAGCTATATGCTGAGACTCAATTTTCTTCTTGGCTTCAGGTTGGGAAGTCTTGTAGATTTCTTTCCTAGAATGAATTATGGTTACATCTCCTGTGGATGTATCCATTCTCTTTGAAGATGCACCAACAGTTTGTTCTGCTGCATTCCCTTCATTGAGTCTTTCCAGATAATGTTAAATAACACCACTGAGTGTCTTTTTCAGTCGAAGTCTACAATAGGTGCTCTTCCTTCAGCTTGAGCTCTTCGAACACTTTCGACTTCAGCTAAGTGTTGTTTTTTTATCTGATTAAACACGTAACCTACCCAATTGAACTTAAGTTCAACCCAAATGATGTTCAATAGGCAAATGCTGTCTTTAGATAATCTGGCGATTCCTATATATCTTCCATTGACATGCATCTAGAGCCATTTCTTGATTAGGCCAAATTCTGGTTTGAGGTCGTTGACATGAGAATCAATGGCTACTGGTTCTTTTGTCAAAGAAATTTTTCTGAGAAAGGCGTCTCTTTTGAGTGGTAAACAATTCAATTATATTGATTTCATAAGTGGTTCTTTGAAATCGAATAGCATCCTGATGACTGCTTCATTGAAAATAAACCTTTCTCCTCGAACTTTTGTGATTAGGGATTGGCTTAATACTCTCATATTTTCCCAGAACTGTAAGATCACTTCTACATCACGATCATCATTAAATTTCACTTCCAGGATGTCTCTTAATCCTGATTGACGATTTATCTTCTCCCACATAAGGCTTTCTAAAAGAGTGTTGTTGCAGACTGCTTCATATTCTTCAAAAGATAAGGTATTCAATTCAGTAATGAGCCTTTCTTCTTGTGATTTCATGGAGGCTGCCATTATGAATTTTTTTGAAAAAGATGTGATTTTGATAAAGATAAAATTTGATTTTTGTAAGAGGCAAAGTTCAAATTTTTATTTTTGGTGAGTAAGGAATGTGCTAGTGATCGGACATATAGTGGGTGTTCTGACGGTTCGTGGACTGATACATGATATTCTGAGGATTTTGTACCAACTTTTCAAATTCCATGATGGTTTGTGTAACCGATGCATGTACTGTTCTGACAAAAGTGGGGGTGTACAGAAAAGGGTCTGAGATAAATGGCGGTAATTAAATGCGAAAGTTTAGAAAGTTTAGTTCCGTCAATTCTTTAGTTTCAATTAGTTAGTTTGAGATTCTTGATATCAATGACTGATCTGTTAAGTGAGTGCACCCAACATAACAAAGATCAATCCCCTTGACGAATCTCTGGGCTTAAACTAACTTAGATGACTTTGATTATACCCAATTTAGTTCTCAGTTTTGCAAATCTCTCTTTGTCCAAAGGTTTGGTGAAGATGTCAGCCAACTGATCTTCAGTCGGGACATAGTGACTGTGATATCCTTCTTTTCCGCATGGTCCCTTATGAATTGATGTCTCACATCAATATGTTTCGTCCTTGAGAGCCAAAATGGATTGTCAGTTATTGCAATTGCACTTGTATTATCACACATTATAGGAATCGTTCTCTCTTCTATTCCATAATCTCTTAATTGCTGTCTGATCCACAAAACATGAGCACAACAGCTTCCAGCTGCTATATACTCAGCTTCAGCTGTTGCTGTCGAAATTGAGTTTTGCATCTTACTGAACCATGACACAAGTCTATTTCCCAATAACTGACATGTGCCTGAAGTACTTTCTATCCACTTTGCATCCTGCATAGTCTGAGTCTGAGTAGGATATCAGTTTGAATTATCTTTCTTTTGAATACCATATCCCAACTCATTCTTATCTTTTAAATACTTCAAGGTTCTTTTGACGATAATAAGATGGCTTTCTTTATGACTAGTTTGAAATATGGCACAAACACCAACAGTAAAGGATATATTAAGTCTACTTGCTGTTATGTAAGACTTCCAATCATTCTTCTGTAGAGAGTTTGATCCACATCCTTGCCATCTTTATCTTCATCTAATCGGATGTTGGTTCCAATTGGTGTTGCAATGCCAGCTGATTTTTCCATTCCAAACTTCTTGATTAGTTCCCTTGTATACTTAGTTTGGTGTATGAAAATCCCACTGTCAATTTGTCTTACTTGTAAACCAAGAAAGTAACTAAATTCTCCCATCATACTCATCTGAATTTTGATCTTCATTAAACTTGCAAATTTCTCACAGAGTTGCTCCTTTTCTGATCCAAAAATGATGTGATCTACATAAATTTGAACTAGGAGAGTACTTTCTTCAACTTTCATTCTGAATAAGGTTTTATCAATAGTTCCTTTTGTAAAACCATTATCCACCAGAAACTGAGATAGTGTTTCATACCAAGCTCTTGGTGCTTGTTTGAGTCCATAAAGAGCTTTTCTAAGTTTAAATACTTTATCAGCTTGATCTTTAATTTCAAATCCTGGGGGTTGCTGAACATTGACTTCTTCTTCAAGTATCCCATTCAAAAATGCACTTTTAACATAAATCTGGTACACTTTGAATATCTCGTGAGCTGCAAAAGCAAGAAAGAGTCTGATTGCCTCCAACCTTGAAACTGGGTCATTAGTTTCATCAAAGTCTATCCCTTCAACTTGTGTGTAACCTTTTGCTATAAGTATGGCTTTGTTTTTGATAATATTCCCATCTCATCAAGCTATTTCTGAAAACCCATTTAGTTCCAATTATGTTGACATGATCTGGCTTGTCAACTAAATTCCAAACTTGATTTCTCTCAAATTCGTTGAGTTCTTCTTGCATAGCCAAAATCCAATCTGGATCTTTTAAGGATTCTTCAATCTCTTTGGGTTCAGACTGAGACACAAAGCATGCTATCATAGCATCTAGTTGGTGTCTTGTACAAACTCCAGCTTGAAAGTTACCTAACACTTGTTCTTCAGGGTGAATTCTCATCCATTGATGTACTGGGGGTTGCATCAACGGGTCTTCATTCTGTTGAACAGGTTCTTCTTAATTTTGATTATTATCAAATGGATCCATTTCTTCATGTTGCTGTTCAGTTGCTGGTTCAGTTACTGGTTCGGTTACTGGTAACTGAGGTTGATCTTGATCTGAAGAATCTGAGTTATTTAATCGTCCAATATCAATGAAAACTGGTTCTGGAGTCTTGACTGATTGAGGTTGACAAACTGGTTCATCATTGTCTTCAATTGTGTCTCCGGTAAAATTTGGTTCATAAAAAACCATATGTATAGATTCTTCATGCTTGAGTGTGTGCTTGTTTAATACTCTGAACGCTTTACTGACACTTGAGTATCCCAAAAATATTCCTTCATCAGCTTTGGGTTGAAAAACTTTGAGCTGATCTTTGACATTATTGTGAACAAAACATTTGCTTCCAAAGGCATGAAAGTATGAGACATTTGGTTTTCCTCCATCCTGATGACGGTCAAATTATACCCGAAAAAGTCATCAACGTTGACCTTAAATCAAGATTAATAATATATATTTCGTATTAAATCACTCGTTTATATTTATTATTTAATGTTAAGTGATTATTAATATGATATTTGGTATTTAGCTGCTTTTATTATTTAAAGCCGATTTATTGTGCGATAAATGCTGATTTTGTAGATCACAACAAATCGAGAGGATTAATGTCATTCAATCAATTATCTCAAGATAAGGAAGGAAGAAAATCGGAGCATTAATCAAGAGATAAATTAGAGAAATCAGATCAACACGCAAGCGTGGAGTGGGGAGCAAGATAGACGAGAAAAACGATTAACGTGTGCAAATGTTAGGTTCGGTCGACCAAGCCTAGTGCTTCGGTCGACCGAATGTAGCTCTTCGGTTGACCGAGCCTTAGGTTTGGGTCGGTTTCTGGCTTATATCGTGCTTATCTTCTAGAACCACCCTAAGTCGGCAAAAAACCTTTATATAAGCAAGCAGCTACGAGAATTGTAATATACACCAACATATACCTTAGAATATCATTCAATAAAATCACTCTATTCATATCTTGATACAATGTAGAAAAATTTGAGGGTTTCCAGAGTTTAAGGGCTGCAAATTATGTAAGCCTTTATTTTCTGTTTCTTTTCTTTTAAGTAATTAATCCCTTCCAATTATGTTTTATCGTTTGAGTTAGTTAATTCATAGCTAGGTGATGTAGATCTAGGCTATGACGTTAGGGATGTGGCGAAGCCTTGTCTATGAGGATCCCATAACCTACGTCATATGTTTAACGTCTATTCATGAATCTGCTTGGTTTAATTAATGTGTATCTAAGTAGTTTATATGATTTCTTCACGAGTTACCGTTTGTTTAATGCTACGTATGATGAAACGCCGAGAAATATATTCTAGGATGTAATCTCGGGGATGAAATCGTTTGGGTGACCGAATGGAATCATTCGGTCGACCGAGTGTCTATGCTCGGTCGACCGAGCCCCTATTTGTCTGTTAGTTAGTCCGCCACGTCTTTATGGTAGGTTTAGCTTAGTAGGATTTATTATCTCAGTTAGGTATGGTAACGGCTACGTTGCTCGTCGTTTTAATTAGCGTATGATTAGAAAATACCAATATAGGACTCCTAGGTCGGCTCACGAATGATCTTTCGGGACTTTCAGCGAGACCTAGATCTGTTTTGTATTAGGGAATTGACGTCATCTAGTTGTACGTACGTCGTAGATTAGCATGAGACTATAACTCGGTAATTGTTAATGGGACGAAGACTGATGCGATCGTTTAGAAAGTATGCCTAACCATAGGAATGTTGCCTAGACGAGGTGTACGATTAATATCGGCATCCTTAGTGTCGTAAGCGTGCAAGTTATATGAGATGGATACCCAAAAGGTGAAGTCACGTAATGTAGCACAGTGATCTAGCAACCTAACCGGTGCTAAGTCAAGTTTAAGGGGATGACTCCCGTAGCCAATCTAAGATAGATACAAACGAATTGACAGTTAATAAGTTCAGTTTATTATATAAATTATCTAGGTCCAAACGATAAAGACTATAATTGGGGAGGTTAATTACGTTGTGTCGAGTCGTGTCTTTACTTTTCTTGTCTTATGTTGGTCGTAGACCGCCTCTATGTCCTTGACATGTTTAATTAATTGTTTGTATATAAGATGATCCACAATTGGTTCCCGTGGGATCGACCTTGATTCACTATAGCTATACTACGATGGGCCTAGTCCTCTTGCTAGTATTGGTTTATGGTGGTCAAGTATATTATAACCTGATTGACCACGTCATCAAGTTTTTGGCGCCGTTGCCGGGGAACCAACGGTCAATTTTATATATAAATAATTTTTTATTCATGTCGAGTTTTCTGTTTTAGAGTCTGTTTTTACGTATTGAGTCCCTCTGGTTGTCTGCTCTGTCTGAAAATTCCAGCTTAAAAAAAAAATAAAAAAAATAAAAAATAAAAAATTTTATTCGGTCGACCGAGAGACCTCATTCGGTTGACCGAGCACTTATAATATTTTTGTTTTGTCATGTTCTGTTTCCACGGTTTCTGATTTGTGTTTTTCGAGTCTGGAATTTCGCGTGTCTGTTTATCCCCGTATGTTTAATCCGTTGGTCTGATAGCAGCATGGGAAACCATGTTAAAATCAGTCTACGGTCTGTTTTGTTTTTCTTCTGTTTGCAGAAACCAGAGAAGCAATAATCTGAGTCAGTAATTTTTCGCGGGCGCTGAGAAAATAACCCAGCAAACATGTGGAGCTACGAATCTAAGATGGGAAAAGCGATGGAAGCAATACCTTTAAAGCACCAAGATGGCTCCGAAAAAAATTTTAAAGGCTTAAATTCTTCGTGGTACAGTGTTGAAGGCAAGGTACTAATTTTTTTTTGCTTATGTTTTACTACCTTTAGGTTTTTTTAGCATAAGTTAGCCTATACATGAACCTTAGTATGAATCTTGGCCCGGAGTGTTTTGTAAGATTATTTCTGTAAGTGTGGAAGGTTCTGCCCCAAATCTGTCTCATCTAGAGGGTGTAGGGAAACATGTAGTAGTTGAAGGAAGCAAGTGAATAAAGAGTTCCTCGTAGTTCGTTAAAATCTCATGGTCCTATGCATGAAATTGCTTCTACTGGCCATGGGAGCAACAAATTGTGTAGTTTAAGCATTCACAATCTAAAGAAGACATTGAGTTTTGAAAGAACGCAATCTTCAGCTTTCGTTGATGTTTATGGTGATGGCTTCTCGGTGAACCCACCTTAAACAAAAACGAGATTACGCTTTGGGTGACAATTTAGAAATCGAAGAATCTTAGTACATTGGTTCGGAAATGGTCTAACCATGGCTGGGCAAGTTAAACCGAGCTTCGGCTCAATCGACTCCCCTCCCCGTGTGATGTACGTTACAGCAGTTCGACAAGACTAAGCATAGCCGATAAGCCTTCGGGCTAAACGGGGCTTATCTTGACGGATTGGCCTAAATTGTCACATATGTTCCAACGAATAAGACGGCGTAGGCTTGCCTACATAACCGACCTTATTCGGAGTACTTTGATTCATTGTTTCTTATTGTCAAGGCCAAAACCGTAATTTTAACCGAGTTTCTTAGAATTCACTAATTCCTAAAACGAGAGCCGAGGTAAGAGCTTTGTATAAATGGTATGGATAAATGTCGTTTCCTAGGTCTCACAACCAAGGGAAGGGTATTAATCCGCAAAAGCGAAAAGCCACCTCTAATAGTGCTCAGAGGGTCAAAGTCTGGCGATCCAAGAATGATAACTGACAAGGATAATTTTTGGAAAGTCGAGCCGAGGACTTTAAACTCAGAACTACTTCTTTAAAACCCTTAGGATTTCTTTTTAGGATTTTAGGTTTTGTTTTCTTTAAGTCAAATAAAAGTAACGTGACATGTGTTGAGGTTTTTTATTTTGCCGTGTTCCGATGGCCATTGGGCTAAGGATGTGCAAAACTTTTTTACTCAATATAGGCCACGTGAAATAGAGTTCCATAGGAGAGTCGAGAAATTGCTAAATAAAAGGAAATTTAGCAATCAATCTTAAGATGGAAGCATTAAGAGAGCTTGAGAATTACTGAAAATGTAACAGAGAATGATTGGTGCGAACAAGAACAATTTTGGTCAACTTCCAAAATCTTTTAGAAAGGTGATCCAAGTGAAAATCCAAAGTAGTGTGCAATTCATTCTGCAATTATCCTTATCTTTCCCTTTACACTTTTTCACCTTCAAACTTTTCGATCCTCTCACCAATCTGCCCCAACAGTTCACATTTCTAACCATTCTTTCATCGCCTCTCTTTCTTTCCATCCGTTTCACTCTCCCACCCAATCCCATTCCTTTAAACAATTCCCAACCATTAACACAATTCCCTCCATTTTGTTTACAAAATAACTTTGTGTTGCGGAATTTGAAATATTGCTAAGCTTTAATGATTATTTTTTATCATTTTGATTTTCATGACCCTAGTTCGGGGAAGTGTAGCTCTGACCCTAGCTAGATTTTAAAGGTTTTTGGTTCGATCAAAGTACAACTTATCTTTCTACCGGAAGTTTTAAATTTCACACTCTTCCGACTATTCCGGCATTTCTAGATGATAAGTTTTGTTCTGAACTATCACAACGATCCGACCTTGTTGATGACGGTTATGACTTTTACGTGATACATTGGGTTATTAGTATTTTCGAGGAGTAGCTACATCTCCCTCAGTTATTGATATCCAATGTAAGCGAGAAGTTTCTGCGTTAAGTATTTGATTTTATCTTTAGCCAATAGGTCCCATTCAATCTGTTATACCTTACCAAGTTTCTCTTTTCCTGGATTGAATACCTTTTCGATCGAGTCACCCTCGTGTTTTCCCACGTCGGGTAATGCCTTTTGATCTTTGTCTTCTCCACCCGCTTTTAAGAATATTTAGGCGGTGGAGGTTGTAGATGAAGACCACCATCTTTAGTTGCTTGTTTATTTTTCTTTCTATTTAGTATTTTTCTTGTCTTTGGTTGTATAAAATAAAGTGGCTTAACCTGTTTTAAGGTATTTATACCTCATTACTGCCACATTATTTTATAACTTCCATAGACATGGTATTTTACGGTTTCGTGGAGTTTGTTTGCTTATACAGGATGTGTCTATCTCTCCACGACGTGCTGAAATTTACTCCGATGTTCTGCATTTACTTGAGAGCCGTTTCCAGAGCTAAGTCTTTTTCTTCAAATCTCATTTATTTTTGTCATTGAGGACAAGGCCATGTTTAAGTGGGGGGTAGGAGACTTAGCCATGTTATGTTATAATTGAAAATTGAATGAAACGGCACATGATTGAAAAAATTGAATAAATACCATATTAGGTATCTCGTACCCTTAGAATTGTGAGTTCCTAGCTAAGAATTGATAGGAAATAAACCAAGTTTCATGAGTACGTGATCATTTTATACTTATGTTAAGTAAATTTAAGGATATTCATGCCCGTTTTGCGAGTAGTTATTTATTATTCAATTACTCAACCCGTGAATCGAGTATACCGCGCAAATCATAATAACTGAAGAAATTATGTGTACATTGCATAGATGATTGGTTATGTGAACTTAGTATCAATATCTATCTGCTGATGTATTCTTATCTTTTAGCCATTAAAGCGGAGTAATAAGCTTGAGACGTACCTGTGTTTTAGCAAAATGTTAGACACTGGGCTTGTAGTAACATTACCAAAGTAGCCCCGCGCTTGTGGTAATATTCGATGCTATACATGATCTAAGATAGGGGATACTCTAAAAAGTTTTATTCCTTGAGATTAATAGTATTTGAAAAATATGAAGATATGAAAAAATATTCAACTCATTAAGAGGCTTTGAGTAGTACTCGGTCTCCAAGTCCAAAATCCCTATAGATACGCTCTTGCTTATTGTTCTAGTGCTTTAACCATTGCGAGGCTTAAGAAGTATGAATGCTGAGGTTGGTAGGTTGAGATTGCGAAGTTAGCATAAACTCTAATTTTGCCACGAATATATAAAACTAAATGCACATGCACACATCACTTCGATTCATAATAAGTAGTGAATAATGGATATCTTATGAGCATGACTAGTATGAGTTGACTTGAGTTTCTTGTGTAAGTATGATTTGACCATAGAAAATGTTGTCTTGGGGAATGACCTTTTGATGCTTTGTTCGGGACGATCAAAGTCTAAGTGGGGGGTAGTTGATGACGGTCAAATTATACCCGTAAAAGTCATCAACGTTGACCTTAAATCAAGATTAATAATATATATTTCGTATTAAATCACTCGTTTATATTTATTATTTAATGTTAAGTGATTATTAATATGATATTTGGTATTTAGCTGCTTTTATTATTTAAAGCCGATTTATTGTGCGATAAATGCTGATTTTGTAGATCACAACAAATCGAGAGGATTAATGTCATTCAATCAATTATCTCAAGATAAGGAAGGAAGAAAATCGGAGCATTAATCAAGAGATAAATTAGAGAAATCAGATCAACACGCAAGCGTGGAGTGGGGAGCAAGATAGACGAGAAAAACGATTAACGTGTGCAAATGTTAGGTTCGGTCGACCGAGCCTAGTGCTTCGGTCGACCGAGTGTAGCTCTTCGGTGGACCGAGCCTTAGGTTTGGGTCGGTTTCTGGCTTATATCGTGCTTATCTTCTAGAACCACCCTAAGTCGGCAAAAAACCTTTATATAAGCAAGCAGCTACGAGAATTGTAATATACACCATATACACCAACATATACCTTAGAATATCATTCAATAAAATCACTCTATTCATATCTTGATACAATGTAGAATAATTTGTGGGTTTCCAGAGTTTAAGGGCTGCAAATTATGTAAGCCTTTATTTTCTGTTTCTTTTCTTTTAAGTAATTAATCCTTTCCAATTATGTTTTATCGTTTGAGTTAGTTAATTCATAGCTAGGTGATGTAGATCTAGGCTATGACGTTAGGGATGTGGCGAAGCCTTGTCTATGAGGATCCCATAACCTACGTGATATGTTTAACGTCTATTCATGAATCTGCTTGGTTTAATTAATGTGTATCTAAGTAGTTTATATGATTTCTTCACGAGTTACCGTTTAATCTACGTTCGTATGATGAAACGCCGAGAAATATATTCTAGGATGTAATGCGGGGATGAAATCGTTTGGGTGACCGAATGGAATCATTCGGTCGACCGAGTGTCTATGCTCGGTCGACCGAGCCCCTATTTGTCTGTTAGTTAGTCCGCCACGTCTTTATGGTAGGTTTAGCTTAGTAGGATTTATTATCTCAGTAGGTATGGCTACGGCTACGTTGCTCGTCTGTTTTAATTAGCGTATGATTAGAAAATACCAATATAGGACTCCTAGGTCGGCTCACGAATGATCTTTCGGGACTTTCGCCGAGACCTAGATCCGTTTTGTATTAGGGAATTGACGTCATCTAGTTGTACGTACGTCGTAGATTAGCATGAGACTATAACTCGGTAATTGTTAATGGGACGAAGACTGATGCGATCGTTTAGAAAGTACGCCTAACCATAGGAATGTTGCCTAGACGAGGTGTACGATTAATATCGGCATCCTTAGTGTCGTAAGCGTGCAAGTTATATGAGATGGATACCCAAAAGGTGAAGTCACGTAATGTAGCACAGTGATCTAGCAACCTAACCGGTGCTAAGTCAAGTTTAAGGGGATGACTCCCGTAGCCAATCTAAGATAGATACAAACGAATTGAGTTAATAAGTTCGAGTTTATTATATAAATTATCTAGGTCCAAACGATAAAGACTATAATTGGGGAGGTTAATTACGTTGTGTCGAGTCGTGTCTTTACTTTTCTTGTCTTATGTTGGTCGTAGACCGCCTCTATGTCCTTGACATGTTTAATTTATTGTTTGTATATAAGATGATCCACAATTGGTTCCCTGTGGGATCGACCTTGATTCACTATAGCTATACTACGATGGGCCTAGTCCACTTGCTAGTATTGGTTTATGGTGGTCAAGTATATTATAACCTGATTGACCACGTCATCACATCCCAAACTCATAAGGTGTCTTTTCCTGTCTCTTGTTCATGAGAGCTCGATTTTGAGTACAACAAGCTGTATTCACAGCTTCTGCATAATATCTTTTTGGCAACTTAGATTCACAGATCATTGTCCTTCCGGCTTCTTTTAGCGTTCTTCCTCCTTTCAGCTACTCAATTCTGTCGAGGTGTTGTTGTAGGAGCAAGCTGGTGTAGAACTCTGTTTTCTCCATAATATACAATGATTATGTTGTTGAGAAATTCTGTTCTTTTATCTGATCTGATCTTAATTACTGTAACACTCTTCTGATTCTGAAGTAGCCTGAGAAGCTCTGTCAGTTGTTTCTTAGTTTCACTTTTCTTGGTCATAAAGATAACCCAAGTGTATCTAGGAAAATCATCAACTACCACCAAAGTGTATTTCTTTCCACTAAAACGGATTGGTATAACTGATCCAAATAAGTCCATATGTACCAATTCTAAAACTCTGTTTCTTGAATGCCGAGACTTAGTCTTGAAACTCACTTGTCTTTGTTTTCCTTGTTGACATGCATCACACAGACTGTATTTCTTGTATGTCATCTCTGGTAGTCCAATCGTTAAGTTCTTTTTGATTAACAGGTTGATATCATTAAAATTCAGGTGACACAGTTTCTTGTGCCACCGCCAACTGAGTTCTGACTTGGTATGCACGATCAAACAAGTTTCTGAAACTGCTGTAGACCAATCTACAGCATACATATTCTCTTCTCTTCTTCCAGCAAGAACTACTTGGAAAGCTGAATCGCTGACAACAATGCAATACTCCTTATCAAAGGCAACTCTGTATCCCATATCGTAGAATTGACTTGGGCTAAGTAAATTGTAGTGAAGTCATTCCACTTAAGATACATTCTTGATTGTGAGTCCATTTTGGATTAAGTTTCCATAACCTTTTGTGTAACCAGGTTTGTCTTTACTTCAAAAATTGACCCTTGGTCCATCTTTGGCTACAAAATTAGTGAGACAGTACTTGCTCTTTGTCATGTGTCTAGAGCATCCACTGTCAAAGTACCAAATATTCTGCAAAACAAATTAAAATGCTTTAGGTACCCAACTCTGTTTGGGTCCATAATGGCCAGTTGTGAGTACAACTCCGGGTATATTTCCATAAGGTCTTCTCTGAAAATTGTTGCACTTGTTTTCATATATATAGGCTACATTACCATAATATCTTTTTCTGGTTTGTGTCTCATTTATATGATTTTTTAGGTATTCTAGTTTAGAATGATTTCCAAAATGTCTTCTACTATTAAAACTTGAATAATAACCATCATTCCTTCTGTACTAAGGTATGGACTGACCTTTGTACTGAGACTTTTGCTGAGAACTGGGATAAGCTCTCTACTGAGTCTTGGACTGAGACTTGTGATATGTTTTCTGTTTGGAATGATTGTTCTTATCATTTTTAATAGTAGATTCAGTAAAATTGCAATCATCATCAGTGGGGTACAGTCTACCTTTCCCCCTGGATGTGTGAATCTTTGAATGATTGACATTCTTAGATTTACTCAGATTATAATATTTTTAGTTCTTGACTTGCTCAGTTTTGGTAGATCTGGCAGTTGATCTACCATTTCTGTTTCCTTGAGGTACAGCTGATCTACAATTTGGTTTACCTTTGTTGGTACGTACAGTTGTCTTCTTAGGAAACTAAGTTGTCTTATGTGTGGTTGATTTTACTTGTTCAGCAATTTTCTCAGGTTTGTGGAAGTTGCTCAGCTACAAACTTAATACCAGTTTTGATACTAGATTCAGCAACTTTGCTAGTTCCTTCCTTAGAAGATTGCTGTGTATCAAATCCTAAGCAAGTTCTGTCTCCATAAGGCTTTCTGGATTTGAATCCTATGGTTGAACTTGATTGAGCAAAAGATTTAGTTGTTGCTGCTGATGCATTAGGCTAATACTGATTTTTTCGTTTATCAGTTCTAGTCAGTTTCATCATATTTAGTTCGGACTTCAATCTTTGAACTTCAAGAATTAGAACTTTTTTCTCAGCTTTAATTGATTCATAACCAGCTTGAAAAGTTACTAGCTGATTCATCAATTCGTCAAGTGTTTCTTCTAATTCAAGATTTTTTAGATTGGAGTCAGCAGTCGAAGAACATGCATTTTGTGTGGATATCTGAGCTGAGGAATATTTAGAGTTAGATTCATATACCTCATTAGAATTCTCAATATGATCCATTAAAGATGTGTCATTTGATAATCTTTCAGTGCCAACTTCATAATCTGACTCATCTCTGGCTAAGAGTGCTCTTCTACCAGTTCTTCATTGCTGAGTCTACTTACCAGTCAACTTTGGAATTCAGCTTTGTAGTGTCCAGGCTTCTTACAGTTGAATCAAAGATATTCATCGTCTATCATCTTTTCAGGAGTCCTCTTGATGAACTTCTGAGTGACTGGGTGTCCACTCTTCATTCTTCGAATTCTATTCATCATTAGAGCCATTTGCTCCTCCATCTCATCCAATTGCTAAAGATTGCTAGATGAGGTTTTTTAGATATCATTTTTGGCTGCTGCTGCAAGAGCTATTGTTTGGGTTCCTCCATGGATTTGATTAGGGCTATTGTCATGGTGAAATCTTCACTGAATTCATAAGCTTTAAGATCTGAGAAGATATTTAAGGAGTCTTCTATGTGAAGTCTTCTTGATTCTTCCATTATCGTGACCTTCATCTTCCAGCACATTGGAAAAGCCTTCAATATTCTAGTGTTGATTTCCTTCTTGGTGTAATCAATCTTGAGTAGAGCCAATTCATCCATGATAGAGCTGAATCTTGTTTCCATCTGATCAATATTTTCACCTGACTTCATTTGGAAATTCTCAAAATTTTGTTTTGCGAAGGAGATCTTGTTCTCTTTGATAGAGTCAGTTCCTTCACAAACTCACTAAAGTTTCTTCCACATCTCTTTTGGAGTAGTGCAATCCTTGACCCTCAGGTACATGTTGATGTCAAGAGTTCTGAGTATGATATCCATGGCAACATTGTTCAGGTTATTTCTCTTTCGATCATCACTGGCCCATTCAGCTTTAGGCTTGGGAACTCTAACTTGTTCACCGTTGAAAGTATGCATGTACGTGATCTGAATAGGTCCATCAGTGAGTACATCAATCATCTAATCATGAGAAGATGCTAGAAAGGCCTGCAAAATGACGTTTATATTCATCAAATCTGTCCATGTTGCACATCAGCATTTGTCTGGCATACTGAATGTTATCCATTGTATGAGTGAATGAGAACTGGATTATGCAAAGAGTGGAATCTGAAACACAGCGCTCTTTCAGGAGAACAACTAGATGAGATAATTAGAGCAAGTGAGTTTTCAACAATAACTTGTCAAAGAAAACCACTCTGATACCAATTGTTGGTCCCCTGGAAAGGCTAACACACGTTTAGAGGGGGGGGTGAATAAACTTGTCACCAAAAACCTAATTGAGAACTTAATCTAGTGGAGATTGATTAACAACTAAAGTTCAGTTTTAGCTTGTGTGGAGTTGAGCCTACAAAGCCGAGTTTAAGTCAAACTGACTTATACAAAACTAAGTCAACCGGAAGTGGATATAGATTTTAGCCTTTATTTGGATCTTGTTATTCTATAAGAAAAAGTAGTGTATGCAAAACTGAATTCTAGTGAATGTCAGTCTATGAACTGTGTGTGTTTATAACAATGAATTTCAGTTTTAGTATACTGTATAACAAATATAAAATGCAGTAAAAGTAAATAACATAATGTAAATGCTTAAAGTAAGTAAATCAAGAATTATAGTGGTTCCAGGTGGTGTAATCCTGTCAGTCCACACTTCCCCTGTGATGTCGGAGGAAAATTCCACTAGAACTCCTTGAGATGCGCTTTTACAAAAAGTCCTATACGATAGTCCTTGACTAATCCCTAGTGTCGCTATCTACACAACTAAATGGTTGCTCTTCAACTGCTTGAACAACTGGTCTTTAGAGGGTTGTATTGCCTCTTCACCAGCTACCACCACAAACACAGTCTACCTGACAGCAAATGTCACAACTGTCCTTGGAAACTCATTGACCGGATTGCTTCAGAGTTTAAGCCTTTGATTAAGATCAAAGTTGTGCTGAGAATCAATAAATTGATTCTTGCTTGTGGTTCTTCAAAGTGTAGAAATTTGGATAAAATAAATGTAGCTTGAACACTTGATGAAATGTAGATAAAATCTTGTTGAGTGTAAATAGTAATTGGAATGAACGAGACTTGTGCAACAAAAATGCTTGTAATCTTGTTAATTCTTGGTGTTTGATCCTTGGTGCAAAGTCATCTATTATAGTGTGAGGTCAAACGTTCATTTTGTTTGAATTCGAATTGTATCAACATCTATCTTGTAACGGCTATATTTAGTGACCGTTCTGACTTGTCAGTATTTCATTCAATAGGATTGCTTCCTTTACAACGTTCGAATGTACTTTCAGTTTGTTGGATGACTGACTTATAAAACTTATTTTCCTGACCAGTTTTACACTGAGTATGTCAGTTTTCAGTTTACAAACTAACTTAGAGCATTAATTAAGTATTTACTCTTCTTCAAAAACTTCAGTACTCTATTTATCTGATTATATGTGACTGAATCAGATTACACCATTCCTTATAAAGAACATCTAATATATCATTGACCTTATGATGCTTAGGTCTTCTACATGATCCATAAAGTCAATTCAGGCCATCACAGACTTACCTGAATTCTAACTTTACCGTGTCGGCTTAAAATGATCATAACTGAGTTTGAACCCTCAGTTCTTCAATCTTCCTTAACTGAGTCTGTGTGCCTCAGTTCTTCAAATACTGAGTCTGTTCCCTCAGCCTTCAGTTATAGATAAGTCAATCGAGTTTGTGTCCCTCAGCGAACTTACCTTCTTCAGTTTCTGAGTGAACTTCAGTTCTTGGTGTACATCTTCAATCATAAGTTCAGTTCCAGTTATCTATGTGTTTTCTAGTTTCTTAGATGATTTCCAATTTCAGTTCTACGACACTTCTATCTATTACAGTGCTTGTCTGATATAAACTATACAATTATCAGACTCTAATAAAACCTATACATTCAGTTCTACACATCTCTTAGCTTTTCACTATAACAGTTAGTTTCAGCACCTCATGAATGGGGTGTAAACAAACATGTTCTTGAATAAGATGAATCATCATCAAAACTAAATTTTATTCCCTACAATGAGCGAAAAGCAAAATCCTATATCCTTCAACAACTGAACCATAATATATAGCAGCAGGCATCAGACAACAGCTAAGGGTTTATAGAATGGAAGAGAAGACAAGTCCAATTACGGGTGACAACACAAGTGTAATATCTACAACTGAAAATCCAGTATTGCATTCAAGAACAAAGCATATTGATGTGAGACATCATTTTATCAGAGATCATGTTGAAAAAAGGAGATGTTATTCTAAGATACATACCTACTGAAGATCAATTGGCTGACATTTTCATAAAACCACTCAGTCATGAAAGATTCAGCAAGTTTAAAACTGAGTTAGGAATGATAGAAATTGACTAAGTATTAAGGATCAGCTAACAAGAGTAATCAGTTAAGTAACCTCACCAGCTAACTGAACCTTTGCCATTACGGGTGAGCTCATCCGGCATGTAAGGCACTGATACTCAGTGAAGCCAACTACACTGATTGTTAGGAACAGTTGTAAACAGTAGCTAAGTAAAAGAAATCACTACACCGGCCTAGTGACCAGCCAAGTCACTTCACCGAAATATACGTTGGAGTGAACAAAAAACTAAAGTGTGAACTAAATCAGCTATATACACGTGGAAAATCAAGAAGTTATGGAGATTTATACTATGGAAGATTACACATGTGGAGATCAATTCATAATCGTGGAGGTAACTTTGTTTAATTTCAAACGCCTCGATGCCCGGGATTTATCATTACTTACCTCAATCCACTCCCCTAATACACTCAAATACCGTGATTCAAAAACATAAAATCACGCCAATACGTCACAAAATCCTTCCATATTCAACCATGTTCACACTACTCAAATCATCTTATATAAACCACACTTAGAGGTTTTTCAGAAATCTTTACGCTCCTTTGCAATCATAAACCCTATTTTTTTTCTCTGAAAAATCAATCCTTTTCCAAAGTCTCAAACTTATTTCAAGGCTATGGCTTCATCCTCTTCAACCACTCAAACTGGCAAACAATATAAGAAATCGATTGCCACTTGATCGTTCGTTCAAGAAGAACATTACATAAAGCTATGCGGAAATGGCAAGGACGCAAAAAGATTGGCAGATGGATGCAAAAATCTGGGATTGCTGACCTTCCTCAACCCCCCTTCAAAGATGTTTGTTATGAAAAAATTATCTCTTTCTGGAAAACTGCAAAGTTCATTTCTGGGCTCATTGAGGAAAAAGGTGACAAAATGGCTGAATACAAGATCGTTGCATTTGTCAATGGAACAGAAGTGGTCATTACTGCAAAGGTAAATCGCAAACACCTCAAACTCTCGAATAAAGGTAACACAAAAGGAGCCTTAGTACCACAAAACTGGGATGACTTATAGTTAACAATTTCCAAAACGGCAAACCCCAGTTCCAAGAAGCTTAACTGTCTCATATCCGCTTTGAAGAAACCCTTCAATGAGTTTAGTGCTCTAATCAGTAAGGCAATTGACGGCAGGCTATGAGCAAACAATGCCATGACAGAGGTTTGAATGCGTCTTATGGGAATCATCTATAACAGTCTGGAGTTTAATTGGGCAAACTACTTCTTGCAAAGACTCAAACAACAGATCCAAGGTGAGGTAAATGCTGAGAAAAAAGGGACTTGCCGAAGGGAAGAAGAAAAAGGAGATATTCTGGATCAAGAAATTCTATGGTATTCAACTCCACGGCCTCATTCAATGTCTGAAAGTACTGGTAATCAAACTCCATAAATTGCATGAATCCAAAGTCATGTTACCTATGTTAAACAAAGAAAGAAAGCAGATGGAGGGAAGCGAAAGCAACCTAGTAGAAACACATCTGGTTAAAGAAAGAAACGAAAAGTTCAAAGAAATCTGGACAAAGAGGATTTTGGAAAGTTAATTGATGAAGAAGAAGAAGAGGAATTAGAAGAAGAGGCTGAGCAACAAGAGGAAGAAAATGGAAGTGAGGATGAACGACTTCAAAATGAGGAAGTTGTAGAAGAAAATGGAGATGATGAGGAAAATCCAGAAGAATCAGCACAAATGTTTGCAAATGATATTGATCATCGAATTACAACATATCTTGAATGGAAAGAGGGTGACTTAAGACTTCAGCTTCAAGACTCAGAACACATGCTTGCTGAGGAGGCTTGGTTTTTTGATTTTCTGGCGATCACATCATGGGTTGGTTTACTGGATGAATCCTCACTCTAGGACATGCTTGATGCGGCAAAAGCAAAACTACCCCAGATCTCTAACAAAGACAGTGGTGACTCGGTGGATGATGGAGATGACCATGACAATGGTGATGATGATGATCACAATGATGATAGTGGTAATGATCCTCATGGTCATGATGGACAAGACAAGAAGCTTGAACAAACAGCAGATGCAATTGATCACAACATACTCCTAAGTTCATTCCTGTAGCCACAAAGAACATCACAGAATACACCATCAGCTAAGGCAGCTCCATCAACACAACAAAATGATCAGCAAACTATGGACGCCAACAATACAATTGAGCCAGATCCACAGCCTTCCCATGCTCCACAACCTTCCGTTAACATTACAGCTGAACCAACAATAGAATTAGACACTGGCTCACCTGCGGGAACCCCAGTCAAGACAATCGCCGGCACTGAGCAAGAGGGAAAAAGAGAACATGTTTCTCCAGAAATAACATCTACCCAAGTACATGAAGAAGTAGAAGCTAGTGTAGGTGTTACTCAACCAACAACACTGCACCAATAACCAGTTGAGGTACCTCCAACTGTGCACCTCCAAGATAGAGGGCAGCAAACTGAACTAGACTCAGCTGATCTTCACCAAAAACTTGCTCAATTAACTACTGGCATATCAAATGAGGCATTTGAAAAGGCAGCATATATGTTTGCTGATGAACTGGAACAACAAGCAATGTATCTCAGATCTATGACTATGGCATTTGAAGATGAAAGCCACTCCATAGAAAAAAGATTTCAGGTTGTTACTGAGTACATTGATGCACAAAATATGATTATGCAAAGACAACGTGACTTGATGAAACAGTTAAACCTCAATATCACCAACAATCTTGCAGTACTTAGACAACATATTTCTTAAGAAAATGAGTCCATGGCACTTGCTTTTGGCAACAGATTTCGAAGTGTAACCTAGAAGCTGATTGATCAGGACTCAAGGTTCACATCCATTGAGCTTAAACTGGACACTCTGATTGGAACAGCTAAAGCTACAAACAGTATCTTACTCTAGCAAAAGGATGATGCTGCCATGAAAAGGGAAAGAAATGATAAGCCTAAAGAAGGATCAACAGTTAGACCTCCAAATTTTACTGAGGAGCAGCTAAGAGCAAGAGAGAGAGAACTGAGAATCCGAAATGAAGCTGATGAACAACTAAAGAAAGCTAGAGAGGAAATGGAAAAAGTCTCAAATGAACATTGCATAGGATTTCCTCATCCTATCCAAAGTGGAGATGACGATAGAGATAGATCAGGAAGACAACAAAGACCTGGATCAAGTCAGTAAAAAGGATCAGCAAGTCAACACAGAATCAGCACCAGCAGAGGAAACACCAGCAGAGGTAGCAGTGGCACCAAATATGCTGGTGAGAAAAGAACATTTACTACTCAGAGAAACATGGAAGAATATGATGCTGAAGTACTAGATAATGTAAGAGAGTTCTTTAGAGTCCAAGACGTTCTATATCCAAATCAAACACAAGATGAAGCATGGCCAGACTAGCTTAGCTAGAAGAATGAGAAGATGAGAACTAATATGGCCAAAATTTACAATGATGGTAAGAGACAGCATGCACTTCTTAAGCAAAATTCTGGATCCAACTCAACCAGCAGACCAAGTACAACCATACCCCTCTCGGCAAAAGGACCAAAAGATTTACACAGTGAACAACAAGAAGTTTTCAACTACTTGGTAAAATTCTTCAATCCTATAGGGAGAATGAACCGACAAGAACAATAGGGTATGTTCAAGAATCTCAAGTTTGCTGACTCACACATTGCTGAAGCTAGGGATAGACTTGAGAAATACTTTGGAGAACCCATGGCGAATGAGACTTTGCCTGATTTTCACAGACTCTTTGGAAAAGGATATTTCATGGAGTCTCTGAGTACACTGCTATGTCATACTGGAAGTTGAAATTTCTAGAAATTGATTGAAAAGATATGGATGAGGTCCAGACCACTAAGTTCAATAGGTACAAAGTAGAAATAATTAAAATATAATTATAGCACTCCGAATATGTGTTGAACTTACTTTCCTTATTTCCCTTGAATGGATGAATAAAATTTTTGAGTTTTATTCTGTTTATTATTATGGAAATTTTGTATACTTATGTTCAGGCTTATAAGGGTTTTGGCATCATAAAAAAGGCGGAAATTGTTAGGAACATTTTATTATATTTTGATGATGGTCATACTAGCTGTTATAGCAAGCCTGAAATAAGTTAGAATTCTCTGTATAAGTCTTTACTTAGAGTTTGACATGATGTATAAGTTTAGTCAGACAAATTATTGTACTAGTTGCTAGGATGGCAAAGTAAAACAGATATCCAGCAGAATGAAGCCAGCCAAGTACCAGCAGAGAAGCATGAAGACATTATGGTCTGACTTATAACCAAGGAAGTCTGTGATGACCTTGGATAAGTCTAAGTTATAATTCAAATGATGAAATACATTATCAATATGGTATACACTGATCTCACCCAAATAAAGGATCAGTGAAGTACAAGAAGTACCTGAAATATCAAGGAAAGTATCAAAGCAGTAAACAAGTAGAGTTTTTTGCCTATCGGCTGAGTAAAGACAAAGCAGTGACGGAAGATCTAAACAGCAAAGTCAGTAGGATCACTTAACCGTTCATGGAACGGCCCAGTAAACTTTACACGTCTAGTTTTCAAATGATAAAGATCAAACATTAAATGCACAATCAATTAGGGATCAATCAAGGACGATTTTCTGATAGACGTTTGAAGACATCCAATCACTGAAATCAAGGAGAATAAAACTAAGGGGGAATCAAGAATTATTCCTCAAATTAAGTTGCCAACGGATGGAAATTCAAATCAAGGATTATAAAGGCTATAAATAGAAGGCATTGACAGAAAAGAAAAACAACGATTGTATTTGAAAGAAACAAGCAGAAAATCTGTCAATGTTGGAAAAAAAAATTAGTTTTGATGATGATTCATCTTATTCAAGAACATGTTGTTATAGTGGAAAGCTAAAAGATGTGTAGAACTGAATGTATAAGTTTTACTAGAGTCTGATAATTGTATAGGTTATATCAGACATGCACTGTATTTGATAGAAGTGTTGTAAAACTGAAACTGGAAATTATCTAGAAATCTGAAACTAAACTTAAGATTGAAGATATACACCTAGAACTGAAGACTCACTCAGAATTGAAGTAGGTAAGTTCGCTGAGGGACACAGACTCGGTTGGCTTATCTATACTTAAGGCCGAGGGAACAAACCCAGTATTTGAAGAACGGAGGGACACAGACTCAATTAAGGAAGATTTAAGAACTGAGGGTTCAAACACAGTTATAAAGATTTTAAGTCAAGACTGTAAAGTTAGAATTCAGGTAAGTATGTGATGGCCTGAACTGACTTTGTAGATCTTGAAAGATGACCTATGTATCTTAAGGACAATGATATCTTAGATGATCTTTATAAGAAATGGTGTAATCTGATTCAGTTACATAAAATCAGATAAATAGAGTACTGAACATTTGAAGAAAAGTAAAAACTCACTTAATGTTCTAAGTCAGTTAGTAAACTGAAAACTTACATCTCACGATAAAACTAATCATGAAGCTCAGTTTATAGTCATCCATCCAAGCAACTAAAAGTACATTCGAACGTTGTATATCAAGGATTGTTAATGGATGAAGAACTAACATGTCAGAATGGTAACTGACACCTGACATCTTAAAATATAAACGTTGATACAACTCGAATTCAAGCAAGATGAACGTTGAACCTCACACTATAAATAGAGGACTTTGTACTAAGGATCAAACACCGAATTAACAAGAATACAAGCCTTTTTGTGCACAAGTCTAGTTCATTCGAATTGCTATCATGTTTGTGCTCAAACGATCATATCTAGAATTTTTTCCAGTGTTCAAGCTACATCAATCATATCCAGCTTTCGACACATTGAAGAACCACAACCAAGAATCAATTTATTGATTCTCAACCCTGTTAGGATCATTTTATTATGTTTTGATGATGGCCATACTAGCTGTTATAGAAACCCTGAAATAAGTTAGAATTATCTGTATAAGTCTTTAGTTAGAGTCTGACATATTGTATAATTTGAGTCAGACAAGTATTGTACTATTTGGTAGGATGGAGAAGTAAAACAGATATTCGGCAGAGTGAAGCCAGCCAAGTACCAGCAGAGAAGCATGAAGACAATCAGGTCAGACTTATAACCAAGGAAGTCTATGATGACCTTGGATAAGTCCAAGTTATATTTCAAATGATGAATTACATTGTCAAATATGGTGTACACTGAACTCACCCCAAATCAAGGATCAGTGAAGTACAAGAAGTACCTGAAGAAAATAACAAAGCAGAAAACCAACAAAGTAAACTGACTATCGGCTGAGTAAAAACAAAGCAGTGAAGGAAGACATAAACAGCTAAGTCAGAAGGATCACTTAACCATTCAGGGAACGGCCAAGTAAACTTTACTCATTCAGATTTCAAAACATGAAGATTAAGCTTTAAATGCACAATCAATTGAGAATCAATCAAGGATGGATTTTCTGATAAACGTTTGAAGAAAAATCCGATCACTGAAATCAAGGAGAATATAATTAAGGGGGAATAATGAGTTAAATCAAGGATTATTCTCCACATTAAATAGCCAACGGACGGAAATTAAAATCAAGGATTATCAATGCTATAAATAGAAGGCGTTGACAGATAAGAAAAACAACGATTGAATCTGATAATAAACAAGCAAAAGCCCTGTCAATTTGAAAAGCCTTTTATATGTACTTAAAAGAGACATCTAGAGATCAACTCAGAAATTAGAGCTCAAATTCCCTGTCAAGCACTGAGATTGATCACAAGTCTGTGAATCCAATTCACATCAACTAAGGCAATTGAATCAGAGTAATCTGAGAAGGAGTTGCGACCTTTGTGATAGCTGTTGAAAGATTTGGTCTCAAGGAGCAGTGATAGAGACTGAGTCACTTATGCTTCTGAAGACAGGGAGTGATAGTCTTGCAGATTGTGAAGCTTGTGTTGCCAAGGACAATCGTGCGATTATATATGTGAAAACAACATTGAATTCCTCCAATCATCACAGGAGAAGAGTGGATTAAGGGATTACACCACCTTGAACCACTATAAACCTTTGTGTCAATTTACTTTCAGCAATTTACTTTACTGAACTTTTTTTAATTGCATACTCTATATCTATGATTGCATATTCTACTTTGAAACAACATTTTAAGAAGGGACTTATCCACTACCCAAAAGCTTTTAAATACAAGAAATTTTTTTGAAACTACACTATAGTCATTCACCCCCCCTTCTGACTATAGTTCAACCCTCATCTGGGACCAAGAATTGGTAGCAGAGAAGTGTTCCTAGTATCAGAACATGTTCAGATCTAATTTCTGGTAACAAGAAGATCATATATATTCAAAGTAGTTTTTAAATTTTTGCTTTCTATACATATCTCTTATTTGTACTTATGGATTCTCCAAATTTCATGTGAAAGGTACCTGTATTCAATGTTAATAATTTTGATGAATATAAAATAAGGATACTGTCTCATCTTGCAGCAACTCATGAGGAGATGCTGGATGTAATCAATGATGGACCAATCAAGTTCACAACTGTGATAACCACATGAGCAGATCAAGGAAAAGAAATAGATAAACTCAAGAAAGATTGGACCAAAGATGACAAGAGAAGAACAAATCTACATTTTGTTGCAAAAGACATGATCTTGAAGACTCTGGACATTAACATGTTCATGAGGATCAAAGACTGCAAAACAACAAAGGAGTTGTGAGAGAAATTAGCATTAATCAATGAAGGATCAGAAGCAGTTAAAGAAAACAAATTATCTGATGCAAAACAGAAATTTGAGAACTTTAAAATGAAGACTGGTGAATCCATTGATTAGATGGATAACTGATTTTCAAGCATCATCAATGAACTGCAGAAGCATGGACATACATATCCACAGAAGGAAGTCTATAATAAAATCTTGAGAGGCTTACCTGAGAAATTGAAGATCATCACATCAGTAATCAAAGGGACAACAAATCTTGCAAACACTGAAACTTTGACTCTAATGTCCAATTAAAGGCTCATGAATTTGAGTTGAACGGTGAAAACAGTACACCAGTAGAGGCACATAAGGCCAGTGCACTGGTTGCACCCCAGCAAAGCAAAATAGCTGATACAAACGGAAAAGAGACATAGGAGCTGAAGAAACATGTAGCTTTACTGGTTAAACGTTTTGACAGGTTTAGCAAGAAGAAGCAATTAAAAGGAGGTTCATCATCAAACAAGAAGTCAAGCTCAAGCAGAGATATGAAGAAAATGGATGTTGAATACAGATGCTTCAACTGTAAGAAGAAAGGTCATTTCAAGGCTGATTGCCCTGAAGAAAAAGACAACTGAAAAGGGATAGAGTAAGAAGGTACTCAAAGCTGAAACTAGTAGTGAAAGGAATGAAGAATCATCTGTAAATGAGTCTGATGATGATGAAGCTGACAGATCAGACAATGAAAAGGCCTACTTATGCCTTATGGCTAAAGAATCAAATAAAACAGAGGTAACTTCTAGATCATATTTATCATCAAGAGCATCCACATCTGACACTGCACAATCATGTATTCTCCCATTATATTCTACAAATCTAATCCAAAATCTTATGAGTAAATTTGAAAAAATTAAGATGACTCATTAAATTCTGGAACATGAGTGTGAGAATCTGAGAGAGGAAAATAGAAACGTAAAAGAAGATCTGGATGAACTAAAAGCTGAAAGAACGAGTAAGAAAGTAAACTCACCTGATCAACAAACAGCAGATGTACATACATCTGGTCTTGAAAGAATAACTGAGAAAACCTCCCTTTCAGTTAAGATCACCACTGCACCACTTAGTGCACCAGCTTACAATCCCCCAAAAAGGTTTGGATCTTGATCTTATCTTGGCTACAACAGTCAGGATGAAAAAAGAAACAATGGACAGCAAAATTTTGAAGGACCAAGACTAGACCAAAATTCAGAAAAGGACAGACCATAGTTTCAATCACTCATCCTGCACTAGTGTAGTGAAAGAGTAGAGTAAATCATCAATCCAGCCAAATAAAGGCAAAGGAGTTCAGAAAGGTAAGGGAAGACTTTACCCTTATGAGGATGATTGGAATATTACACCCCCGAAATATAAGAAGAAACCATTTCATAACATGCATCATGTGTTTAAGAAGAACCAGCCAAGGCATATTCCTGGACACAAGAAGCAGCATGGAAATAAGTTTCTTTCTGCATATTGGACAGTGAAAAAGCATGCAAATGCACCAAAAAGTTGAGAAAAGTATCAGAATATCTCTAGGAGAAACACTAGAAGTTATTCTTCCATGCCTTATACATATGAAGTTGATGAGTTTAATTATCCCAAAAGAAGATCCTTTGGATATATAGTAGGAGTAGGAGGCATGACTGCTAACAGGTATTGACCCAAACAGTGTTTGGTACCTAAACAAAATTAATTTGTTTTGTAGGGTGTCTGTGTTAGGTCTAATGCCCGAAAGACAATATATGTAGTTGTTTTTATTTAATAAATAACAGATTTTATTTCATCTTATTATTTTCTTTGTGCTTATATTTAATACACTGCGGAAAACACCAAGACGTATCATATGTAGCCATATAACTTGGTGTGTGACACACATGAGGATTAAGTTTATGGTGATACACTTGAACTATTAGTCCGTGGTGAAATTAATCGTAGTATGGGGTCCACTGATTAAACCACCATTAAGGCGCCCAGAACACTATATGGTGTGACCGTCTTATCCGGACCGTCGACATTGGTTGTCTAAGTGGGCCATTTATATATGATGAGAGTCATATAGGGCTAGCCGAATTAATTTGAGTTTCTCATATAATTCCGTGATTGAGAAATCTTATTAAATCACAAGATGATCATATATGGATTAACCTTAATCCTGAAGTGATCACAGACTCCTACTTGTTTCAGGATAGGGTTTGATGTGTTAGTTAAGGATCGCTAAGAGGCGCGGTCCGAATCACTTTCATGTTGACACTATTCTAGAATGAGTGTGTAGTGTGTGTCTCACAGATATGGAATCCATTCCCTCCAACGGGAAGTAGAAAGACGATCCCCTTATTTGTTGATCCTAGAAACTGATCGATCCGCAGAGTTCGTATTGGTTTTGAACTAATTGATCACTAGTAGGTTAATGGTAAATAAGGATGAGATGTATTGAAGAAGGTTTACGGAAATATTCCCGCTTCATTACGGATAGTCTATGGAGGGTTAGTTTATATGTAATGATTATATCAATGGATACTTATCGACTCGACTCGATGTTTTGAGAATAAGTTATATCTATAATCGATAGAGTTCAGTTTCGGATTTATGGTGGCGTTCCGGAATTAATAAGTTGAGTAGACATATTCTGTTTGGTTAATATTTTATTCAATTTATTGTAGCTACTGGTTATAGGACCATGGTCCCGGGGTAGGCTCCTAACACGCGAGTGTTTTCTCTTTTTATGGAACCTCTAGAATAAATTAAATTGTTGGTCTATTTAATGAATATGCAATATTATTTATTTGGCAAATAATATGGAAAATACATATTAAATTTAATGATAAAGTGGTTCCACACATATGGATAAATTAGGAGAAGAAATTTTCCTAGATTATGTCACATGTGTAATTAATTATTTATCTATTTGATGGATAATTAATGAAAAAATAAGAGATTGATTTTTTGGGAATTATCTCTTATCTTTTGGCAAATATCTTTTCCTTATGGGAATAGGTGATTGTTGTGTGAAAAGGATAACTCTCTTGACTTGTTATTTTCTTATATAAAGAGAGTTCCTCCTAACACAATTACGACTTACAATTTGCGCCACTTTCATAAATAAAGAAGAGAAAATTAGTTTCATGTTCTAGTCATTAAGGGAAGAAAAACATAGGGTTTTTCTTGTGCATATTCAAGGAGGTTCTGAGGCGAGGATCGACGTCGACCAGTCGTCGCTAGGAGATACAATCTGGAAGACTGTGGCTTCTCTATATGACGATTTATTACTCCTCTTCAACAAGGTAAATCTTCAACCTTCTCATAGTTTGATTAATTAGTTATGTAGATCATATCGTGGTATAATCGCATGCGAATTTATTCGTAGCTTCTGCTGTGCTAGATCGAGTGTCTCGCTCGGTGCTGTGAATCAGATCTGATGATCCAATTATGGATCAGATACGGATTCGGGTTTTTGTATATCCAGCATGTGGTATCAGTGACTGTTTAAAGCGATTTTGTGATCTTGATTGCATAATTAACTAATAAGGAGTGAAATTGAATAGAATAAAATTTGCATCTTTTAATTTTACTTATGCGATTGAATGTTTTGGTTGACGAGATGGATTGGGGCTGGTACTTGTTTACTGTTAGATCTATTGTAAAACCATTTTTCCGGGTATAGGATGTCATGTAATTTAATTTTGCAATTTCAATTTTCTGGTTTTAATACCATTCGGCCTAAGGCCTTTTAAATTATTTCTGATCGAAAAATATGAAGAGAAAAAGGCCCAGCACAGTGGTAAAGACACATGTTCAATTGTGTACAGACCTGAGTTCGAATCCTTTTGGCTGTATAAAATTCTGATTTTTTTTCCTCTCGTAATTTTTCCTTGTTCATGAATAAAAAAAACGAAAAAAAGGGAGAGCGGGGAATGGTGGTGATGAAGGAAGAAGGAGCTTCAACCAACTCAGCTAGAAGGACCTTTTATTGAAGATCTGGAGCAGAAAAATCTTATAGCAGACGGCGGCTACAAATTATTTTAGGGTTTATTTATTTGTTTTATAGATTAGATACGGTGGAACCAACGCTCCATCTCAGTGGTTTACTTTTACGCATTTATTTTCATGTTTGATTATTTATGATAACCATGCCATGGCAAGCATCATATTCATGAATTCCACTCCTAGTATATGCATACATGTAGATAATTAGTCATGATATTAATTAGGCATGTATGAAACGTAATTAATTTAGATTAATTTAGGTAATTAATTAAAATGATTGGAATTTTATCGGAATATAAAATTCACATGATAAAATAAAATTTACTCGGTAAATTTAATTTTGGTATCTAAAAATCATTCGTGGATTTTAATTATGTAGTGACTACATAAAAGAATTTTAATAATTGAAAATTTAGAAAATCCAGAAAAGTTGGACACCAACTAAGCAAAAGTTTTGAAAATTGGTTCGGGCGGTCAACAAGGCTTCGGCTCGACTCGACTTGTCCGTCCAAGTGCGGGGTTAGTGACGGGGGTCCGGCAAGGTCAAGCTATCCGGCGAGTTTAGGCTCAATGGGGCAACCTTAGCCCGATTTTCAACCAAGCACCCACACACGTGCGACGTTAGTGTCGGGGGTCCGGCAAGGTCAAGCTATCCGGCGAGTTTCGGCTGAATGGAGCAGCCTTAGCCCGATTAATCCAACAGTGGTATATGAACCAACGAAGAGTACGGGTCAGCTTAGCCAATCCCGACACCGTTCGGTGAACTTGGTTAAAGCTCAGCCAGGGTTTAATACCGATGAGTTGGTGATTGCTTTTCCTGATTTATTGTGTTAAAATTATTGAGATAAAATCTACAATCCTAAAATTTTTATCATGACATATTAGGATAATGAAATTATTTGTGAATTGTATTTGTGTAGTGTCTACACAAAAGGAATTTTAATCCATAAAATAGAAGATCGTGGATATGGTGACACTAGTTAGACGGTATTTGGAACCGATAAACATGTGGGAGGATTAAATTAAATATTCATGATCTATTGTTTATGGATTATTAAAAAATTCTAAAATCCTAAAAAATACTACCAAGTTTTCAAAATAATGAGTAGGAGTAGGGAAAGAGACAATCGACTCCTCGGCCTCTACTGTTAACACAAGCACCGTGAGATAATGGTGACGCATCGTTCCACTTTGATTTCAGCCCCCTTCGGATGGTCTTTCACAGCTATCAAAATTCAAGGCTTTGTTTCCGAAAGGATAGGATTTTGAGTACTTATTGAGTCACTGACCTAACCTTCGGCGGCATACTCGGGGTCTACTTAAAAATCTGAAACAGTAGGTCACACTCTAAAGGGTATTTTTCGGAAATATCTTGGCTGAAAAAGGAAGGTAATTAATAATTAAATCAAGATTTATGATTCTCAGTTAATTGTTGAGAGAGATTGTCTCAATTTAATCGTCACCTCTTTAACCTACCCGTCAGCGGCACTGAGGTGTGAGATTAAATATTTGGAATAGTAGGATAAACTGCATGCATTAGATCACGTTTATTATTCCTAAAATCATTACTAGTTGTGGTGTATGATTTGTTTTATTTCTGTCATTTTATTCAACATCATAATGTCTTCTCAAGTAACTAATCTGATGAATTAAAAAATTAAACATATGAAGAAGAAGGCTAAAAAGGTAACTTCCAAGCCCAAGGGGAAATGTTTCCACTGCCATGAGGTAGGACATTGAAGGGGCCATTGTCCAGCTTACCTCAAAGAGGATAAGGAAGGGAAAGGCCTTGAGAACAAGGGCAAGGATAAGACAGGTAATTCTGAATTAGTAGTCTTGGAATCCTACACAGTGGCTAAAGATGTATCAACTTGGATACTAGATTCTGGAGCTACTAACCATGTTTGTTCTTCTTTACAGATCCTTAGTTCATACATGGAGCTGGAGGATGGCACGCAGTCGATGAGAGTAGGCAACGGTGTAGTGGTTTCAGCTAAAGCAGTGGGAGTAGTTAAATTAAGGTTTGGAAAAAAAGTTCTAGTTTTAGACAAAGTTTTTTATATTCCGCATTTTCGTAGAAATTTAATTTCACTTTCAATGTTTCAAGAACAAGATTTTTCTCTTTCTTTTAATAGTAATAACATCGTCATTTCCAGAAATTGACGTGATGTTTGTTTTGCAAATTTAGAAAATGGGTTGTATTTTATTAAACCAATAGAAACTCCACTGCTTAACACTGAAATTTTTAAAGTAGAACATCAGAAATCTGGTAAAAGACAGAAAGTTTTTCATGAAGATAAAACATACCTTTGGCATCTAAGACTTGGTCATATTTCCTTGGAAAGAATCAAACGACTGGCCAAGGGTAATCCCTTGAGTGAGTTCTCTATTGACACACTCCCAGTCTGTGAATCTTGCCTGGATGGAAAAATAACTAAACGAACCTTCTCATCAAAGGGAAATAGAGCCAAAGAACCTTTCGAATTAGTGCATTCAGACTTGTGTGGTCCGATAAATGTACAAGCAAGAGGTGGTTTCGAGTATTTTGTGACTTTCATTGATGACTACTCGAGATATGGATATGTTTATCTCTTGCAAAGGAAGTCCGAAGCTTTTGGTAAGTGTAAGGAATTCCGGCAGAGGCCGAAAGGCAACTGGGTAAATCATTGAAGTGCCTTCGTTCTGATCAAGGAGGCGAGTACTTGGATACTGACTTCACTGATTACCTCTTGGAACATGGGATTTGCTCCCAGCGTTCCGCACCCAGAACCCCACAGCAAAATAGAGTTGCTGAGAGGAGAAACAGAACATTAATTGACATGGTCAGGTCAATGACGAGCTACGCATCACTACCGATTTCCTTTACAAACAGCGGTCGACATATTAAATGTCGTTCTGTCAAAGTCTGTCGAAAAGACACCCAAAAAAACTATCGAAAAGGAGAAAACCTAGTTTACGTCACTTTCGCATATGGGGATGTCCTGCACATGTGCTGGAAGACAAGACTAGCAAATTGCAAACACGTACGAAAGTGTGTTTGTTTGTGGGCTATCCTAAAGGAACGAGAGGAGGTTTTATGATCCAGAAGATAACAATGTGATAGTTTCAACTAATGCAACATTTCTCGAGGATCAGTATATGACAGACTTCAAACCTCAAAGTAAAGTAGTACTCAAGGAGTTACTTTCTGACACGGTCAGACCACTGGTGACACCTCATGTCACGAATAACACTGATAATACCACAGTTGATCCGGCGAATCCTAGACCGCTCAGACATACCGAAAGGGTGGTTCAGCCACCCACTCGGTATGGCATGTAGGAGGAAGCAAATATTTCCGTCTATGATGGAGTGGAGGATGATCCACTGACCTCTCGGAGGGCTATGGATGATTCTGACAAGGTTAAATGGATTGACGCAATGAACCAAGAAATAGAGTCTATGAACTCTAACATAGTCTAGAAACTTATGGATTGCCCTAAGGGTGTACGGCCCATAGGCAGTAAATAGATCTACAAGAGAAAGAGGGGCATGGATGGGAAGGTTGAAACCTTCACAGCTAGGCTAGTGGCAAAGGGTTACATCCAAAGAGAGGGAGTCGACTATGAGGAGACTTTCTCGCCTGTGGCCATGCTTAAGTCCATTCGTATTCTTCTATCGATTGCTGCATGCTTAGATTATGAAATCTGGCAGATGGATGTTAAGACGGCTTTTCTAATGGTTATACTGACGAGGAAATATATTTGCAGCAACCAGAGGGTTTCATTGAGAAAGGCCAAGAGCACAAAGTGTGCCAGTTGCTCAAATCCATTTATGGGTTAAAGCAAGCATCTCGGTCTTGGAACCACAAATTTTTTGAGACCATCAAGTCTTACGGTTTCGAGCAAAATCCTGTTGAGCCTTGTGTATACAAGCGCATCGTTAAGGAAAAAGTGGCATTATTGGTGTTGTATGTTGATGACATCCTGCTAATTTGAATCAATAAGGGGACGTTGTCTGATGCTAAAAGTTGGTTAGCCACACATTTCCAAAAGAAAGATTTGGTAGATGCAAGCTATGTTATAAGGATCGAGCTCATTCGGGATCGAAAGGACAAAATGTTAGCTTTGTCCCATGCATCTTACATTGATAAGATGATGATGCGTTATAGTATGCAAAATGCAAAGAAGGGTTTCCTACCAACCCGTCAAGGCATAGCTCTCTCTAAGAAACAGTGTCCTTAAAACCTTAAGGAACAAGAGAGCATGGGACGTATTCTTTACGCATCTGCAGTTGAAAGTCTAATGTATGCAATGTTGTGTACAAGACCGGACATCTGCTATGGCGTGGGATTGGTCAGTCATTTTCAGTCAAATCCAGACATGGAGCACTGGAAAGCAGCAAAGAATCTCCTCAAGAATCTAAAGCGAACAAGGAATTATATGCCTGTGTATTCTGGTGCAGACCTGAATATCGTAGGCTACACTGATTCTGACTTTTAGTCAGATAAGGATGTTCATAAAATGATCTCAGCCTCAGTGTTTACTCGTGGAGGTAGAGCCATAGTTTGGAGAAGTGTAAAGAAACCTAGCATTTCTGATTCAACTATGGAAGCCGAATACATAGTAGCCTCTGATGCAGCTAAGGAAGCGTTAGGGCTCAAGAAGTTTCCTTGTGATTTGGAAGTAATTCTGAATATAAACGATCCAATACCAATTTATTGTGACAACAATGGAACGGTGTCGAATTCCAAGGAACCGCGAAGTCATAGGAGATCAAAGCATATAGAGAGAAAGTACCATCTGATCATAGAGATCGTGCACAGGGGCGACATTTCGGTCCTAAAGAATGCCTCGGCCGACAACCTAGTTGATCCATTTACCAAGACTCTAGCATCTAACTTCTTTGACAAGCACTTGGAAGGTATGGGAGTGAGAGACATGTCTCATCTGATTTAGAGCATGTGGGAGAAATGTGTAGTAGATAGATAAATGTAATAGGGTGTGCTCTAAAAACAATTGTTGCTTTTCATTACAGGCATGTGGGAGATTGTTAGGTGTAATGCCCGAAAGGCAATTTATGTAATTGTTTTTATTTAATAAATGAAAGATTTCATTTCATCTTATTATTTGCTTTGTGCTTATATTTAATGCACTGCTGAAAACCCCAAGTCGTATCATATGTAGCCATATAACATAGTGTCTGACACAAATGAGGATTAAGTTTATGGTGATACACTTGAACTAGGGATGAAGGAAGAAATCTGAATTTGCAACAGTAGCATCCTCATCTACGTTAAATAATTTATTGAACTATTAGTCCATGGTGAAATTAATAATAGTATGGGGTCTATTGATTAAACCACCATTAATGCGCCCAGAACACATTATGGTGTGACTGTCTTATCCAGACCGTCGACATTGGTTGTCTAAGTGGGGCATTTATATATGATGAGAGTCATATAGAACTGAACCGATTTAATCTGAGTTTCACATATAATTACGTGATTGAGAAATCTTATTAAATCACAAGATGATCATATATTGATTAACCTTAATCCTGAAGTGATCACAGACTCCTACTTGTTTCAGGATAGTGTTTGATGTGTTCGTTAAAGATCGCTAAGAGGTGTGGTCTGCATCACTTTCATGTAGGCACTATTCTGGAATGAGTGTGTAGTATGTGTCTCACAGATATGGAATCCATTCCTTCCTGCGGGAAGTAGAAAGACGATCCCTTTATTTGTTTATCCTAGAAACTGATCGATCCGTAGATTTCGTATTGGTTATGAACTAATTGATCACTAGTGTGTTAATGGTAAATAAGGATGAGATGTATTGAAGAAGGTTTACTGAAATATTCCCGCTTCATTACGGATAGTCTATGGAGGGTTAGTTTATATGTAATGATTATATCAATAGACACTTATCGACTCGTCTCGACGTTTTGAGAATAAGTCGTATCTATAATCGATAAAGTTCAGTTTCGATTTATGGTGGCGTAATTCCGGAATTAATAAGTAGAGTAGAAATATTATGTTCGATGAATATTTTATTCAATTTATTGTAGCTACTGGTTATAGGTCCACGGTCCCCGGGTTGGCTCCTAACACGTGAGTGTTTTCTCGTTTTATGGAACCTCGAGAATAAATTAAATAGTTGGTCTATTTAATGAATATGCAATATTATTTATTTGGTAAATAATATGTAAAATAGAAAAGACATTTTCTATTAAATTTAATGATAAAGTGGCGCCGCACATATGGTTGAATTAGGAGAAGAAATTTTCCTATATTATGTCACATGTGTAATTAATTAATTATCTATTGTTCGGATAATTAATGGAAAAATAAGAGATTGGTTTTTTTGGGAATTATTTCTTATCTTTTGTCAAATATCTTTCCCTTATAGGAATAGATAATTGAGGTGTGAAAAAGATAACTCTCTTGATTAGTTATTTTCCTATATAAAGAGAGTTCCGTCTAACACAATTACGACTTACAATTTGCGCCACTTTGACAAATAAAGAAGAGAAATTAGTTTCTTGTTCTAGTCATTAAGGAGAGAAAAACCTGGGGTTTTTCTTGTGCATATTCGAGGAGGTTCTGAGGCGAGGATAAACGTGCACTAGTCGTCGCTTGGAGATACAATCCGGAAGACTGCGGCTTCCCTATCTGTCGATTTATTACTCCTCTTTAACAAGGTAAATCTTCAACCTTCTCATAGTTAGATTAATTAGTTATGTAGATCATATCGTGGAATAATCAAATGCGAATTTATTTGTAGCTTTCGCTGTGCTAGATCGATTGTCTCAATCGGTGCTATGAATCAGATCTGACGATCCAATTATGGATCGGATCCGGATTCGGATTTTTGTATATCCAGCAGTCTGGTACATAGACAGTGGATGTTCTAGACACATGACAGGGACTTTAAAACTTTTGATGGACCCAAAGTTACTTTTGGAGGCAAAGAAAACCCTGGTAAAATTAAAGGGGAAGGCATAATGCTCAAAAACAGTTTGAAGATTCAAAATGTGGCTTATGTTAAAGGACTGAATTTCAATCTACTAAGTATCAGTCAATTTTGTGACTAAGGCTACAATGTGGACTTCAACAAGGAAGGATGAAAATTGATTCACAGTCAAACCAACACATTTGTACTTGCAGGAAGGAGAGAAGACAACATGTATGTGGTAGATTGGTAGACAGCAAGAGCAGAAACATGTTTGCTTGTCAAAAGTAAACTATCAACCAATTGCATTTGGCATAGGAGATTAAATCATCTCAACTTCAAAACCATCAACACACTGTCAAAGAACAAGTTAGTTGAAGGCTTACCAGATCACATTCAAGAAAGAAAGTCTATGCGATGCATGTCAAAAAGGGAAGCAAATCAAAAGCTCCTTCAAGTCAAAGCCCTATCAATCAACAACAAGAATCTTACGTCTATTGCATGTGGATCTTGTTGGACCAGTCACACCAGTCAGTGTAAGTGAAAGAAATACACTCTAGTAGTGGTGGATGACTTTTCCAAATTCACCTGGACCATAATCATTAACAAGAAAAGAGAGACACAAAAAAAATTGCAAGATTTGCTAAGAAGAATTCAAAATGAGAAGGAACTGAAGATTATAAAGATCAGATCAGATCAAGGCACAGAGTTTCTAAATGAAATTATCAGAACCTACCGTGAAGAAAAGGGAGTACTACATCAACTATCAGCAACAGGGACTCCACAACTGAATGGTGTAGCAGAAAGAAGAAACATGACAATCAAAGAAGCAGTCAGAACAATGATTGCAGAAGCATGCTTGCCAAAGAGATTTTGGGCTTAAGGAGCAAATACAATATGCTATACCCAAAACAGATCAATCATCAACATACATCCTGGAAAAACTCCATATGAAATATGGAAAGGAAGAAAACCTAACATCTCACACTTTCATATGTTTGGATCTAAATATTTTGTTTTGAACAGGACTCAGTTGCATACTTTAGATGAAAAAGCTGATGAAGCAATCTTTATGGGATACTCGGACACTAGAAAAGCCCTCAGAGTACTCAACAAAAGAACCTTGGTGATTGAAGAATCAATTCATGTAGTCTTTGATGAACCAAACACAAATGGTGAATGCTTTCAAGAATATGAAGAAGAAGCAGGTCAAAGACATGTTTATAAGAATACAACAGTACCAGCTACCATTCTGAATCACAATTTTTGAAATCAAGATGAGCCACCAATCAATACAACAGAAGAGGCACCAGCACAAGAACATGAAGCTGATACCTAAACTGAAGTTGTGGATGCCCCAAGTCAAGAACAACTTCAACCTGACCTCAACTGTCTAAGAGACCATCCTGAAGATCAAGTCATTGGAGACATTCATACATGAGTCAAAAACAGAAGACAACTGGAGAATATGCTAACATGTTTTCTATCACAAGTAGAACCCAAGACAATAGATGATGCAATCCAAGATGTTGACTGGATTACAGCCATGCAAGACGAACAAAATGAATTTGAAAGAAATGAAGTCTGTGAACTTGTTGACTGACCTGACATAACCAACATTATTGGAACAAAATGGGTATTCAGAAACAAGATGGATGAACAAGGAACAGTTGTCAGAAACAAAGCAAGGCTAGTTGCAAAAGGCTACCCTCAAGCAGAAGGAATAGATTATGATGAAACATTTGCACCAGTAGAAAGATTGGAAGTTTTCAAACTCTTTCTAGCATTTGCAACCCACAAAGATGTCAAAGTTTATCAAATTGATGTCAAGAGTGCATTTCTGAATGGACTTTAGGAAGAAGAAGTATATGTTGAACAACCTCCCATTTTCAACTAAAAGGGAAAGAAGATAGAGCATACAAGCTCAAGAAAGCACATTATGGACTCAAACAGACATCCAGAGCCTGGTATGATAAGACGCTCTTCAAGCTAGAGCAAGGAAAAAGCACCCTGTTAGTCCAAATTTATGTTGATGTAGCAGAAGATGAGAAGCTATGTGAGAAATTTGCAAACTTAATGAAAAGCAAATTTCAGATGAGCATGATGGGAGAACACAAATACTTTCTTGGACTACAAGTAAAGCAAATGAAAGATGGCATCTTTATCAATCAAGCCAACTACACAATAGAATTGATGCACAAGTATGGCATGGACACAAGTGGGACCTCAGATACACCAATGTGTGTAAGAGCTATTCTTGGAAAAGATGAAAGTGGGAAGGATGTTGAACAGAAACTTTATAAAGGAATCATTGGATCCCTACTTTATCTAACTGCCAGAAGACCTTATATAGTATTTACAGTAGGAGTATGCGCAAGATTTCAAGCTCAACCAAAAGAATCACATCTTCTAGCAGCCAAAAGAATAATCAAATATCTAAAGAACACCATCAATGAGGGAATTTGGTATCCCAAATATGGAGAATTCAAGTTGATATCATATTCAGACTCCGATTATGCTGGATGCAAGATAGATAGAAAAACCACCTCTGGAACCTGCCAAATGTTAGGCAGCAAACTAGTGTCATGGTTTAGCTAAAAGCAAAATTCTATATCCACATCAACAGCTGAAGCAGAATATATAGCAGCAGGCAGTTGCTATGCACAAGTACTATGGATCAGACAACAGCTAAGGGATTATGGAATGGAGGGGAAGACAATTCCACTCATGTATGATAACACAAGAGCAATATCTATGACGGAAAATCCAGTATTGCATTCAAGAACAAAACATATTGATGTGAGACATCATTTTATCAGAGAACATGTTGAAAAATGAGATGTTATTCGAAGATACATACCTACTGAAGATCAATTGGCTGACATCTTCACAAAATCACTCAGTCGTGAAATATTTATCATGTTAAGAACTGAAATGGGAATGAGAGAAATTGACTAAGTGCTAAGGAGCAACTAACTGGAGTAATCAGCTATGTAACGTCACCAGCTGACGAAGGGAAATAAGGCATTAATACTCAGCGAAGTTAACTGCACTGATTGTTAGGAACAGTTACAAGCAAGCAACTCAGTAAAGAAGTCACTTCACCGGCCTAGTGACCAGCCAAGTCACTCCACCGAAATAAAGACTGGAGCCAACAGCAAACTAAAGTGTGAAATAAATTAGTTTCAAACACATGGAAAATGAAGAAATTATGGAAGATTATAGTAAGGAAAATTATACATGTGGAGAGATCTATTCATAATCATGGAGGAACTATACTATTTTCAATTTACAAATGCCTCGATATCCGGGATTTTATCATTACGTACCTCAATCCACTCCCCCACTACACTCAAATACCGTGATTTATATACATAAAATCACACCATTACATCACAAAATCCTTCCATATTCAACCATGTTCACACTACCAAAAATCATCCTATTTAAACCACACTTAGAGATTTTTCAGAAATCTTTACGTTCTCTTGCAACACATAAACCCTACTCTCTGTGCAAAATCAAAGCTTTTTCTAAATCTCAATCTCACTCAAACAATGGCTTCATCCTCTTCAACCGCCCTAACTAGAAAACAATATGAGAAGTCATTTGCCACTGGATCGTTCTTTCAAGAAGAACACTACTTAAACCTCTGTTGAAATGATGAAGAAGCACAAAGATTGTCAACTGGATGCAAAAACCTAAGATTGTCGACTTTTCTCAATCCCCTTATCAAGGACATTTGTTATGAAAATCTCATCACCTTCTTGAATACAGCCAAGTTTGTTTCTGGGCTCTTTGCTGAAGAAGGCATCGAAATGGATGAGGATCGGATCGTTGCAACTGTCAATGGTAGAGAAGTGGTTATTACGGCCAAGGTAATTCGCAACACCTTAAACTCTCTAATAAAGGTCAAGCAAGGGTGGCTCTTGTCCCACAAATCCTGGATGAATTCTGGGTAAAAATCGCTAAGCCGGCAAACCCAGGCTCTAAGAAATTCAACTGTCTTAGATCCACCTTGAAGGAACCTTTTAATGAATTCAGTGATTTTGTTGGAAAAACAATTGAAGGAAACCTAGGGGCAAATAATTCCATGACGGAGGTTAGAATACGTCTGATGGGAATCATATACAATGGTCTGGAGTTCAATTGGGCCACCTATTTCTTCCTATAAATCAAGGAGCAAATCCAAGGAGGGGCCAATACGGCCAAAAAGGGGCTCGCACAAGGAAAGAAGAAAAGGGGACACTTTTGGGTGAAAAAGTCCTACGGGATTCAATTACAATATCTGTTGCAATGTCTGCAAGTCCCTATTGTAAAACTCCACAAACTACATGAATCCGAAATCATGTTTTCCTATGTCAAATAGACAAGAAAAAAGGAGGGAAGAGAAAGCAACCTAGCAGAATCACCACTGATCAAAGAAAGAAACCGAAAGTTCAAAGAAATCTGGACAAAGAGGAGTTTGGAAAGTTAATTGATGAAGAAGAAGAAGAGGAATCAGATGAAGAGGCAGAACAACAAGAGAAAGAAAGTGGAAATGAGGATGAACAACCATTAGAAGTTGCAGGAGACATTGGAGATGATGAGGAAACTCCAGAAGAACCAGCACAGTTGTCTGCAACTGATATTGATGATGAAATAGCAGTATATCTGGAATGGAAAGAATGTGACTCAAGACATCAGCTTCAAGACTCTGAACACATTCTTGTTGATGAGGCTTGGTTCTTTGACTTTCTAGTGATCACAACCCTGGTTGGTGTACTTGAAGAATCCTCACTATGGGATATGGAGGGTGCAGCTAAGGCAAAAACACATCCAAATTCTGAAAAGGAAAGTGATGAATCATTTGATGATGGTGATGATCATGATGATGATAATGATGATAATCATGATGATTATGATGGTGTGGATCACAATGTTGCTGGTGATGATCCAAAGAATCCTTCTAATGACCAAGACAAAGAAGCTGAACAATTGGCTGATGCAATTGATGATAACATCTTCTCATGCTCTTTTCTACAAACACATGAATCAGCCAAGTCAACCCCACCAGCTATGAAAACACCTCAGCAACTGTCTATTAACTCTCCGGCTGAACCAACTACAGTATTAGACACGGCTCGCCCGTCGCAACACCGATCAAGACAACTCCTGCATATAGGAAGGGGGAATATGAGACAGTGATGCACCCTAACTCACATCCACTCAAGTACTTGAAGAAGTAGAAGGTGGTGTAGATCTTACTCAACCAATAGCATTGCACCAAGAATCAGTTGAGGTTCCTCCCACATTGCAACATCAAGACAGAGGTCAATAGACAAAACCAGAACATGCTGATATCAGCCACAAGTTCACTCAACTGAACACTAGCATATCCAATGAGACTTTTGAAAAGGTGGCAGCCTTATTGGCTGAGGAACTAGAACAGCAAGCAATGTATCTCAGAACTATGACTCTGGCATTTAAAGATGAAAGCCACTCCATAGAGAAAAGATTTCAGACTGTTGCTGAGTACATTAATGCACAAAACATTGTTGTGCAAAGACAAGGTGACCTGATGAAACAGTTAAACCTCAATGTCACCAACAATCTTGCAGGACTCAGACAACACATTTCTCAAGAAAATGAGTCCATGGCACTATATTTCAAAGTGTAACCCAGAAGCTGACTGATCATGACTCCAGGTTCACATCTATTGAGTCACAACTAGATGCTCTGATTGGTACAGCTGAAGCTACCAATAGTATCTTACTACAGTAAGGGATGATGCCGCCAAAAAGGGGGAAAGCAGTGATAAGCCTGAAGAAGGATCAATAGTTAGACCCTCAAACTTCACTGAGGAGAAGCTAAGAGCAAGGGACAGAGAACTAAGAATTTGAAAAGAAGATGAAGAACAGCTAAGAAAAACAAGAGAGGAGAGGGAAAAGAGATCAAATGAACCCTGCATAGGTTTTCCCCATCCCTTCCAAAGAAGAGATGATGATAGAGATAGATCAGGTAGACAACACCAAATATACCGGTGAGAAAAAAACATTCCCTAATCACAGATATAGGGAAGAATATGATGCTGAAGTACTAGATGATGTTAGAGAGTTCTTCAGAGTCCAAGACGGTCTGTATCTAAATCAAACGCAAGATGAAGCATGGGCAGACTGGCTAAGCTATCAGGATGAGAAGATGAGAACTGATATGGCCAAAATTTAAAATGATGTTAAGAGACAGTATACTGGATCTGACTCAACCAGCAGACCAAGTACAGTCATACCCCTCTCTACAAAAAGACCAGAAGATTTACCTAGTGAACAACAAGAATATTTCAATTACATGGTAAAATTCTTCGATCCTACAGGAAAAATGAACCGACAAGAACAATGGGGTCTGTTCAAGAATCTCACGTTTGTTGACGAATACATTGCTGAAGCTAGGGATAGACTTGAAAATACTTTGGAGAACCTAAGACAAATGAGACTATGCCTGATTTTCACAGAATCTTTGACAATAGGGTATTTCAGGGAGTCTCCAACTATACTTCTATGGCACACTGGAAGAAGAAGTTTCCAGAAATCAATCGGAAAGATATTATGGAGGTCCAGACCACAAAGTCAAGAGGTACAAAGCAGAATTAAGCAAAATTTAATTTTAATACTCTAAATATGTTTTGAACCAACATTTTTTACTGCCCTTGAATAGATGAATAAATTTTTTGAGTTTTACCCTGTTTGTCATTATGAAAATTGGTATACACTTATGTTTAGGCTTATGAGAGTTTTGGAATCATCAAAAAAGGGGGAAATTGTTAGGAACATTTTATTATGTTTTGATGATGGTCATATTAGCTGTTATAGCAAGCCTGAAATAAGTTAGAATTCTCTGTATAAGTTTTTACTTAGAGTCTGACATGTTGTATAAGTTGAGTCAGACAAGTATTGTACTAGTTGGTAGGATGGCGAAATAAAACATATATTCAGCAGAGTGAAGCCAACCAAGTACCAGCAGAGAAGCACGAAGACATTATGGTCTGATTTATAACCGAGGAAGTCAGTGATGACCTTGGATAAGTCCAAGTTATAATTCAAATTGTGAATTACATTATCAAATATGGTGTACACAGATCTCACCCCAAATCAAGGAACAGTGAAGTACAAGAAGTAGTTGAAAGATCAAAGAAAATATCAAAGCATTAAACCGGCCAAGTAAACTGACTATCGGTTGAGTAAAAACAAAGCAGTAAAGGAAGACATAAACAACTCAGTCAGAAGGATCACTTAACTGTTCATGGAACGGCCAAGTAAACTTTACTCATTCAGATTTCAAAAGATGAAGATCGAGCATTAATGCACAATCAATTTAGGATCAATCAAGGACAGACTTTATGATAAACGTTTGAAGAAAAATCCCATCACTGAAATCAAGGAGAATATAATTAGGGGGAATCAAGAAGTAAATCAAGGATTATTCTCCACATTAAATAGCCAATAGATGGAAATTCAAATCAAGGACTATCAAGGGTATAAATAGAAGGCATTGACAGACAAGAAAAACAACGATTGAATATGATAAGAAACAAGTAATAGCTCTGTCAATTTGAAAAGCCTTCTATATGTTCTTAAAAGTGACATCTAGAGATCAACTCAGAAATCAAAGCTCAAATTCCATATCAAGCACTGAGATTGATCTAAAGTCTGTGAATCCAATTCACATCAACTGAGGCAATTGAATCAAAGGAATCTGAGAAGAAGTTGCAACCTTTGTGATAGCTACAGAAAGATTTGTTCACAAGGAGCAGTGATAGAGACTGAGTCACTGAAGCTTTTGAAGCCAGGCAGTGATAGTCTTGCACATTGTGAAGCCTGTGTAGCCAAGGACAATCGTGCCATTGTATCTGTGAAAACAATAGTGAATTCCTCCAATCATCACAGGAGAAGAGTGGATTAAGGGATTACACCACCCCGAACCACTATAAACCTTTGTGTCAATTTACTTTCAGCAATTTACTTTACAGCACTTTATTTCATTGCATACTCAATATCTGTGATTTCATATTCTACTTTGAAACAAAATTTTAAGAAGGGACTTATCCGCTGCCCAAAAGATTTTCAATACAAGAGAAGTTTTTGAACCTTCACTATAGTCATTCACCCCCCTCTGACTATAGTTCTACCCTTCTCAAGGACCAACAAGCCCAACTTTGATTCTCAATCAAAGGCTTAGACTGTGATGCAATCCGGTCAAGGAGTTTCCAAGGACAATTGTGACTTTTGCAGTCAGGTGAAGAGGCAATACAACCCTTCAGGGACCAGTGGTTCAAGCAGTTGAAGAGCAGCCATCCAACCTATTCCTTAGTTGTTTAGATAATGACACTAGGGATTAGTCACGGACTATCATATAGGACTTTTTGTAACAGCGTATCTCAAGTAGTTCTAGTGGAATTTTCATCCTACATCACAGGGGAAGAGTGGACTGACAGGATTACACCACCTGGAACCACTATATTTCTTACTCTACTTACTTTACACATTTACTTATCTTTACATCATTTATATTTGTTTATACAGCATACTGAAACAGATTGGTATATGCCTACCCATTTCACAAACTGACATTCACCAGAATTCAGTTTAGCATACTCACATTTTTCTTATAGAATCAACAAGATCCAGATGAAGGCTAAAATCAATATCCGCTGCCGGTGACTCAGTTTTGTTTAAGTCAGTTTCACTTAGACTCAGCTTTGTCAGCTCAACTCCACACAAGTTAAAACTGAACCTTAAATTGTTAATTAATCTAGTTTTTGGTGACAAGTTTATTCAACACCCCTCTAAACTTGTGTTAGCCTTTCTAAGTGACCAACAATTGGTATCGGAGCTGTGTTCTTTAACAAGAAATTGTTGAAAACTCAACTGATCTAACTATCTCTTCTAGTTGATCTCATGAAAAAGCTCAGTTTTACATTTTCCAGTCTTTGCATAATCTAGTTTCCATTCATTCACACAATGGATAACAATCAGTATGCTAGACTGATTCTAATGTGCAACATGGATAGATTTGATGATTTCAAACGTCATTTGTAGGCCTTCTAGCAGCTTCTCATGATGAGATGATTGATATACTCACTGATGGACCTATCCAGATCACCTACATGCAAACTGTTGGTGAAAATCAAGTTAGAGTTCCCAAGCCCAAAACCGAATGGACCAGTGATGACCGAAAGAGAAACAACCTGAACAATGTTGCCATGGATATCATACAGAGAACTCTTGACATAAATATGTATCTGAAAGTCAGGAATTGCACTACTGCAAAAGAAATGTGGGAGAAACTTCAATTGGTTTGTGAAGGAACTGACTCTATGAAAGAGAATAAGATATCTGTAGCAAAACAAAAATTTCTAATTTTCAAAATGAAGTCAGGCAAAAATATGATCAGATGGAGACAAGATTCAACGCTATCATGGATGAACTAGCTCTACTCAAAATTGAGTACACCAAGAAAGAAATCAATAAAAGAATGTTGAAGGCTTTACCAATGTGCTGGAAGATGAAGGTCACAGCAATGGAAGAATCAATGAGACTTGACATAGAAGATTCCTTCAAAATCTTCTCAGATCTTAAAGCTTGTGAATTCAGTGAAGATTTCACCATGACAACAGCTCTAATCAAAGCCATGGAGGAACCTAAAACAATAGCTCTTGCAGCAGCAGCAGCCTCAAATGATAACCAAGAAACCTTATCTAGAAATCTTCAGCAATTGGATGAAATGGATGAGCAGATGGCTCTGATGATGAATAGAATTCGAAGAATGAAGAGTGGACACCCAGTCAAGAAGACTCCTGAAAAGAGGAAAGACGATGAATATCTCTACTTCAACTGTAAAAAGCCTGGACACTTCAAAGGTGAATTCCCAGAGCTGATTGGTAAGAGGACTCAGCAACGAAGAATTGGCAGAAGAGCACTTCTGGCCGGAGATGAGTCAGACTATGAAGCTGGCACTGCAAGATTTTTAGATGACACACCTTTGATGGCTTTTATGGAGAATCCAAATGAGGTATTTGAATCTAAATCTAAATACTCCTCAGCTCAGTTTCCATAAATAATTTATGTTCTTCGACTTTTGACTCCAATCCAAAAAATCTGGAATTAGAAGAAACACTTGATGAATTGATGAATAAGCTGGTAACCATCCAAGCTGGTTATGAATCAATTAAAGCTGAGAAAGAAGTTCTAATTCTTAAAGTTGAAAGATTGAAATCTGTATTAAACATGATGAAACTGACTAGAACTGATAAAGGAAAGAATCGATATCGACCTTTTCGCATCGCGACGACAAGAATCGAATCTTTTGCTCAATCAAGTTCAGCCACTGGATTCAAATCCGTAAAGCCTTATAGAGACAGAATTGGTTAAGGATTTGATACACATCAATCATCTAAGGAAGGAAATAGCAAAACTGCTGAACCTAATATCAAAACTGGTAGTAAGTTTGTAGCTGAGCAACTTCCAGAGACTAAGAAAATTGCTGAACCAGTAAACGCAGCCTCACATAAGACAACTCAGTTTTCTAAGAAGACAGTTGCACCTACCAACAAATGTAAATCAAGTGGTAGATCATTTGTACCTCAAGGAAACAGAAATGGTAGATCAACTACCAGATCTACAAAAACTGATCAAGTCAAGAACCAGAAAAATTATAATCAAAGTAAATCTAAGAATTACAATCATTGTAAGATTCACACATCTATGGGGAAAGGCAGAATATACCCCTCTGATGATGATTGGAATTTTACTGAACCTACTATTAAAACTGATAGGAACGATCAATCCAGACAGAAAACTTATCACAAGTATCAGTCCAAGACTCATCAGAGAACTTAACTTAGTTCTCAGCAAAAGTCTGAGTACAAAGGTCAAACTAGACCTCAGTACAAAAGAAATGATGGTTATTATTCAGCTTTTAAAAATAGAAGAAAATTTGGAAATCAGTTCAAACCAGATGACCTGAGAAATCATATAAATGAGACAAAATGCAAGAAAAGATATTATGGAAATGTGGATTACAAATATGAGAATAAGTGCAACAATTTCCAGAGAAGACCTTATGGAAATATACCCAAAGTTGTACTGACAATTGAGCACTATGGACCCAAACAGAATTGGTTACCTGATGTATGACAAAAATATGATTATATTATAAGACTTTTTATTATTATTTTTTATGATATTTTAGTATAATTTCATATAAATGCATTGAAAACTTATAAAAATCATAGTTAGTTATAATTAAATGCATAAGTTATAAAAACGATATAAATAAGGGTTTTAGTGTCAGATTTACGTTTGGTGTTTTGTTGCTCTTATTGAAGGATTATAAGTTTATAGAGATCTCAAGAGAGGACATGTTTTGGGGCCTAAATCATATCTTTTAAGGGATAAAAGATTATGCCATAAGCAAACGAGATCGAACGGATCAACTGTCCTTAGTATTTCTACCGTAACTCATCTTCAACGGATATTTGACCTAACTTAGAGGCATTTTCAGAGAAAAAGTCCTTGATGAAAGTTGTAGATCTTCAAGAGAGCTTTCCAACGAATATTAAATCATGTCAATCTGAGGTCTACAGCTCGAGATAGGTTTCTACGAACATCTGATATGTTGCATGGCCGGCACGCGCCGGAGAAGGCCGAATATTGCAGGAAAATCTCTCGAAACCGGGCCCACAAATCTCGACAAGGGAATATATACTATTTAGCCGGCACGTGCCGGTGGTGCTCCGGCACGCGCCGGCCTTGTGGTATGGTCTATAAATAGAAGCTCATTGCAAGCTTGGGGAGTTGCACCTATCTTTATATCTCTCTTATATAGATCTCTATCGTCTCTTTTGTTGTTTTTTTAGTTAAATAAATTCTGTAAACGGCACTCTGCCGGAATAATGCGATGTAATGTTGTAATATAAGCACCGTTATGATGCTTGGAAAAATTACGGGAGGCTCGTTGTTGTAGAGGAGTTGTTATTTCCGGGGAATACGACTCTAACGCTACAATTGTAATCTAAAGATGAGCGGCTAAGGTCTCGAGGCTAGAACCACCGTTGTGAAGCCACCATCACCGGAATAAACAAGGATTTCGTTTTCATTTGTTCTAGTGAGTTTCTTGTTCTTCCTTCATGTTTGAATTGTTTAAGTGCAATTCGTATGATCTATACTTATGTTGCATGCTAATCGAATTTAGATACGATAGTTGATAAATTCGTAGATTACCGTGAAGGAGAATGATAATATTCTTCCAACATACGTAAGTTGAGGGTGAATGTTATTAGATTAGGATTTATATCCATATCTTTGATCCGTAAATGCTTTAGTTGTACCGAGAGTGGTGAACTAATTAAAAGGCGATGAACCGAAAGGGAAAATGCCTCTTTAGCAGATAATAATCCAAGAACTTACGAATGAATATGTGTCTTTCTTGTTATTTTCGGTGGGGTGGTGGATCAACGGTGTGTTCTAGTTGTTTTAAATCTTTCTTTAAACAAATTTTCACGTATCGTCTTTCTTTTCACGTTTGCTACCTTAGTTTGTTAATTGAAAATCCGATATCATAATCATCAATTTTAAGAAAGAAATCGAAGGCAAAGACTCTTTTTCGTACAAGTCCCTGCGGATACGATCCGGTTTCACCACTATGGCTGCGAGCCTTCGCACTTGGGGCTGACATTGGTTTTATTTTATTACTTGTTATCTTTTGCTTTGCATAAAACCGCGAACAAGTTTTTGGCGCCGTTGCCGGGGACTTGGCACGGAAAGTTTTCGTTTTCAATCTCTGTTCTGTTTCTATTTTATCTACGCTGTTCAGACCTGTTTCGAGCTTGTTTTAGTTTAGTTTTTATTTATTAAGTCTAAAAAAAAATTATATATATATAATAATAAAATAAAATAAAAATAAAAATAAAAATAAAATAAAATATAAAAAAAAAACCCGTGTTCCTTGGTTAATCGTCGAGGTTGGGTGATGGATTCTCGGTGAATCCCACTCTGCGGAAGGATAAGAATTAAAATCCCGAAACCTCGTGGTTAAGGTGTTGGTGTTCGAACGTGGTTTATGAAAACTCGAACTCACGGGGGACCTCTTTTGTATAACCCGGAGCTAGAGCGAACCATCGTTCGACCGAACAAACGTTTGGCCCGGCTCTCCGGACCGACGGACGAGGGAATCACGGAAGAAAACGATCCTGAAGGATACGTTGAGGGAGAAGCTCAAGTAGGAGCCGAGGTTGAGAAAATGGCAGATCAACGGACATTGGCAGACTTTGCCATGCCATCTACTGTGAAAGTTAATCCTGCGGTCGTGATTCCTGAAATCACGGCTGATAATTTCGAACTCAAAACTTCTTTAATCAATTTGGTAAGAGGTTCCACATTTCATGGATTTTCCACTGAGGACCCGCACGATCACATTCACTCATTTCTAGAATCGTGCGGGACTATTTTAATCAAAGGGGTCACTGAGGACGCCCTGAAAATGAAACTCTTTCCTTTCTCACTGAAGGGAGAAGCGAAAGAATGGTATAAATCCTTACCAGTCGAATCCATTACTTCGTGGGAGGATTTGGAGAAAGAATTTTCGAGCCGTACTTTCCACCCGCAAAGACGGCTCATCTTCTCGAATCGATATTCACTTTTGTGCAATCCGAGAAGGAATCTTTTTACGATGCGTGGAAACGATTTAAGACTCTCTTGAGAAAGTGCCCCCACCATGGGGTGGATAAACAAAGATTGGTCAACACTTTCTACAAGTGGTTTGACCGAATTGACTAAAGGAATGGTGAATAGTTTGCTTTGGAGGTGCATTTCGAGAAAGACACCGATGAGGGATGGACGTTGTTTGAAGATATTGCAAAGTATAATTATGCCCCTACATATGCAGTGCATCCAATCGAAAAGCTCGACCTTGCAGGGAAGTATGAGGTAGATGAGACCACGTTTCTAAAAGCTCAGTTGGCCGTACTACAAAAGCAAGTGGCGGCAATGAATGTTCCAAGTCTTGTGTGTGACAACTGCCATGGCCAAGGCCATCGTAGTAATCAGTGCCAGCTTGACCCAATCTCTCAGGTCAAAGCTGTTCAAAACAATGTTGTTTGCCAAAATTGCGATACCATTGGGCACACATTCCATCAGTGTCATCTATTGTTGCATTCCAGAGGAGGTGAATGCATTCAATTCTATAAATTATCGACCTTCGGGTCAGAATCAAAACACTCAAGGGTTCAATTACAACCGGAACCACCCCGGTTTCCGATGGAGTGATCCTCCGGGGCAGCGAACCCCCATCATTTTCAGGCCCCTAGGCCTAATCAAAGCAATTTTCAATCCAACTATCGACCAGCATGGAACACCAATCCACCGCAAAATCAAAATCAATCATTTCAGATCTTAGAACAAAAGTTGAGTGAGCAAATCACGGCCAACACTCAATTGGAAAATGCATTAAGTACTCTGACCAGTACAGTGAGAAATTTAGAAGTGTAAATGGGACAGATTTCGGGACAGCAAGCTAGTCGACCTCGTGGTCACCGCCGAGTTTACCGAGAAGAACCCCGAGGGGTCAACTTGGTCCGAGAATGACCAAAATACTTGCACCGATCTAGCTGCACCGTGGGACTATGGTCGGGATGAGTTGAATGCCATAAATCCGAGGAGTGGGAAAGTGGTTGGCGGTCGGGCCAACCAGGGAAACGAATAGCCCCTCCCCGCGAGCGAGACGCGGGGAGGGGAAGATCTTTGTTCTCCTCAGAATGATGTTGGGACTACTGTTGAGCCAAGTGAAAAAGTAAATTCTGAGAGAAGTGTGGAAGTTGAGAATACTGATGATAAAGAGAAGAGTACTGAGAAGAAATCAGAATCTAAGTTGAGTTCTGGGAAGCATGTGAGGTGGAAGGATAAGGAAGACAATGCAATCAATCATAAGACAGCAAAGAAGCACTTCACTGAGGAAGACTTTGCTGATCTCCCTTATCCACCTAGCAAAAACAAGCTGTCGTTAACAGTCGATAAAGAGTATAAGAAGGTTATCGACTTGCTCAAGAACACTGAGGCAAACATTCCATTAGTTGATCTTTTGGTAGGGATGCCAAAGTATACAAAGTTTATAAAAGACGCAGTAAGTTCGAAAAAGAAACTTCAAGAGCTCGAACACATAGTGTTGAATGGAGAATGCTCCACAATCGGCCAGACTAAACTTCCTGTGAAGTGTCCTGACCCTGGAAGATTTACGATTTCGTGTACTATTGGGAACAGGGACTTCCACAATGTTTTGTGCGATTCGGGAGCATCAATCAATCTGATGTCTACTTCAATCTTCCAATCTCTTGGATTGGATCAATCTATTACTCCTAGATCTATTTCTCTTCAACTTGCAGATAGAAGTGTGAAGTATGCAAGGGGAATCATAGAAGATGTGTTGGTCAAGGTTAAAAACTTCATATATCTAGCTGATTGGGTAATCATGGACATGACCGAGGATGAGAAAACCCCTTTGATCCTTGGAAGACCTTTTCTTGCAACTGCCCGTGCCTTACTAGATTCCCACAGTGGCGAAGTAACCCTACATTTGGAGGATGAGAGTATAAAGTTCAATGTGGGCAACGCAGTGAAGCATGCATCCGGTGATGCTTGTTTAGCTATTGAGGACGATTTCACTGATGAGTATGATAAACAAGTGTTCATGGGTAGTTGGGATGAGGAAGAATTCAATAAACTATCTGCAACATGGACTAATGAGGAGTGGACAAAATTTTTAGAAGAGATTGACAAGGAAAGTTCTGACTACCAGGAGGTGGTAAGAAAGATAATTAGGAAGAGGCATGGTGATATGCCAAGATTTGCAAAGGGAGATGAGGCCCCTGTCTGCTGGGAGGCCATGATGCTTCAGAGCCCTTATAATAAGCTTGGAGATCTAGAGCTTAAGGGAGATAAATTAAGACCAAGTGTGGAGGAGCCACCGTCAGATTTAGTGTTGAAACCCTTGCCTCAACACTTGAAATACATTTTTCTGAGGGACGGTGATAAGCTTCCTTTGATCATTTCATCTAAGTTAGAACCAAAGGAGGAAGAAAAGCTTATCAAAGTGCTGCAAGATAATATCCTCGCCTTTGGTTGGCAAGTGGGAGATATCAAGGGAATAAGCCCTGATATCTGTATGCATAAGATCAGGACTGTAGAGGGATCGAAGAATGTGCGACAGCCTCAGAGAAGGCTAAACCCTCATATGCAGGAGGTTGTTAAGAAGGAAATCATCAAATTGCTTGACATGGGTATCATTTACCCAATAGCCGATAGTGAATGGGTGAGCCCCACTCAGGTGGTGCCAAAGAAAGGAGGGATTACTATTGAAAAGAATGAAAAGGGGAAGAGATTGCCTTACGACAAGTTACCGGGTATAGAGTTTGCATCGACTACGAAGACTAAATGAGGTAACTCTAAAAGACCACTTCCCTTTGCCATTCATTGACCAGCTCCTTGAGAGGCTTAGTGGCAAGCAATTTTATTGTTTTTTGGATGGCTATTCTGGATACTTTCAAATAGCCATCGACCCCACTGATCAAGAAAAGACTACCTTCACCTGTCCCTCCGGTACCTTCGCTTACCGAAGGATGCCATTTGGTCTCTGCAACGCACCGGCTACATTTCAAAGATGTATGATGGCTATCTTTGATGGTTTAGTGGAGAAGGTGATGGAGATTTTTATGGATGACTTCTCTGTATTCGGGGACAGTTTCGACCACTGTTTACACAATCTTGATAAAGTTCTGTCCCGGTGCATAGAGAAGGACTTAGTCTTAAATTGGGAAAAGTGCCACCGATGGTGGAAGAGGGAATTGTTCTAGGACACAAGGTGTCCAAAGAAGGTATTGAGGTCGACAAAGCAAAGGTAGAAGTTATTGAAAAAATGACATACCCCAAAAATGTAAGAGAAGTGAGAGGTTTCTGGGTCATGTCGGCTTTTATCGGCGGTTCATAAAAGACTTTTCTAAGATAGCCAAGCCTTTGTCAACTCTCTTAAGAGAAGATGTGAAATTTGTTTTCACCCCTGAGTGTGAAAGAGCGTTTAAAGAATTAAAAGACAAGTTGGTTACCTCGCCAATTCTTATAGCACCCGACTGGAAAGCTCCCTTCGAGCTTATGTGTGATGCCTCTAATTATGCAGTCGGCACGGTGCTAGGTCGAGAGTGTACGGCGGGTTCAAACCCATCTACTACGCTAGTCATACTTTAAACCCAAAGACAAGTAAATTATGCAACAGGCGAGAAGGAGTTGTTGGCGTAGTTTTTGCCATGAATAAATTTAGAAGCTACTTGCTTGGGTCGGAAGTTACGGTCCGATGAGACCATTACGCATTGAAATATCCGTTAAACAAGGCTGATGCCAAGCCTCGTTTGTTGAGATGGATCTTAATTTTACAAGAGTTTGATGTTCATATCCGGGACAAGAAGGGTAGCGAGAATGTGGTAGCTGACCATATGTCTCGGTTGACCGATGATCCTCAAGTAGAGTCGGATGAGATTGGAATTGATTTTCCAACTGAGCAACTCATGACATTTGATGTGTGCGAGGTTGCTCCTGCCCGTGCGGGAAAAAAATCTCCTTGGTTTGCACCCTTTGCAAACTTCTTGAGCGGCAGATATCTGGACCCTGACCTGACATATCAGCAAAAGAAGAAATTCTTTTCGGATTTGAACTATTATGTGTGGGATGATCCAATTCTCTTCAAGCGTTGCAAGGATGGATTACTCCGTAGGTGTGTCCCTGAGATCGAGCAGAGGGACATTATGGAGCAATGCCATGACGGACCTGTGGGAGGTCATTATGGAGCTGGGAAGACTGCTGCGAAGATTTTTTAGTCCGGCTTCTACTGGCCAACAATCTTTAAGGATACAGAGAGCTTTGTAAAAGGGTGTGACCGGTGCCAGCGCACCGGTAAACTTTCTCGGCGAATGGACATGCCTCTCCATCCCATCCAAGAATGCGAGGTTTTCGACGTATGGGGTATTGACTTCATGGGACCATTCCCATCCTCGTATGGGAACAAGTACATTCTAGTCCGCGTCGACTACGTGTCAAAGTGGGTGGAAGCGATAGCAACACCGCGGAACGACCACAAGGTGGTCAAGAACTTCCCGAGGAAAAATATTTTTACACGGTTTGGCTGTCCACGAGCTCTCATCGTGACGAGGGAACTCACTTCAAACAATACTCCATTAGAAAAGATTTTAGAACGATATGGGGTAAAACACAAACTCGCTACCCCCTATCACCCTCGACGAGTGGACAAGTTGAAGTAAGTAACCGAAGCTTGAAAAGCATTCTTGAGAAGACGGTGAATTCTCATAGGACGGACCGGAGTCGAAAACCGGATGATGTGCTCGGGCTTACAGGACAGCTTTCAAAACTCCTATTGGCACGTCTCCGTTTCAGATGGTTTATGGCAAGGCCTGCCACCTGCCAATCGAGCTTGAGCACAAAGCATTCTGGGCTATTAAATTCTTGAATTTTGATAGTCAATTATGTAGAGAAAAGCGATTGTTGCAGTTGCAGGAGCTTGATGAGTTCAGACTCCTGTGCCTATGAGAGCTCGAGAATCGGTAAGGAGAGGACTAAAGTGCTTCACGACAAGAAAATCAAGAATAGAGAATTCAAAGCGGGCGAATGGGTTTTATTATATAATACCAGGTTACATCTGTTTCCTGGTAAGCTACGCAGCCGTTGGTCTGGCCCCTTTCAAATCTCTTAGGTTTTCCCTAGTGGAGCAGTCGAATTGAAAAATAAACAGGGCGAGTTATTCAGAGTGAATGGTCATCGGTTGAAACACTATATTGGTCAACAAAAGGAACGACCGGTGGTTTTCCATCTGAACGACATCCCTAGTCAAGCTAGCTCCGATTTTTCGGCACCCGATGATTTACGTCTCTGTGAATTCTTTGAAGATGTTGTGATTTATGATGATAAACCTCGGCTTGTGGAACTAAAACCTAAAAAGAAAAAGAGAAGAACCATAGGAACAAAGTGGATACAGAAGTTTACTGATATGGCCAATACATTGGCGAGACTTTGTTTTTGTGGGATCCATACTATTAACCCCGAGGAAATCAAGAATGAGTCCGGAGAGAGGCTTCAATGGCCTGATCCGGGTTGAAAATTTTTGGGTTGTCGAGCCAACGACATAAAGCAAAAGCGCTTGGGGGGAAGCAACCCCGCCTTAATAAAACTATGTGAAATTAAATAGTTGCTTGTGTGTTTTTATTAGTCGAGCAAACGACGTTAACCAAAAGCGCTACCGGGAGGCAGCCCGTTAATAATAATAATAATAATAATAATAATTTGGATAAAGACTAGTCTTAATGAAATGTAGAATCTGTATGGAAGATTAACACTAAGCACAACTAAGTCTCATGATGAATGTTTGAATATCATTTAAAGGGAACGATTAGGTGGTTATCCGAAAATCCCGAGGTAAAACAAAGATAAAATTCAAATGCTTCATTTCTTGGACTTAGGTTGTTATAACGTTTAGACAAAACCCTTGAGGATCTGGGTATAAAAGACTCACTTCATTTCATTATTTCTGTTTTTGTTCCATGATATTGCCTTGTCTATCATTTTTGTGCCCCTATCCCCGAGGTACGTCTTGTTTTCCATGGTGTGCGGGATATTTGCGATAGCAATTGTGAACTTTTAGATAAATCGGCCTTTACCGGTGGATGGTCCACGTCTCATCGTTTTCATCAAGCATTTCGGATCCGATTCGCGACCACTTCCGAATTGCCACCTTCGAATTACAACACCTAAGTTTTTCTTATTACGCACATGCCGAGGACATCATGTAACTTAAGTGTGGGGGAGGGTTTTATATGTTGTCTTGTTTTTAAACGTTTATACTATTTTTATATATATATGTGATTATGTGCATATTTTCATTTTATAACTACTATATTCCACACATTATTCATCGAGGTCGATGTCAATTCGTAAGTGGGGAGTAGAGTAAGTTATAAAATTTTGAAAATATTAAAAATTAACGCTATAATAAATATATTGATTGCTTAACACTTAGTTTTATTTTTCCTAAGTAGAAATAAGATAGTATATAATTAATATAATAAATTTAATATATTTTGATAGAATAAGTTTTAGTAAGTAAAATAGATTAGATGTATTATGATTATATTATATATGTCAATTTTAGATTTTTATAAGATTTTAAGTATATGTAACTATACATAAGTATTATTGAGTATTGTTGATTTGAAATTAGACAGATATGCTTATATTTATAATGAAATGTTAGAATAATTTTCTTTTCGAAATAAGTATGAATATGGAATCAGACCAAGGATGACGATTTTTGGCATAATAAAGTTAGACAGGTGCTAATATATTTGACCTCACCTCATGACGCTTGCAAGATAGTCGATTCTGGCAATGAGTTCGGATATGTTAGTATTCTATGAAAAAAAATAAATAAATAAATAAAAAAAAACAAATCACCTCGAGTCCATTTGGATACTGCCCCAATTGGGGAGTGTGGTTTACCTTGGACAGTATGGGTTTGAGTGATCTCAGGGTGACTGCCTCTAAAGTTTGGGGAGAGTGTTATACTTTTGAGACGCGACGATTGAAAAAATAATAAATAATATTGGGTTGTAATTTGAAAAAAAAAAAGGGGTTTTTGAGATGAAAGTTAAGTACGTACGACTTATCTTCTTCTTTTGATAATTCTTTATTTTTCCTTTTGATCAAACACCCAGATCCCGATCGTTATACTAAGTCCTTGATTCCAATTATTTCATACAAGTTAAGATTAGAGAATAATTTTAATTTTTATTATATTTACTAAGTAAATTATGTAAAATTTTATAATCATGATATTTGATAAATAATTTATCTATGTTATATACACTTTTTATCTTGTTTAATTCTAAGAAAGATATATTTAATATATTTATAATATTGAAATGATATTTTGCTAACTTGAAAGTTAATCTACCAAGTATATCATTTTTATTATAGTTTTTATATATTATCGCTTATTTTGCTCGAGGACGACCAAAAGCTAAGTGGGGAGTAGTTGATGTATGACAAAAATATGATTATATTATAAGACTTTTTATTATTATTTTTTATGATATTTTAGTATAATTTCATATAAATGCATTGAAAACTTATAAAAATCATAGTTAGTTATAATTAAATGCATAAGTTATAAAAACGATATAAATAAGGGTTTTAGTGTCAGATTTACGTTTGGTGTTTTGTTGCTCTTATTGAAGGATTATAAGTTTATCGAGATCTCAAGAGAGGACATGTTTTGGGGCCTAAATCATATCTTTTAAGGGATAAAATATTATGCCATAAGCAAACGAGATCGAACGGATCAAGCGTCCTTAGTATTTCCCGTAACTCATCTTCAACGGACATTTGACCTAACTTAGAGGCATTTTCAGAGAAAAAGTCCTTGATGAAAGTTGTAGATCTTCAAGAGAGCTTTCCAACGAATATTAAATCATGTCAATCCGAGGTCTACAGCTCGAGATAGGTTTCTACGAACATCCGATATGTTGCATGGCCGGCACGCGCCGGAGAAGGCCGAATATTGCAGGAAAATCTCTGAAACTGGGCCCACAAATCTCTGACAAGGGAATATATACTATTTAGCCGGCACGTGCCGGTGGTGCTCCGGCACGCGCCGGCCTTGTGGTATGGTCTATAAATAGAAGCTCATTGCAAGCTTGGGGAGTTGCACCTATCTTTATATCTCTCTTATATAGATCTCTATCGTCTCTTTTGTTGTTTTTTTAGTTAAATAAATTCTGTAAACGGCACTCTGCCGGAATAATGCGATGTAATGTTGTAATATAAGCACCGTTATGATGCTTGGAAAAATTACGGGAGGCTCGTTGTTGTAGAGGAGTTGTTATTTCCGGGGAATACGACTCTAACGCTACAATTGTAATCTAAAGATGAGCGGCTAAGGTCTCGAGGCTAGAACCACCGTTGTGAAACCACCATCACCGGAATAAACAAGGATTTCGTTTTCATTTGTTCTAGTGAGTTTCTTGTTCTTCCTTCATGTTTGAATTGTTTATGTGCAATTCGTATGATCTATACTTATGTTGCATGCTAATCGAATTTAGATACGATAGTTGATAAATTCGTAGATTACCGTGAAGGAGAATGATAATATTCTTCCAACATACGTAAGTTGAGGGTGAATGTTATTAGATTAGGATTTATATCCATATCTTTGATCCGTAAATGCTTTAGTTGTACCGAGAGTGGTGAACTAATTAAAAGGCGATGAACCGAAAGGGAAAATGCCTCTTTAGCAGATAATAATCCAAGAACTTTCGAATGAATATGTGTCTTTCTTGTTATTTTTGGTGGGGTGGTGGATCAACGGTGTGTTCTAGTTGTTTTAAATCTTTCTTTAAACAAATTTTCACGTATCGTCTTTCTTTTCACGTTTGCTACCTTAGTTTGTTAATTGAAAATCCGATATCATAATCATCAATTTTAAGAAAGAAATCGAAGGCAAAGACTCTTTTTCGTACAAGTCCCTGCGGATACGATCCGGTTTCACCACTATGGCTGCGAGCCTTCGCACTTGGGGCTGACATCGGTTTTATTTTATTACTTGTTATCTTTTGCTTTGCATAAAACCGCGAACAAGTTTTTGGCGCCGTTGCCGGGGACTTGGCACGGAAAGTTTTCGTTTTCAATCTCTGTTTTAATTTGTTTTGCAGGATATTTGGTACTTTGACAGTGGATGATCTAGGCACATGACAAAGAGCAAGGACTGTCTCACTGATTTTGTAGCTAAAGATGGACCAAGAGTCAATTTTGGAAGTAAAGATAAACATGGATACACAAATTGTTATGGAAACTTAATCATAAATGGACTCACAATCTGAAATGTATCTTATGTGGAAGGACATCACTACAATCTACTCAGCACAAGTCAATTCTGTGATATGGGATACAAAGTTACTTTTGATAAGGGGTAATGCATTGTCGTCAGCGACAGCTTACCAAGTTGTTCTAGACGGAAAAAGAGAAGGGAACATGTATGTTGTAGATTGTTCTACAGCAGTCTTAGAAACTTGTTTGATCGTGCATACGAAGTCAGAACTCAGTTTGTTATGGCACAAGAAACTGAGTCATCTCAATTTTGATGACATCAACTTGTTAGTCAAAAATAACTTGGTGATTGGACATCCAGAGATGACATACAAGAAAGACAGCCTCTGTGATGCATGTCAACAAGGAAAACAAACTAAAGCAAGGTTCAAGACTTAGTCTCAGCATTTAACAAACAGAGTTTTAGAACTGATGCATATGGACTTATTTAGACCAATTACACCAATCAGTGTTAGTGGAAATAAATACACATTGGTGGTAGTTGATGATTTTTCTAGATATACTTGGGTCATTTTCATGACCAAGAAAAGTGAAACTAAGAAACAATTGACCGAAATTTTCAAGAGACTCTAAAATCAGAAGAGTGTTATAGTAGTCAAGATCAGATCAGACAAAGGAACATAATTTCTCAGCAACATAATCATTGAATATTGTGGAGAAAATGGAGTACTACACCATCTTGCAGCTACATCAACACCTCAACAGAATCGAGTAGCTGAAAGGAGGAATAGAACACTCAAAGAAGCTGGAAGGACAATGATTTGTGAATCTAAACTTCCCGAAAGATATTGGGCAGAAGCTGTAAATACAGCATGTTATACTCAGAACCGAGCTCTCATTAATAAGAGACATGAAAAGACACCTAATGAGATTTCGAATGGTAGAAAACAAAATGTCTCATACATTCATGCCTTTGGAAGCAAGTGTTTTGTACACAATAATGGAAAAGATCAGCTCAAAGATTTTCACCCAATGCTGATGAAGGAATATTTCTGGGTTACTCAAGTGTCAGCAAAGCTTTCAGAGTATTAAACAAGATAACACTCAAGCATGAAAAATCTATTCATGTGGTAATTGATGAACCAAAGTTTACTGGAGACACAATTGAAGACAAATAAGAACAAGTTTGTTAGCCTCAGTCAGACAAGACTCTAGAACCAATTTTCATTGATATTGAGAGATTATGGATCTCAGATTCTTCAGATCAGGATCAGCCTCAATTGCTAGTTACTAAACCAGCAACTAAACAACAACAAGAAGAAACTAATCCAACTGAAAATGATCTAGCTCAAGAAGAACTAGCTCAAGAAGAAGTAGCTCAACCACCAGTACATCAATGGATGAGAAATCACCCTGAAGAACAAGTGTTAGGTGATTTTCAAGCTGGAGTTCATAATAGACACCAACTAGACGCTATGATATCATGTTTTCTATCTTAGTCTGAACCCAAATAAATTGAAGAAGCCTTGAACGATCCAGATTGGATTTTGGCTATGCAAGAAGAACTCAACGATATTGAGAGAAATCAAGTTTGGGATTTATTTGACAAGCCCAGATCATGTGAACATAATCGGAACTAAATGGGTTTTTAGAAATAAGCTTGATGAAGATGGGAATATTATCAGAATCAAAGCCAGACTTGTAGCTAAAGGTTATTCTCAAGCTGAAGGGATAGACTTTGATGAAACTTATGCCCTAGTTGCAAGGTTGGAGGCAATCATATTTTTTCTTGCCTTTGCGGCCCACAAGAAATTCAAAGTGTACCAGATGGATGTTAAAAGTGCATTTTTGAAATGGATACTTGAAGAACAAGTCTATGTTCAGCAACCCCCAGGATTTGACATTAAAGATCAAGCTGACAAAGTCTTTAGACTGAGAAAATCTCCGTAGGGACTCAAACAAGCACCAAGTGCTTGTATGAAACTCTATCTCAGTTTATGGTGGATAATGGTTTTTCAAAAGGAACTATTGATAAAACCTTATTCAGAATGAAAGTTGAAGAAAGAACTCATAATTCAAATTTATGTAGATGACATCATTTTTGGATCTGAAAATGAGCAACTCTGTGAGAAATTTGCAAGTTTGATGAAGAGAAAATTTCAAATGAGCATGATGGGAGAATTGAATAGCTTCAGCCTACACCCATTTGTTGAAGTAATAACCTTTTATGACCAAAAACTTGAGATTACACGGAGCTCGAGGTAAAGGGCCAACGAAATCTACTCCCGATTGATCAAACGGCCAAAAAGATACAATTGGTGTCATGAATTGAGAATCTTGATATGATATGTTACTGTGCACCCGGCACGATGTGCACTTTTGGATGAGCTTTTGAGCGTCTCGCAACATAGTGGGCTAATAATAGCCGACCATGCGTCATTTTTTGGCCAAAGTCCGAGCTCCAGTATGGTTTCACTTGATTCCTTGGTGGATTTCGCAAAAGGAGATCATTTCCTTCATCCTCTGATGCATATATGAGATGTAGTGCTATATAGGATTTTCGGTAAAGTACATCGTTTAACTTAATTTTTCTCGCTTGAGATCTGTCTGCAGGAAGGATTCTGTCCATTATGTAGGGCAAATAGGATCTAACCATGTATCTTTCTATGTGATAGGTTGAACTATCTGGTTAGCATAACTTTATTCTTTCACCAGCTCGAGTAGTACATTCTTATAAGATAAAAAATTAGACGCTAACATTGAAAGCTCATCTGCCCTTCGGTTTTGAGATCGGGAGACCTGCTCAATGTGGACGTTCTCAAAGCTCTTTAACAATTTATGAACAATAGCCTAGTATTTCTTCATTTGCTTTTCATTTGCTTCATATTCGCCCTTGGCATGGTTTACCACCAGTTGGGAGTCACTGTAAATTTGCAAATTCTTTGCTCCAAGTTTGACTGCTAAGTTGAGTCATGTGATCAAGGATTCATATTCTGATTCGTTATTAGTGGCCGGAAAATTGAAGCACAAGGTGTAAGGGAATTCTTCCCCTTCGGGGATGATGAGTAAGTGACCTGCTCATGCTCCTTATTTGTTAGACGATCCATCTACGTACAACGTCCAGTGTTCCGACTTGAAGTTCGGCTGATTTTGCTTGATGGTGATGGTTGTCCCTTCAGCTAGAAAATCTGCTAAGATTTGAGCCTTGATTGAAACTCTGAGGCGGAAGTCAAGGTCGTACTCCACCAGTTCGACCAACTATTTGGCTAGTCTTCCCGATGTGTCTAATCGGGCGAATATCTGCTGAAATGGCTGATATGTTATCACAGCTATTGGGTGTGCTAGGAAATATTTTATGAGCTTTCTAGAAGCGTGATATAAGGCCAATGCTAACTTCTCCACATTTGAATATCTGACCTCTGCTCTAGGACCACTTTACTTACATAGTATATCGGACGGTTCACGAGATCCTGCTCTATTACAAGTACTGCGCTCTTCATTACATACTGCCAAATACACAAACAACATTTCTCCATCATGATGAGAAGCCAGAGTAGGTAGTACGGCCAAATAAGACTTCAAGTCTGCAAAGGATTTCTGACACTCTTCATTCTATTGGAACGAGCTTGCTTTCCTCATAATTTTGATAATGGAAGGGCACGCCGTGCCGATCTGGATAAAAACCTATTGAGAGCAGCCATTCACCCTACAATCTCTGAACTTCCTTAATGCTCCGTGGTGGAGGCATGTTTCTCAATGTGTCTATCTTGTCAGGATTGGATTTGATTCCATCCTTCGAGATCATATACCCTAGGTGTTCGGAAATCAATCATGATACGCATCAGAATTTAAAAAGTGATTTCTCAAACATAAGATCAACTTCGTATAAACAATAAACATAAAAGTTGTAGACGAAGAATATACCTTGGTAGATCTAAAATACCGATGCTTTAATCGTCTATGGAAGGGTAGTAGTACATAAAGCAGCCCAAGTGTTCAGTCTCTATCAATATCCACACGAGCACCCCACCGGAATCCCGCCTTGAATTGCTACTAGAAAAATTGGTTCCTAGACTGACTTTTTCTGTCTCAAAACTCTCTAGGAAGCTCTCTAATATTTTCTAGTAAAATGTCTCTTTCACAATTAAGTTGTAAAGAGCTTGGCATCCTTCACCTTATGTAGATGAAGGTGGCGCCCCATAGGCCCTAAATTGCCTTGGAGAAAAGTCTTGAGTGGAGTAGGGAGAAAGAAAATATATTCCTAATAAAATAAGGAAAATAGAGATTCTAGATTTATCTTAATCAATTTAATATGTTATATTAAATAATCCATTAATTAAATTGAAAAATTAATGTATATCTTCTACAGATGAAAGAGGTGCCCCATATTGTCATGAATTAGCAACTTGGATTTTTAATTAATCAACATAATTAATATCTTGTATTATATTTTTTCACAACAAATAATTACCATCATATTAATTTATCACTATAACACTTTATTATCGAGATAAAAAGTTTCCCTATTTGGTTATCACTATAGTAGCATTTGAATGATGCTATTTGTTCATATGTATTTCACCCGATTGGCTTCCGAATATATTGGCCGTAGATGTAAAGAACATTTAATAAAATGTCCTTCACACATAACGATCGTGAATAGCATCTAGCAACACGTCATGACCCTCAAATCATCGGAAGAGTCAATTGCAATGACTGCTATCTTTCGTGGTTAACGGTTACCATGTAAAGGGAATTCTATCGCAATAATAATATCCATACGATCGTATCTCGAGTGTCAATACATTAACGTCCGTATTTTATCATTTGGACATCATGCTCACTTGAAGTAACTCATTTACTCACACTTTTCAATGATTCACGAGAGCTAGATATTCCTTAAAAGAAGGCCCTTTCGAATTTACTCATATTCATAGGATACGCGATTTTCGGATGAACATGAATCCTATGCATGCTTCAATATCACACCCACGCACTACCGCATGATCTCCCAGTGAACGGGGAAAACTCAATAGCGTCAAAGCATGACAATCCACACCGTGATGTCATGAAGACTCTGGTCTTAGGATAATTACAAAACCGCCACATAGTGTAACACTTAATAAAGTAAGTGGGTCAGTCTAACATACATATTCTCTAATACACGTCCACGTACAATCCATGTCTCCCTACACATCGAAAGATAGAAGACATCCAATACGTGCTTTTAATGTCCTATTTATTAGTACATACGACTGGAGACATTTAAGTATCAAACTTATTAATGTGATTCAAGATCTCATCAACCATAATCACTATCATGGTTTCTCTATCATAGTTCAATAATAAGCACGTTATCATATATACAATCACAATTGGTTCAAATGAATAAATAAAATATATAATAACAAAAGTGCTTTTATTATTTAATAATAATACTATACATGAGCTAAATAGGCTATGACTGACCCAAACCGGTCGAATTTGGTCCAACCCGATTAGGTTTAGGACACCATTTCAACAGTAGGAATTTTCCTGATCTAACCCTGAACCTTTGATGTAGAATCAAAGTTGGGCTAGGAATCAATAAATTGATTCTTGTTTGTGGTTCTTCAATGTGTCTGAATCTGGATAAATTCTGTGTAGCTTGACACTTGAAGAAATTCTTGATATGATCTTGTTATAGCGCAGAGATGATAGCAATTCGAATGACTAAGACTAGTGCCAAAAAAATGCTTGTTGATCGTGATAATTCTGTTAAATCTTCATGTGTAATCCTTGGTGCAAGGTCCTCTATTTATAGTGAGAGGTCCAACGTTCATCTTCCATGAATTCGAATTGTATCAACATCTATCTTTTAACGGCTATATTTTCTGACCGTTCTGATGTGTAAGTATTTCATCCAATAAAATAGCTTCCTTTAAAACGTTCGACTGTACTATCATTTAGTTGGAAGGCTGACATATAAAACTTAGTTTACTGATCAATTTTATATTGTGTTCATCAGTTGTCAGTTTCTTGACTGACTTGGAGCATTAAGTGAGATTTTACTCTTCTTCAAATATCAGTACTCCAGTTTACATCTGATTATAATTGACTTAATCAGAGTACACCATAAACAATTATCTTCTAAGAATTCATTGTCCTTATGATTCTTAGGTCTTCATACACGATCCATAAAGTAAGTTCAGGTTAGCACAAGCTTGCTCGAAGTCTAACTTTATAGTCTCGACTTGTAATCTTCAAAACTGAGTTTGAACCCTCAGTTCTTCGATCTTCTATAACTGAGTCTGTGACCCTCAGTTCTTCAATCTTCTAGATAAACCAACCGAGTCTGTGTCCCTCAGCGAACTTATCTTCTTCAGTTTCGTATTGGTGTATTCTGAGTCAGTTTGTTTATCTTAACGATTTCCAGTTTTCTAAATGATTTCTAGTTTTCTGTTTCTCGACACACTAACTATTACAGTGCTTGGCTGGCCGACCCTGGCGGGACCGGGTCGGTTCCACCTCTGTTCGGACGGGTAAGAGGCTTTGAACTCTTGGTTGTCGACAGTATGCCCCCTGCCGATCTCATAGATCGGTCTAAACCTTAAACTTTGTACAATTCCAGGATAATAATTCGGAGTAGGCACGCCGATCCGGTGTATCTCCGGCAGAGTCCATCTCTAATCTTATACCCCGTCTGCTTAATAAAAACTAGATAATTGCTACAGAATCCTGAATAATAAAGGCTCGAATCTTTATCATTTAATGCTAATATTTGAATACCATAATTATCTCCTATAATCAAGGAGATCACTCAATCATAATCTTCTTCCTTAGGGAATACGTTAATCAGTGCCGTACACAGACACGCCACCTTAAACCCTAAGGGCCTAAGCCCCTCTATATAACCATTCCCTGAGGAACTACGAAGACTTGATTCCAATTCACATATTGGATACGTAGGCACTTGATAACCATCAAGTGCGGTCTAAAGCTAATCACATCACCCCCTCCTCATTGTTTGTCTGAAGCATTCTTAGGTCATAATCAAGGGAGTAGGTTACGTGGAATACCCTGACGATTTTTTGCACCGTCAATTGGCGCTAGAAGGAGGGCCTTCTGTTGATTGATAAACCCAGGAACAGCTTCAGGATAAACATGGTGACCACACGACAACAGGCTGCTAATGGTAACGGTGCTAACCCCGCGTCAGAATCAGATGCTAACCAACAGGAGCAGCAGCAGCAGGAAAATACCTCTCTTAACGCCACGCATCAGGAGTTAATTCATCAACTCATGGCTTTGGAGGGATCCGCGAAAACCGCAGTTCTCAATGCCGTCTTGGCAGAAGAAGATGAAGAAGACGGAGACTGGGAAGGCCTGGAAGAAGAAGACCCCATCAACGAAAATTCACAGGACGTGAATCACTCAGGAGGAGGCTCATCTGGGGAAAACTCCCAAAGCCCAGAACCAGAAGAGGTGGATGATCTAACACCCCCCATGCGGCGTAAAAACGGCCGGAAAGAAAATCGGTCGTCATCCTCAAACCCGCAAAGGCAGCTAGTCGTTCCCCAGGCCATGGAAGCAGCTCGCGCCGAACTTGAGGCGATATCCGGTAGGAAATCGACGCTCCTAGCACTCGAGTCCCCTTTTTCCGAGTAGATCGATAAATTCCCGCGCCCAGCAAGGTTCAAGATTCCCAAATTGGAGCCCTATGATGGAACCAAGGACCCCCAGGATCACCTGTTTCAATATCGCACGCACATGAACCTAGACTGTGCCCCCGAGGAGATGAAATGTAAGGCATTCCATGCGCTACTTACTGGACGAGCTCGGGAATGGTTCAAGAAGATACCCCCAAGGACGATTTACAGCTTTGACACGTTGGGAAAGATGTTCCTTAACGCGTTTATTACAGGCAAGCCGTTCCAGAAGAATGCCACCCATCTGTTTTCCATCAAACAGAAGAAGGATGAGACTGCGCTGCAATATCTCAAGCGCTTCAGTGAAGAATCATTACAGGTCCGAGACGCTGATGATCAAGTCCGAATCGCCTCCTTCGTGGCAGGACTGCGTGAAGGTAGATTATATGCTAAGCTAAGCAGCAGACTCCCCACCTCCATGGAAGAATGTCTAGAAGTGGTGTTCAAGCATTGTCAAGGTGAAGAAGCTAACCGCGTGAAACGGGAAGTGGAAAAACCCGATCCCAGGAAGGACAAGTCAGTGGACCCATCCGGCAACAAGAGGAAGTCGTATGGGGATCGTGCAAGTGGTTCGGCCACAGACCGACCTGAAAAGAGGAACGCCTTGCGGCCCCGCAGATTTCCCGCGCTAAATCGGCCTCGGGAACGGTGTTGGCCATCATGGAAAGAAAAGGTTTGACAAAGACCCCCACGCCGCTTCGAAGTCCCTTGGAGAGGAGGGACCAGAGTAAATTTTGCACCTACCATCAGGACACTGGACATGAGCTGGATAACTGCAGGGATTTCCACCGCGATGTGGAAGCAGCGATTGCAGAGGGAAAGCTGGACGAAGTCGTGGATCGACCTCGATATGGTGAGCGCCGAGGACAGCGAGATTACCAGCAGAGGAACTATGGTCAGAGGTGCTATGGTCGTGATCGCGGTCGACTGGGCGATCCCCAGGTAAAAAGAGAGCCATCCCCCGATAAAAGTCAGCCAGCAGACAATCACCCGATCAACACTATCAACACCATTGTAGGAGGTCCTGGCAACAGCTTAGGGATCGGCAATTCAAGTACCCGAGCGGGCAATGGGCAGATAGCCAGGGGAGGCCGAGTCCCCTTCCAAGAAGTAGGCTACGGGCCGAAGGATCCCTTACCCATGATCCCTAACAATGAAGGGCTAGTTATTGAAGTCGTGGTCAATAGAAATTTGGTTAAAAGAGTTTGCGTAGACACTGGTAGTGCAGTTAACGTTTTATACTTTGCAGCTTTTCAGGCAATGGGCCTCAAGGAATCCGGGCTCACCCTGGTATCAGCACCCTTGTTCGGATTCGCCGGCCCCCCAATTCACCCACTGGGAATGGTTCGGCTCCCGACGACCTTCGGTCAGGATTCAGCAGGAAGGAATCTCATAGTGAATTATGTCGTGGTCAAGTCTTCATCAGCATACAACGTCATTTTGGGAAGACCCGCCTTGATCGATCTGCAGGCTATAATCTCACCAGCTCACATCAGCTTGAAGTTCCCGACTGACAGGGGATCGGTCGAAATTAAAGGATATCTAGAGGTTGCTCGAAGTTGTTTTGCGGCTACCATGAAGGGCAAAGGGATCGCTTTTGCCTAATGCGTTCGGCAAGTTTTTGTTGGTTATTGTTCTTTGCAAACTATCTTTAATTTCTGCATTTTAATTCATGCCCGTACTTTCTTGTTATTCGATGGGTTTTTCTCCAGTTTACTTATGTCCTTTTCTTCAATATCGAATATATGTTGTTCAGTTAATCATTTTCTTTGTCTGGTCCCCACTCGGCCACTCGTCATTTCTCACTTTCTGTACTTCATATATTAAGCACACTCCTACTGTGCAGTAAAACTTCACGCGAGAAGTCAGTCCGATCTGGCCCGGCTCGCCCTACCTTTAAGACGAGAAGTCAGCACTAGCCTGGCCCCGCTCGTCTGCGAAAATACATGCGAAAGTCGGTCTCATCTGACCCAGATCGCCGCGATCCTAAACGAGAAGTCAGCACTAGCCTGGCCCCGCTCGTCCCTAAAACTTTAGATGAACCCTTAATTCATAAGACTAATCTAACGTAGTCCAGATTATCTCTGGTTGCTCGGGGCAGACCCACCTTGAATGGATTAAGTTTAATACCTACCCCGTGGAATCAACCCCTTTTTCTTTAGTTTATGCGATCGATCTAGATCGGCTCTCCGAGCCCTAGATCGCCTCACCCTTTACCTTTTTGTTTAGTTTAGGCGATCGATCTAGATCGGCTCTCCGAGCCCTAGATCGCCTCGCCCTTTACCTTTTTCTTTAGTTTAGGCGATTGATCTAGATCGGCTTTTCGAGCCCTAGATCGCCTCATCCTAATCCTTTGCCTTTTTCTTTTAGCTTAGGCGATCGGTCTAGATCGGCTCTCCAAGATCCAGATCCTCTCGCCCTCGTGAATTTATCATTAGTTTAGGCGATCGATCTAGATCGGCTCTCCGAGCCCTAGATCGCCTCGCCCTTTACATTTTTCTTTTAGTTTAGGCGATCGATCTAGCTCGGCTCTCCGAGCCCTAGATCGCCTCGCCCTTTACATTTTTCCTTTAGTTTAGGCGATCGATCTAGATCAGCTCTCCGAGCGCCCTAGATCGGCTCGCCCTTATTTACTCAGTTTAGGCGATCGATCTAGGTCGGCTCTTTGAGCTCTAGATCGGCTCGCCCTTATTTACTTTCTTTCAGTTTAGGCGATCGATCTAGGTCGGCTCTTTGAGCTCTTGATCGGCTCGCCCTTATTTACTTTTAGTTTAGGCGATCGATCTGGATCGGCTCACTCTTGTTTAATTTCTTTTAAGTGATCTACCTAGTCCGCCTTTCCGAGCTATATACCACCACGCCTTTGTTTTCTTACCTTTGGCTAAGGCGGGGCCGACCTAAATCGGCACTTCGAACTTTATACCCCGTTACCTGTACGGCAATACCCTTGTACGATCGTCCCAGGTTCGCTCTCCGGGCCCTATACCCTATCACTTCAGTAGCTTCCTTAATCTAATGTGAGGCTGAACTAAAACTCTCCGTTATAACCCAATAACATTAAAATATGCCATTCACCATACAATGGTGAATATCATATTGGGGGCAACACACATACCCATAACAGGCAACCAAAATCAACACATACATACCCAACAACTCAATAAAACCAAAATAAATTCTTCCTTACATTAAAAATAAACTGTATGGGTACATAAGGCCAACAAAAAAAAAAAGAAAAGAAGAAAAGACATCAACACAATAATAAACTAAGAGTCAGGAGCAGGACTCTTTTGAGATTCAGGAGGGGCTGATCCGGACGTTGTAGCCGGCTGGCGGACATACTTATCCACTATGTCTACACCTGCTTGGAAATCTCGGGCACGTTCGGTGTAGGCCACGTCCATCCCCTGCTTATAGTAAGCCCTCTTAGGAAGGGCATCCAGAGCAAGCGCAGGAAACTGGGACCTCGCCTCGTCTACTCCTAAGGTGTACCCATGGTTAAGAATGGGAACCAGCAGCACCTTGAGAGCCTCGGTGAAGTCGCCCGAAGCCTTGTACTCCTGCACGGCTTCGGCACACCGAGCCGCAACGTTTGCCTCTAGTTCGGCCACTCTCTCCTGGAGGTTCCTGATCTCCTGCTCCCTTTCCTTCTTCTCCTCGGTCAACTCTCTCTCCTGAGCTTGGAGCTGGGCTTGCAGGGTCTTTATCTCTGCGTCCTTAGGACGAATGGCAGCCCTGAGCTCATCCCTGGCCTTTCGGAGCTCGGAGATTCTGTCCGTCTGGGCGGCCAGGTCGGCCGATGCCTTGCCCAACCTCTTGAAGACTTCTTGGCCGATCGTGCCACCCTGAAATAAATAGAACGTCAAAACCATCGATATACAAATCACTAGAAAGGAAGGAATAAACACCACTTACCAGCTCCACTGTTTTGCAGCCGAGGATCGCCAGCTCCTCGTCGGACATACTGCCGACCCTCTCCTGCTCAAAGGACCCCACTTGGCCTTCCTCAGGGGCCTTCGATTTGCTCTTGTTCGAAGACCGACCCTCCTGAGCGGTCGGCCTTTGGCGAGTCTGTTTCTTGGGGACCAACCCCCTCTCCGTGTTCTCTCCAGAGGTGTCCACCCCGGTCGTCTCAGAAGGAGGGATCGAAACAGTTGCATCCGCACCTTCTGCCGTTAGATCCTCTACTGGTACTTCTCAAACACCGGGGGTCGGCACAGTCTGGCGGCCCGCAACTTCTCTCTCGGCCCCGGCCATCAGATCGGCAAAGTCAGCCACTGCATACACCAATGGAAAATTTAGCCAAACAAGAAACACAAATATGCTAACAAATATAAAATACAACACAAGTAAATCCTACAGATCTTCCATTCGGCCTTGGAAAAATGCACGTACGGCTCAGGGCCCGCATCCCCTAACCGAGCTGCCCCGATCAGATTGTCGTACAGATTTTGCCACTCGATGGAGTACCCCGACCGGCGAATCTTCTCCACCCATGACTCTGGCATATCTGGGCGCTCATCTGCCTCCAGATCCGCCGTATTCCACACGCTCAGTTCGTCGTGACCATCATTTCTCACAAAGAAAAACCTCTCCTTCCATCTTTTGTAAGAATCCCGACCAGAAGGAAGGATAGGGATACTAAAAGAGTTCCCCTGCCTTCTGGCAAAATAGTATTGGTAGGGATGGTCTCTTAGCCCTACCCGATGATAGAAAAATCTAAATTTATCCACAGTAAACCTAAGATTTAACAATCGGCACCAAATCGTAAATCCAATAATGGCTCTAATGCCATTAGGGGCTATTTGGGATATCCCCAATCCGTAATGTCGGAGCACCGCCAACGGGGGGGCAAAAGGGTAATCTCAACCCCACCTCAAAATACTCCCGGTGGACGGAGCAAAACCCTCCGGCGGCAGTTCGAGCCGATTGATGATCCCCCGACGGGTACGGTGGGGAGAGAACCTAGCTTCATCAATCCCATATCTCTCGAAATCTCCTCCATATCCTTTTGTCTTAGAATAGAGCCCACATCTCGGCTATCCGCTATGGCCATGACGAAAATTGATTCTAGGATTTCGAAAAGATAAAGATTTACCTAAGGAAACTGAATAACGAAATCGGAATAAGGGGGAAGGAATGCTTACTTGCAGTTTCAAGATGCAGAAATAGAAGATGGCGAATGGCAACCGGCAGCAAATCGTCGGGTTTAATACTCAATGTAGTTACGAAACGATTGATATGACGGGTTTATAACCCCCTTACCTCGAAAAACGGCCTCGATTAGTGTTAGTGGGCAGCAACGCCTCGTATCTCGGAATAATTATAACTGCGTCATAGCTAGCTTGGCCACCTGGCAATCCCTAATTAACTTCAAAATCCTTAGGCTAAAACTCTCGTGCCGATCCACCACCTTGGTAGATCCGAACCGATCCGATAGGTATCGGTTGGATCTTGGGGGCTTATGATGCTGCCAAAAAATGGACTCACCCACGTGGCGCTTCTTTGGTGACTCAAGACTCGACCAAGGGACGCAAACCACTTCTAACTACCTACTAGCGAGCCCCGGGGCTCGCCTATCCGTTCTTACCACCGATCCTCGGCCGGCCGACCCCGGCGGGACCGGGTCGGTTCCACCTCTCGTTCGGACGGGTAAGAGGCTTTGAACTCTTGGTTGTCGACAGTATGCCCCCTGCCGATCTCATAGATCGGTCTAAACCTTCAACTTTGTACAATTCCAGGATAATAATTCGGAGTAGGCACGCCGATCCGGTGTATCTCCGGCAGAGTCCGTCTCTAATCTTATACCCCGTCTGCTTAATAAAAACTAGATAATTGCTATAGAATCCTGAATAATAAAGGCTCGAATCTTTATCATTTAATGCTAATATTTATATTCCATAATTATCTCCTATAATCAAGGAGATCACTCAATCATAATCTTCTTCCTTAGGGAATACGTTAATCAGTGCCGTACACAGACACGCCACCTTAAACCCTAAGGGCCTAAGCCCCTCTATATAACCATTCCCTGAGGAACTACGAAGACTTGATTCCAATTCACATATTGGATACGTAGGCAGCTTGATAACCATCAAGTGCAGTCTAAAGCTAATCACATCACCCCCTCCTCATTGTTTGTCTGAAGCATTCTTAGGTCATAATCAAGGGAGTAGGTTACGTGGAATACCCTGACGATTTTTTGCACCGTCAAGTGTAAAACTGGATTGTTAGTTTTTGCAATTGCACTTGTGTTATCACACATTATGGGAATCATACCTTCTTCTATCCCATAATCTCTTAATTGCTGTCTAATCCTTAAAACATGAGCACAACAACTTCCAGCTGCTATATACTCTGCTTCAGCTGTTGAAGTTGAGATAGAGTTTTGCTTTTTGTTAAACCAAGACACATGTCTATTTCCTAGTTGCTGAAATGTGCCTGAGGTGCTCTTTTTGTCCACTTTGCATCCTGCATAATCTGAGTCTGAGTAAGATATCAGCTTGTGAGATACTTCAAGGTTCTTTTTACAACTATATCTTTCCATCTATATCTTTCAGATACTTCAAGGTTCTTTTTACAACTGTGAGATGGCATTCCTTCGGTTTTGACTGAAATCTGGCACATACACCAACAGTAAAAGATATATCTGGCCTTCTTGTTGTAAGATAAAGTAAGCTTCCAATCATTCTTCTGTAAAGTGTTTGATCAACACATTTGCCTTCTTTGTCTTCATCTAGCCTGATGTTGGTCCCTATTGGTGTAGCAATTCCAGTTGATTTCTCCACACCAAACTTTTTGATAAGTTCTCTTGTATACTTGGTTTGGTGAACGAAAGTTCCATCATTTAATTGTTTAACTTGTAATCAAAGAAAATAATTCAATTCTTTCATCATACTCATTTGAAATTTGCTCTTCATTAAACTTGCAAATTTCTCACATAACTATTCATTTTCTGATCCAAAAATGATGTCATCAACATAGATTTGAACAAGCAGAGTGTTCTCTTCATTCTTCATTCTAAATAATGTTTTGTCGATAGTTCATTTGAAAAATCCATTATCCACTAGAAACTGAGATAGAGTTTCATACCAAGCTCTTGGTGCTTGTTTAAGTCCATAAAGAGCTTTCCTTAGTCTGAAAACTTTATCAGCTTGATCTTTGATCTCGAATCTAGGTGGTTGTTGAACATTCACTTCTTCTTTAAGAATTCCATTCAAAAATGCATTTTTAATGTCCATCTGGTATACTTTGAACTTTTTGTGAGCTGCAAAGGCGAGAAATATCATGATTGCCTCCAATCTTGCAACTGGTGCATAAGTTTCATCAAAGTCTATGCCTTCTGCTTGAGAATATCCTTTAGCTACAAGTCTAGCATTGTTTCTGATGATATTCCCATCTTCATCAAGTTTGTTTCTGAAAACCCATTTGGTTCCAATGACATTCACATGAACTGGTCTTTCTACCAATTCCCATACTTGATTTCTTTCAAATTCTTTCAATTTTTCTTGCATAGCTAATATCCAGTCTGGATCTTTCAAAGCTTCTTCTATTTCCTTAGGTTCAGATTGAGATAGAAAACATGCAATCATTGCATCTATTTGATGTCTTGTTCGAACACCAGCTTGAGTGTCACCAATAACTTTTTCTTCAGGGTGATCTCTCATCCATTGATAAGCAGGTGTTTGCATCAAAGGATCTATATTTTGTTCGACTGGTTCTTTAAGAACTGGTTCTTGAATTTCTTCAACTGAGTCAGAATCATGTTTTTCAGGAGTGGGTTGTTGAGCAGTTTGAAACTGAGACTGATCCAGATCTAAACATTCTGAAATCCGTAGCCTTCTAATGTCAACACAAACTGATTCTGGCAATACTGGTATCTGAGACTGAGAAACTGGCTCAGGTCTGTCTTCAGTTGTTTCTATAGGGTAGTTTGGTTCATCAAACACTACATGTATAGATTCCTCATGCTTGAGTGTCCTTTTATTTAGTACTCTAAAAGATTTGCTGACGCTTGAATATCTTAGAAAAATTCCTTCATCAGCTTTGGGCTGAAAAACATGAAGTTGATCTTTCCCATTATTGTGTATGAAACATTTGCTTCCAAAAGCATGAAAGTAAGAAACATTTGGTTTCCTTCCATTCCAAATTTCATAAGGAGTTTTCTCATGCCTTTTATTCATGAGTGCTCTATTCTGTGTATAGAAAGTTGTTCTCATCCCTTTTATTCATGAGTGCTCTGTTCTGTGTATAGCAAGTTATGTTAACTGCCTCTGCCCAATATCTTTCACGTAGCTTTTCTTCACAGATCATCGTTCTTCCGGCTTCTTTGAGTGTTCTATTTCTCCATTCAGCTACGCCATTCTGTTGAGTTGTTGCTGTAGCAGCTAGTTGGTGTAAAACACCACTTTCTTCACAATATTAGATAATCACATTGTTGAGGAATTCAGTTCCTTTGTCTGATCTTATCTTTACAACTGATACTCCTTTCTGATTCTGAAGTCTCTTGAGTAGTTCAGTAAGTCTTTGCTTGGTTTCACTTTCCTTGGTTAAGAAGTGACCCAAGTGTATCTTGAAAAATCGTCTACTACCACCAATGTATATTTCATTCCACTGATACTGATTGGTGTAATAGGTCCAAATAAGTCCATATGTAGTAGTTCAAGAACTCTGGTTGTTGAATGCTGAGATTTAGTCTTGAAACTTGCTTTTGTTTGCTTTCCTTGTTGACAAGCATCACATAAGCTATCCTTCTTATATGAGACTTCTGGTAGTCCAATGACAAGTTGTTTCTTGACAAGGGTGTTGATGTCATCAAAGTTTAGATGACTCAATTTCTTGTGCCACAACCAACTGATTTCTGATTTGGTATGCACAAGCAAACAGGTTTCTGCAACGGCTGGGGTCCAATCTACAACATACATATTCTCTTTTCTTCTTCCGGCTAAAACAACTTGAGATGCTGTTTCGCTGACGACAATGCAGAAATCTTTATCAAAAGTAACTTTGTATCCCATATCACAGAATTGACTGGTGCTGAGCAGATTGTATTGCAATCCTTCTACATAAGATACATTCTTGATTGTGAGTCCATTTCGGATTAATGTACCTGTAACGCAAATTTAGTGTTAATCCCTGAAAATTACAATAGAAACACAAAATTGTAACAAATCGAATTTTATTAATTTATAAAATAAAAAGCGGTTACAATCTCTTGAATCATTTGATTCTCCTCTTTAATTTTTGACAATTATTGGACTCCCGGATTTAGATGAAGATCTTGAATTAAGTTCATTTCCTCCGGATATGGCAGAAGATTTTGACTTTGTGGTTGATTACCCCCGAATATGGCGGAAGAAATGGACCTTAGTTGATTCCTCCCGAGTATGGTGGAAGATTTGAATCTGTGGTTGTTCTCTCCCGGATATGGCGGAAGATCTTGACTTTCTGGTTGATTTCTCTCGAATATGGTGGAAGAATGTTTGATTTGGGTAGAGATTTGAAGAAGTGCTTTGACTAACCTTCGCCCTCCTGATTAGGTTGGAAGATCATCGAAGCTGGTTAAAGAACTCCGGATTTCATGGTGGATGATCTTCAAGTGATGTTGAGGAACACCGGATTTGATGGAGAATCCTCAAAGATTGAAGAACACTTGAATGCTCCTTGTGCTCCCTAGATCCCATTATTCTTTGTGCTTGAATGGAGTGCTTGATGCTTCCTCTCCAATCTTGAATCCTTGTGTGCTTCCGTCTTCTGTGTTAGTGCTCTGTGTTTCTGTGTTTCTATGTTTTTTTGTGTCAATGAGCAAGGCCTCTCTTATTTATAGTGCTGGATGAATACCTTGGAAGTAATTCGCATTTAATGCTTTCACAATCATTTAATGTGTTCACACTCTGATTGATTCCCATAATATCCGTATTTAATGCGTCCAGACTCTCCTGATTGGCTGTAGCAATTTTGTACACAATCCCTGCATTTATTATAAATCAATAATATCTCCTAATTAATTGATTTTAAGAGATTTTTATGATTTATTGATTTTTATATTATCTACAATTACTTAATGTTGGAAATAATATAAAAATACCTAGATTTTATGGCATGTGTAGTATGTGACAAATATAATATGTCACATATATGTTTTATATATCTACATAGCCATTTAATTATAAATAATTAAATCTCTAAATTTCTAAGAGATTTTAATTAATCATTTATTTATTTTACATTATTCCATAATATATTTATAGGAAACAATATAAAATAAATTTAACATAGGACAAATGCATTATGTGACATATATTATTTGCCACATAATTTTTCATTTCTACAAATGCCCCCTCGAGACTTGTTGTCCCGGTAAAATTTTACCGCAGTGGCGAGTCTCGACACATCTCGCCTTGACAAAGATGACCATTGTTTCTGTTGATATTTCCTTCCGCCTTTTTCTTTTATATATATATATATATATATATATATATATATATATATATATATATATATTTTACGTGGGTACTAGTCTTCCCTTCTACATGGACACAAAATCTGTGAATGGGCCAGCCCAATGAAAATATCCTCCTAGGGCTCCCTTAGCTTCCCACGAAATCTTCTAACTTGGGGATAGAGGCGGCAGCATCTTTTAATTCCCTTTTTTTTTTCTTCTCCTTCAAGGATAAGTCAATCATCAATAATTTCTGTCAATCATCAGAAATTTCTTCAAGATTTTGTGGCGTTAATGCTTCCTTTCATCACCTATATAAATCATGCTATACGTCCAGTCCTACCACAATACCAAGCTAAAGAGTCAAGGTCCTCTGACGTTTCAAAAAATCGTCAGGGTAACTCCTCCTTGATTATAACCTACGAACGCTTCAAGAACACAGAAAAAATGATGGGAAGGGGGTGAATTGGTTCATTTTAGACTGCACTTGATGATGATCAAGCTGCCTACGTATCCAATTGGTGAAATTGGAATCAAGTCTCCGTAGTTCCTTAGGAAATGTTTATATAAGGGGCGTAGGCCCTAGGGTTTAAGGTGGCGTGTTGATGATTGACACTGATTGGCGTATTCCCTAAGGAAGAAGATTATGATTCAGTGGTCTCCACGATTATAGGAGATAATTATGGTATTCAAATATTAGCATTAAGTGATAAATGTTCGAGTCTTAATTATTCAAGATTCTATGGTAATTATCTGGTTATTAGGTGATGCATAAGGCTAAAGACAAATTCTGATAGGGATGCCGTGAGGTCGACTCACAGGGATCGGAGGCCAGGAGCAAGCCCCCATGGCCATAAGATCAAACAAGTCTAAGGACCTCGCTTGATCTGGGGGATCGTCAGTGATGGCATTGCCAACTACTTGAGGTTGACTTCTCCCCGACCTGCTAAAGACCAGAGTGATCCGACCTCATGGGGTCGGTTATACGGGAACCAGTAGCGCCAAGGCGGATGGCTGATCCCCCCTGGGATCGGATATGGGGAGTCAAAAGTAGGTTATTCCTCTGAGTCAAGTGTTGAGCCACGTGGACGAGTCCATTTTCTGGCAGCATCATCCTCCTCTCTACTCTAATTCACACAGAGTTCCTTCTTTTTATTTTTATTTACCCTTTTTTTTTATTATTCAGCTCCTCAGGATACTGTGGCACCAAACTTCCCATTTGTCTGAATATTCTCCCGTATGCTTTCTTTAAGTTGCTGTTGTCCCTTTCGCTCATTGCATAAACTATTATTTTATATTACTTTTGCACAGCTGCTGTACACACACGGATGCCATCCTGAGACGTCCAAATTCCAACATGCAGTACTGCTACCTCCTCTTCTTCCGCAGTACGTATATGCAAGTTTGAGTGCATATATTAACAAACTAGAATTTCTTGCTACAGAGTTGTCTATCTTGTTATTTTTTTTTCTTTTTTTTTTTAATTTTTTAATTTTTGCACCAAGTTGATTTTTTTGTTTTTGGTTGCAGATTCGGCATTTTGGTTGCTTGCATCATTGGAGACAAGGACGCGAGCGGAGTAGTTGGTTGCTCCACCTTGCGTAGTGGATCCAGAGACACTTAGACGGTCCAAGACGCGAGTGGGGTACTTGGTTGCTCCCCCCTGCATAGCAGATCCAGAAACGCTCAGACGATCCAAGACGCGAGTGGGGTAGTTGGTTGCTCCACCCTGCGTAGAAGATCCAACAAGCAGGCAGTCAACGCGAGTGGGGTACTTTGTGACACCACCATGCGTAGCAGATCCTGCCATCCAGCCGGTCGAGGACGCGAGTGGGATACTTTGTGACACCACCCTGCGTAGCAGATCCAGTCATCCAGCCGGTCGAGGACGTGAGTGGGGTACTTTGTGAAACCACCCTGCGTAGCACATCCAGTCATCCAGCCGGTCCAGGACGCGAGTGGGGTACTTTGTGACACCACCCTGCGTAGCACATACAGACATCCAGGCAGTCGAAGACGCGAGTGGGGTACTTAGTGACACCACTCGAAGACGCGAGTGGGGTACTTAGTGACACCACCCTGCGTAGCACATCCAGACATTTAGATGGCGATATTTGAAGAGATTACACGAGACGGTGAGAGATATCTCGTTGTGCTTCATAATGCTCATGCCGCTGTAGAGACTGGGTCAAGCTCCGGATATGTCATTCTATCGAGTTTGATGTTCCACCTTCCCATGATATCGCAGCATCACCGCTTTCGCGGGGTGAATCAGTCCATAAATTGAGTTCTTCTATACACACTCAGAGCCTTCGCCAACACGCCTTTGTGACTCTTGGGCGACGCATCATTAATGGGGAGGTACAGTGGGGTCCCCAACATACGACACAAGGAGCGTTTGGATATGTTGAACGCTACTGGGAGTGGCTTGAGGATGTTCTTTCCCGCAGTGGTGAGGCGCTTAAGAAGAGTCTCATGTTTGAGCTTTATATGCATCCTTGTTCACCTATACTCGGAATAAGAATGCTGTTCGTGCCTTCTGCGAAGCTTGGTGCCCGGAGACAAACACTTTGCATACTGATGCTGGTGAAGTGTCCATCTCATTGATGGACTTGTGGAAGATTGGTGGTCTCCCTATCGCTGGAGGTTGTTATGAGGAGATCATGCTAAGCTTGCAGGAGCTAACAGGACCCAATGCTCGTCCTTTGAGGACTCTCCCCAAGAGTTGTCAATATTTGTTTGCAGCTTTTCTCCGTTGCTTGGGTGGCGAGTATGACATCTACAACCCCCAACTTCCCGTAGTTGCATGGATTAATTCCTGGTGTCGCCTGCCTTTGAAGCATCCTAAGCCTACTACGACGTCAGCCAAAGGAGTGAACCAGCCAAGTAAGACATATAATCCAGATGGAGTCATTCCAAACAAGCCACGACCAAGGTCACCCCAAGATGAAACTCCCTTTCTCGAGCTTGGAGTAGACGAGGAGATAAAAGACGAGACCTACTTGGCGGCTCTTGTTGCAGGTTGGCTATGTGTGTTTGTCCTTCCGACCAGTGGCTCCTTCATCAGACCTTCCACATTCAAAATGGTGAGCCTGATTGCTTCTGGAATGAGTTTATCCCTTGCTGCCCCTGTGCTGGTTAATGTATACAAGGGTTTAGGCGAGATTGTACATTCGCTGACCCCGGAACGAGCAAATGCTTTTCTTCCATGGCATTATATGTTCGGATGGATGGCCCGATATTTTGACACTCACCATAGAGTGTCGTCTCGTTTGGATGGTCCTTTTATGACCCGTTACTCAGGAGAAGGAGGATCGAAGGCTTTTGATGACTATGCCGCTAGGGAGCTCATACATACAGGTCGTGACATTGATTGGAGCGCGATTGCCGCTAGTAGAAGCCACACGGAGATCAAAGAGAATGATGGGAAACTATATCTCCGAGAAAAGACTTTTTTTTGCTGCTTGCTCGAGCTTTATGGTGTTGCATCGGAATGGTGCGTGTTGGGTCGAGCCATACAGTCCTAGTAGGTTTGCACGTCAATTTGGGTTTTACCAGACCAATCCGAAGGAACTTGCGGCCGACCTTCGATCCACCCACATACAGTCAGCTAGCATTCTGTGGAGAAAATTCATCGATCTTCAGAGTTGTTCCAAGCTAGCATTTCCATCCTGCCCAAGCGAAACGAACAGCCATGTTTCTTCTGATTTTCTAGCGTGGTGGCTGAAAGTTCATGGCACATATTTGATTGATGGAAGGGCTTCGTTCTTGGAGACGACGGCAAGAAAGAAGAGAGCCGTTCCTCAAGCTAAAGAAAATCCAACCAAGCCTTCTCGTCCTTTGAAAGCATCTCCCCATGCGGCTCCCCGCCTTGCCTCCATGGTAGTTACAAAAGTCAAGGCAACTTGCTCTACATCAAGATAGAAAAGGCGTCTTGAGGTTGTCTTGGGTGCTAGTGGAAGTTCTTCACATAGTGAAAGGAGCTGGAAGCGTCACAAGCCCAGAGCTGGGAAACAGGTACTCTCTTACTCTTTGGAATTTGTTAACTTTGATTTGTCAAATTTACTTATTCACTATTCATTCACTTCGCCTTGTCTCTTTGTTTTGTAGCTGGTCTGCAGAGATCTGGTTGAGGTCGGCGGTTCTGCTCTTAGCGAGGATTCTGCCAACGGTCCTGACGCTTTTGCAACAGAAGCTAGCAAAGTAGGAATGGGACGCGTTTCACCCGTGATAGCTGAGAGGTGCGACGTTATTCCATCAACGAACGATGTCGATGTGGACTATGATCCCGATTTGGAAGGCACTGCCGAGACAGAGACCGTAATTGTTAACGGCGATCACGTGCCTGAACATCGAGTTGTGGCTAACGGTCCCTCTAAAAGGGCTTCTTTTGGGCAGGGCCTCACATCTGCTCCTTTGAATTTACTCGCACCGCAGCCAGAAGTCTCAGAGTTCCAATCCAGTGTTGTGATTTCAAAAGGTCTGCAAAGCTTGCACAGGGTGCTATGGACATCCGCCTGCCAGAGGATATCATGTAAACCTATTGATCAATTGGCCTCAATTGAAAATTTTGTTTATGAAATATTTTCTGAGATGGAGCGTGTTGGGGGTTTGGATTTGTCCCACGCGAAAGCTCTTTTGGACACTGTCTTTGAGAATGCCGCCCACTACAAAGTTGCTCTAGATGATGTTTCAAGCAGGCTTTCTCAAGAGGCGCATGGTGAAAAACTTTCCATTCTTTGTCAGTGACTTAAGGAAAGTGAGGCGTTCGAGAGGGAGTGTCTTCAACACACTCAGTCCTCACAGGACATGCTTACCGGTGTGCAAGAAAGAGAAAAGCGCTCGAGAAAGAACTTTTGCTTTTGAAGAAAGAAGAGGACCAGCTTCTTTTGACCCTTAATGAGCACGAGACGGAGTTACAGATGTACACTGCTCAATCAACCCAGTTGAGAGACGAGATTACTGACTTGGAAAATACGCCTTCCTTGCAGCCGGCTGAAAGTGAGGCTTTGGAGAGGATGAGAGAGCTGCTAGATTGCAACCGCCACGATCTGAAAAACTACAAGCTTTTTTCTTAGTTTTGCTTTTGGGATTCTAGGGATCATTTCCCTTTTTAGTTGAGCTTGATAAAGTCTTTTATTATTGTCTTCCTTTCTAGTTTGGTTTCAAATTTTGTTGTCTTCCTTTTGTATGTAATGAATTCTATTGACATACATCAATAAAACTTTATTATCATTTTCCTTTTCTCCACCGTCCCTGAATGTTTTTATGTTTTTGTTGGTATGACCGAACTTGGAGTAACATCCCAAGCTGCCTACGTATCCCAGAGAATGCTCTAGGAATCAAGTCAAACGTAGTTCATATTATTTTTTCTTTTTTTTGTTTTCTTTTGACAGAATTATCGCAGTTTAGGCTCGTGCCGAGGAGCATTTCTGGAGTTATGCATAGAACTTCTTGAGAAATTTACCGTTGATTGGGCCAAGCTTGACACCATCTTCATCCACCAACTTGTAGGCACCATTAGTGTAGACCTCACGAACAACATAGGGACCGTCCCACTTTGATGTAAACTTGTTTTTGGACTTGTGTGTCATGCTGATAGGTCTTCTCACAGCAAGGACCGTTTCACCAACATGGAAGGACCTTGGGCGAACTTTCTGGTTGATTGCTTTTGATAACCTTGCTTGGTAGCATTCAAGATTTTGCTGAGCCTGAAGCCGTTTCTCGTCCAATGCTTCCAACTCTTCAAGGCGAAGGCGTTCATTTTCTTCATCAGTTAGACCCTCTTGGATAGCGATCCTGAGTGAGGGTATTTGCCGTTCAAGAGGTAGCACAGCTTCTACACCGTATACAAGCGAATATGGGGTGGCTTGAGTCGGAGTCCGAAATGTTTTGCGATAGGCCCACAATGCTTCACCCATTCGTTCGTGCCAGTCTTTCTTGTGTTATGCCACCACCTTTTTCAACAAGTTGCATAACGTCTTATTGAAAGCTTCAGAAATTCCATTGGCCGGCGCATTGTACATGGAAGACATGTGTTGTTTGAAGCTGAACTGCTCACACAGCTTATCAACCGAGCTATTCACGAATGGCTTCCCATTATCCGTGATGAAGTAGCGTGGAACTCCATATCGATAGATGATGTTTACTCGGATGAAGCGGACTTGATCGGGGTCAATCAGGTTATAATAAACTTGACCACCATAAACCAATACTAGCAAGAGGACTAGGCCCATCGTAGTATTGCTATAGTGAATCAAGGTCGATCCCACAGGGAACCAATTGTGGATCATCCTATATACAAACAATTAATTAAACATGTCAAGGACATAGAGGCGGTCTACGACCAACATAAGACAAGAAAGGTAAAGACACGACTCGACACAACGTAATTAACCTCCCCAATTATAGTCTTTATCGTTTGGACCTAGATAATTTATATAATAAAGCGAACTTATTAACAGTCAATCCGTTTGTATCTATCTTAGATTGGCTACGGGAGTCATCCTCTTTAACTTGACTTAGCACCGGTAGGTCACTAGATCACTGTGGTATTGTAATGTGACTTCGCCTTTTGGTGCCTCCATCTCATATAACTCACACGCTTACGACTCTAAGGATGCCGATATTAACCGTACACCTCGTCCAGGCAACATTCCTATGGTTAGGCGTACTTCCTAAGCGATTACTCAAGCTCTCGTCCAACTAGCAATTACCAAGTTATAGTCTCATGCTAATCTACGATGTATGTATAATCATGTGCTAGCAATCCCCAAATATAAACCTACCTAGATAATATTGAACGTCCGAAGATCAATTCATAAGCCTACCTAAGAGTTTTATATTGGTATTTCCTTTTTACACATTTTAATTAAACCAAGCGAGTAACGTAGCAATAGCCATACCTACTGAGATAATAAATTCTATTAAGTTAACCTAACCATAAAGACGTGGCTATTTAATGGATAAAACAGGGCTCGGTCGACCGAATAGGTGGGCTCGGTCGACCGAGTGAACTCATTCGGTCACCCGAATCAATTTCGTCCCAGATTACATCCCCGAACGTATCTCTCAGCGTTTCATCATACACAACGGATTAAACAGTAATTCGTAAAGCATTCATATAAACTAACATAGATACGCATTAATTAAATCAAGTAGATTCATGAATAGAAACTAAGTAGATGACGTAGGTTATGGGATCCTCATAGACAAGGCTTCGCCACATCCATAACGACATAACCTAGATCTACATCATCTAGCTATGAATTAACTAACTCAAACAATAAAGCATAATTGGGGGGAATTAATTACTTAAAAGAAAAGAAACAGAAAATAAAGGCTTACATAATGCAGCCCTTAAATTGCTGGAAACACCCTCAATAAACTACATTGAATCAAGATATGAATAGAGTGATTTTATTGAATGATATTCTAAGGTGTATATTACAATTCTCGTAGCTGCTTGCTTATATAGAGGTTTTTGCCGACTTAGGGTGGTTCTAGAAGGTAAACACGACTAAAGCCCTAAACCGCCCCGAAGCTGACACTCGGTCAACCGAAAGATGACACTCGGTCGACCGAGCCTAATGGTTCGGTCGACCGAACCTATATTTTCCATGTTCTACACCTTTTCTTCGTTTGCCTTGCTCCCCACCGCACGTTTGCATGTCGATCCGATTACTCTCTCATTTAATGCTCCGATTTCCTTCCTTCCTTATCTTGAGATAATTGATTGAATGACACTAATCTTCTCGATTTGTAATGATCGTAAAATCAACATTAATCGCACGGTAAATCGGATAAAAACGAGTAAATACCAATTTACATAATATAAATCACATAACATTAAATATTAAATATAAATGTGTGATTTAATATAAAATGCGTATTATTAATCTCTATTTAAGGTCAACGTTGATGACTTTTACGGGTATAATTTGACCGTCATCAACTACCCCCCACTTAGACTTTGATCGTCCCGAACAAAGCATCAATAAGTCATTCCCCAAGACAACATTTTCTATGGTCAAATCATACTTACACAAGAAACTCAAGTCAACTCATACTAGTCATGCTCATAAGATATCCATTATTCACTACTCGCTATGAATCGTAGTGATGTGTGCACGTGCATTGGTTTTATATAAATGTGGCAAGATTAGAGTTTATGCTAACTTCGTAATCTCAACCTACCAACCTCAGCATTCATACTTCTCAAGCCTTTAAATTTTTGAAGCACTAGAGCAATAAGCAAGAGCGTATCTATAGGGTTTTTGGACTTGGAGACCGAGTACTACTCAAAGCCTCTTAAAGAGTTGAATATTTTTTCATATCTTCATATTTTTCAAATACTATCAATCTCAAGGAAGAAAACTTTTTAGAGTATCCCCCTGTCTTAGATCATGTATAGCATCGAATATTACCACAAGCGCGGGGCTACTTTGGTAATGTTACTACAAGCCCGAGTGTCTAACATTTTGCTAAAACACAGTACGTCTCAAGCTTATTACTCCGCTTTTGTTGGCAAGAAGATAAGAATACATCGTCAATAAGTATCGACACTAAGTCTACATAACCAATCATCTATGCAATGTACACATAATTTATTCAGTTATTATGATTTGCGCGGTATACTCGATTCACAGGTTGAGTAATTGAATAATAAATAACTACTTGCAAAACGGCCATGAATATCCTTAAATTTACTTAACATAAGTATAAAATGACCACGTACTCATTAAGCTTGGTTCCTTTCCTATCAATTCTTAGCTAGGAACTCACAATTCTAAGGGTACGAGATACCTAATATGGTATTTATTCAATTTTTTCAATCATGTGCCGTTTCATTCAATTTTCCATTATAACATAACATGGCTAAGTCTCCTACCCCCCACTTAAACATGACATTGTCCTCAATGACAAAAATAAATGAGAATTTAAGAAAAAGACTTAGCTCTGGAAACGGCTCTCAAGTAAAGGAACAATATCAGAGTAAATGTCAGCACGTTGTGGAGAAGCAAGTGAAAACCTGTATAAGCAGACAAACTCCACGAAACCGTTAATAACACCGTGTCTATGGAAGTTATAGAATAATGTGGTAGTAATGAGGTATAAATACCTAAAAACAGTTTAAGCCACTTTATTTTATACAACCAATGACAAGGGAAACCAAAAAGAAAAATACTAAATAGAAAGAAAAATAAACAAGCAACTAAAGATGGTGGTCTTCATCTACAACCTTCACCGCCTAAATATTCTTAAAACTGGGTGGAGAAGACAAAGATCAAAAAGCATTACCCGACGTGGGAAAACACGAGGGTGACTGGCTCACTATGTATTCAGTCCAGTATAAAAGAGAAACTTGGTAAGGTATAACAGATTCAATGCGACCTATTGGCTAAAGATAAAATCAAATACTTAACGCATAAACTTCTCGCTTGCATTGGATATCAACAACTTAGGGAGATGTAGCTACTCCTCGAAATTACTAATAACCCAATGTATCACGTAAAAGTCATAACCGTCATCAACAAGGTCGGATTGGTGTGATAGTTCAGAACAAAACTTATCATCTATAAATGCCGGAATAAACGGAAAAAAATGTGAAATTTAAAACTTCCGGTAGAAAGATAAGTTGTACTTTGATCGAACCAAAAACCTTTAAAATCTAGGGGCCGAGCTACACTTCCCCCAACTAGGATCATGAAAATCAAAATGATAAAAGATAATCATTAAAGCTGAGCAATATTCAAATTCCGCAACACAAAGGTATTTTGTAAACAAAATGGAGGTTGAGAGTATGATGGGTTTAGAAAAAGATACACATAAGGTTGGAAAGAAAAGATAAATGGTGGGTAAGAAATTGTGTTTATGGGTGGGTTAAAAATGGTTAAGGCATTGAGATTGGGTGGGAGAGTGAAACAGATGGAAAGAAGGAGAGGCGATGAAAGAATGGTTAGAAATGTGAACTGTTGGGGCAGATTGGTGAGAGGATCGAAAAGGTTGAAGGGTGAAAAGGCATAAAGGGAAAGATAAGGATAATTGCAGAATGAATTGCACATCACTTAGGATTTTCACTTGGATCACCTAAAAAGTTTTAGAATTTGACCAAGATTGTTCTTGTTCGCACCAATCATTCTCTGTTACATTCTCAATAATTCTCAAGCTCTCTTAATGCTTCCATCTTAAGGTGGATTGCTAAATTTCCTTTTGTTTAGCAATTTCTTGACTCTCCTACGGAACTCTAATTCACGTGGCCTATATTGAGTAAAAAAGTTTTGCACATCCTTAGCCCAATGGCCATCAGAACACGGCAAAATAAAAAACCTCAACATATGTCACGTTACTCTTATTTGACTCAAAGAAAACAAAACCTAAAATCCTAAAAAGAAATCCTAAGGGTTTCAAAGAAGTAGTTCTGAGTTTAAAGTCCTCAGCTCGACTATCCAAAAGTATCCTTGTCAGTTATCATTCTTGGATCGCCAGACTTTGACCCTTCGCGCACTATAAGAGGTGGGCTTGTTGCTTTTGCGGGTTAATACCCTTCCCTTGGTTGTGAGACCTAGGAAACAACATTTATCCAAAGCTCTTACCTCGGCTCTCGTTTTAGGAATTAGTGAATTCTAAGAAACTCGGCTAAAATTATGGTTTTGGCCTTGACAATAAGAAACAATGAATCAAAGTACTCTGAATAAGGTCGGTTATGTATGCAAGCCTACGCCGTCTTATTCGTTGGAACATATGTGACAGTTCAGGCCAATCCGTCAAGATTAAGCCCCGTTTAGCCCGAAGGCTTATCGGCTATGCTAAGTCTTGTTGAACTGCTGTAATGTACATCACACGTGGAGGGGAGTCGATTGAGCCGAGGCTCGGTTAAACTCGCCTAGCCATGGTTAGACCATTTCCGAACCTATGTACAAAGATTCTTCGATTTCTAAATTGTCACCCAAAGCGTAATCTCGTTTCTGTTTAAGGTGGGTTCACCGAGAAGCCATCACCATAAAACTTAACGAAAACAGTAGATTGTGTTCTCTTAAAACTCAACGTCTCCTTTAGATTTTGAATGCTTAAACTACACAATTTGTTGCTCCCATGGCCAGTAGAAGCAATCTCATGCATAGGACAATGAGATTTTAACAGAACTACGAGGAACTCTTTATTCACTGCTTCCTTTCAACGACTACATGTTTCCCTACACCCTCTAGATGAGATAGATTTGGGGCAGAACCTTCCACACTAATAAAATTAATCTTACAAACCAACTCCGGGCTAAGCTTCATACTAAGGTTTATGTATAGGCTAACTTATGCTCAAAAAACCCAAAAGGTAGTAAAACATAAGCAAAAAGGTAGTACCTTGCCTTCAACATTGTACCACGAAGAATTTAAGCCTTTAAATTTTTTCCGAGCCATCTTTGTGCTTTAAAGGTATTGCTTCCATCGCTTTTCCCATCTTAGATTCGTAGCTCCACATGTTTGCTGGGTTATTCTCTTAACGCCCTTGAAAAATTACTGACTCAGATTATTGCTTCCCTGGTTTCTGCAAACAGAAGAAAAACAAAACAGACCGTAGACTGATTTTAACATGGTTTCCCATGCTGCTATCAGACCTACGGATTAAACATACGGGGATAAACAGACACGCGAAATTCCAGACTCGAAAAACACAAATCAGAAACCGTGTAAACAGAACAGGACAAGAACAAAACAAAAATATTATAAGTTCTCGGTCGACCGAATGAGGTCTCTCGGTCGACCGAATAATTTTTAATTTTTTTTTATTTTTATTTTAAGCTGGAATTTTCAGACAGAGCAGACAACCAGAGGGACTCAAAACGTAAAAACAGACTCTAAAACAGAAAACTTGACATGAATAAGAAAATTATTTATATATAAAATTGACCGTTGGTTCCCCGGCAATGGCGCCAAAAACTTGATCGGGGTCAATCAGGTTATAATAAACTTGACCACCATAAACCAATACTAGCAAGAGGACTAGGCCCATCGTAGTATAGCTATAGTGAATCAAGGTCGATCCCACAGGGAACCAATTGTGGATCATCCTATATACAAACAATTTATTAAACATGTCAAGGACATAGAAGCGGTCTACGACCAACATAAGACAAGAAAGGTAAAGACACGACTCGACACAACGTAATTAACCTCCCCAATTATAGTCTTTATCGTTTGGACCTAGATAATTTATATAATAAGCGAACTTATTAACCGTCAATCCGTTTGTATCTATCTTAGATTGGCTACGGGAGTCATCCTCTTTAACTTGACTTAGCACCGGTAGGTCACTAGATCACTGTGGTATTGTTACGTGACTTCGCCTTTTGGTGCCTCCATCTCATATAACTCACACGCTTACGACTCTAAGGATGCCGATATTAACCGTACACCTCGTCCAGGCAACATTCCTATGGTTAGGCGTACTTCCTAAGCGATTACTCAAGCTCTCGTCCAACTAGCAATTACCAAGTTATAGTCTCATGGTAATCTACGACGTATGTATAATCAGGTGCTAGCAATCCCCAAATATAAACCTACCTAGATAACGCTGAACGTCCGAAGATCAATTCATAAGCCAACCTAAGAGTTTTATATTGGTATTTCCTTTTTACACATTTTAATTAAACCAAGCGAGTAACGTAGCCATAGCCATACCTACTGAGATAATAAATTCTATTAAGTTAACCTAACCATAAAGACGTGGCTATTTAACGGATAAAACGGGGCTCGGTCGACCGAATAGGTGGGCTCGGTCGACCGAGTGAACTCATTCGGTCACCCGAATCAATTTCGTCCCCGCATTACATCCCCGAACGTATCTCTCGGCGTTTCATCATACACAACGGATTAAACAGTAATTCGTAAAGCATTCATATAAACTAACATAGATACGCATTAATTAAATCAAGTAGATTCATGAATAGAAACTAAGTAGATGACGTAGGTTATGGGATCCTCATAGACAAGGCTTCGCCACATCCATAACGACATAACCTAGATCTACATCATCTAGCTATGAATTAACTAACTCAAACAATAAAGCATAATTGGGGGGAATTAATTACTTAAAAGAAAAGAAACAGAAAATAAAGGCTTACATAATGCAGCCCTTAAATTGCTGGAAACACCCTCAATAAACTACATTGAATCAAGATATGAATAGAGTGATTTTATTGAATGATATTCTAAGGTATATCTAAGGTGTATATTACAATTCTCGTAGCTGCTTGGTTATATAGAGGTTTTTGCCGACTTAGGGTGGTTCTAGAAGGTAAACACGACTAAAGCCCTAAACCGCCCCGAAGCTGACACTCGGTCAACCGAAAGATGACACTCGGTCGACCGAGCCTAATGGTTCGGTCGACCGAACCTATATTTTCCATGTTCTACACGTTTTCTTCGTTTGCCTTGCTCCCCACTGCACGTTTGCATGTCGATCCAATTACTCTCTCATTTAATGCTTCGATTTCCTTCCTTCCTTATCTTGAGATAATTGATTGAATGACACTAATCTTCTCGATTTGTAATGATCTGTAAAATCAACATTAATCGCACAGTAAATCGGATAAAAACGAGTAAATACCAATTTACATAATATAAATCACATAACATTAAATATTAAATATAAACGTGTGATTTAATATAAAATGCGTATTATTAATCTCGATTTAAGGTCAACGTTGATGACTTTTACGGGTATAATTTGACCGTCATCAGGACTACATCCTCTTTCTTCACCTGGCGTAGTGCAACAACCTCAGCCCATTTTGAGAAGTAATCAGTGGCAGCCAAGATATAAAGATGTTGGCCTGATGATTTCGGTAGCGGACCAACCACATCCATTCCCCAAGCATCAAAGGCCATGCTACTAAAGTTGGATGCAACGGCTCGGGAGGTTGATGAATAAAGTTAGCATGGAATTGGCATGCTTCACATTTTTGAGCGTAATCCATGCAGTCTCTTACCATGGTCGGCCAGTAGTATCCCATCCTCTTGATGCGAAAGTGTAGCTTCGGACCAGACTGATGGGCGCCACAAATCCCAGAGTGAGCCTCATCTATAGCGTGATGAGCTTCATCTTCTCCGAGGCAACGGAGAAATACTCCTTCAAATGGGCAGCGATACAAAGTGTCATTGTGAAGAAAGAAGCGTGGAGCCCGACGCCTTATGTCAACTTTCTTCTTATGATCGTCAGGGATTCTCCCATGTTTCAAGTACTCCACCAATGAATGGCGCCAATCATCTTGGTCTACTTCATAGACACACACGGTATGACTTTCATTATCGCCCCCTCATCTTCTCCAAAGTATGGAGGAACCACCCACTGCTCACAAATAGGGACTTGCATCTTTCCATTGCCGATTGCTAATATCGTAGCCAAATTTGCCAGAGTGTCTTCTTGCTTATTTTCTTTTCTCGGAACATGCTCAATTGTGACGTCGCCAAGGTAAGCAATGATTTTCCTTGAATAATCAAAGTATGGGACTAACTCTGGCTTCTTTACATCGTAGGCGCCTTCAAGCTGGTTGATGATCAACTGAGAGTCGCCGTAGACGTTCAGTCTGCATTGCTTCATATCCATCGCCACCTCAAGGCCTAAGATTAAAGATTGGTACTCAGCGACATTGTTGGAGCAGCGTTCCATCAACTTGAAGGAGTACGGCAAGACTTCACCTTCTTGGGAAACAAAGACGACTCCGGCGCCAGCCTTATCTCGTCGTGCTGCTCCGTCAAAGTTCATTCTCCAAGGTGGAAGGACTTCAATCACCATGACATCCTCATCAAGCAGATCGTCTGAGAGTTCCCACTCTACCGGGATGGGGTGATCACCCAAGAAGTCTGCGAGCACTTGCCCTTTGACAGCCTTTTGAGGGACGTAAACAATTTCAAATTGCTGAAGTTGGAGATACCACCTTGCCAATCTGTCGGACAACACGTGCTTGGACATGACAAACTTTAGAGGATTTGCTTTTGACACCAGATGTATAGTGTGAGCTTGAAAATAATTCTTTAGCTTCTGGATGGTGAATATGAGTGACAAACAGAGCTTCTCGATCGAGAAGTTTTTCAGCTCATGCGGAGTCATCGTTCTGCTCAAATAATACAATGCATTTTCTTTACCTTTGTCATTCTCCTGAGCAAGCAATGCACCAACTGATCATTCTTGCGCAGTAATGTAAAGGATTAGAGGTCTACCTTTAACTGGAGTTGCCAAGACCGGACTATTCATGAAATACGCTTTAATGTTCTCAAATGCCTTTCTGCACGGGTTATCCCATTGAAATGGAACTACCTTCTTCATCAGGTGGCTGAAAGGTTGGCATCTTCCGGCGAGGTTCGATATAAACCTTCGTATATAGGCTAATTTACCTTGCAAGCTTCTGAGTTCACGCAGGTTACGAGGCTCAGGCATCTTCACGATGGCTTCTACTTTGGATCGGTCAATTTCTATCCCCCGATGTCGAACGATAAAGCCTAGGAACTTCCCTGAACTCACTCCAAATGCACATTTGAGTGGGTTCATCTTCAGTTGGAACCTTCTAAGTCTATCAAAGACTAATCTCATATCGTTCAAGTGGTCAGCCTTCTTCTTCGACTTTACAACCAAGTCATCAACTTAGTATTCAACATGTTGGTGTAGCATGTCATCAAAGATCTTTTGCATGGCACGTTGATAAGTTGCCCCTGCATTCTTTAGACCAAAAGGCATCACTTTGTAACAGTAGATTCCCTTAGGCGTTCGAAATGCTGTGAATTCTTCATCTTCATGAGCCATTCGAATTTGATTGTACCCAGACGACCCGTCCATGATGGATAAAACTTCATGACCCGTGGTTGCATCTACCATCAGCTCAGTGATTGGCAAGGGAAAATATTCCTTCGGGCATGCATTGTTTATGTCTCGAAAATCAACACAGACGTGAATCTGACCATTTTTCATTCTTATGGGGATGATGCTCGAGATCCATGTTGGATACTTAACCTCACGGACGAAGCCTGCTTCAATGAGCTTGTTGACTTCCGCCTCTATAGTGGGATGAGGTCTGGCCTAAATCTCCTTTGAGCCTGCTTGATAGGGCGTGATCCTTTTTTACGGACAATTGATGGACAGCTACCTTCGGATCAAGCCCGGGCATCTTTTTGTATGTCTAAGCGAAGACATCCTTATATTCTTGGAGGATTTCACGATATCTCACTTCTTCTTTTGGAGAAAAAAGAGCACTTATGAAAGTTGGTCGTGGCTTGTCTTCAGAGCCGAGGTTGATTTCCTTCAACTCATCTACTGTGGATTTGACCCCTTCTTCTAATTCAAGGGGTGCTTCTTCCACATCTTCGTCAACCTCATCATTTTCCAACGTGATATGATAGACAAAAGCCTGTTCTTTAACTTCGTCAGGTTCCATGACTTTTTCTGATCCCGTTTTAGTCTTGGCGGGATAAGGCTCTTCGCCGACGGTGATAACATACGAGGATCCAATGCTTTCTTCAGGCTCATTTTCTTGTAGTTCTGGATGTACATGCTCCACATTGTACTTGATGTCGGTTTTAGTGTACACTACCGTGCACACCTTAGCTTTCATCATGTTTCCACAGTGTATGACAAGACCTGTGTGGCGCTTCATTCTAGATAGGACTAGACTCTTGATTTCTATAGAGTCGATGTTTGTTATATCTTTCCCTAAAGCATCCATATGTGCTGATCGCCTTTGCTTCTTGCTGACTTTTGGTCTTGACAGATTCTTGGTCGTAACGGAAAGCCTTTCGAAGACTGAGACGCGTTCTTTCTTAGGTTGTAGCCTCTCAAACACCGATGGCCTTGGAGGTATAGGTTCTGGAATTTTCGTTGAATTGATTCATCTTCAACCCCGATGTAGTTATTGCTTGCCTTCCTTATTGCAATGCGGACGGGTGGTGAAGGATTATATCCCAGGCCTGTCCGGGATCCAATAATGGGAACTTTTGCTTTCGTAGCCTTATGTGCTTCTTCAGATTCTTTGCTTTTTGCCCCTATTTTTAGAGCAGGGCTTCAGGATCCGTTTGATGCCTTTGCGAGGAGTTTGTAGGCAATAGGATCAAAACTTCCCTTCTTGTGGCTGGCAATGTTCCATGTTCTATAACCGAACCTTCTTTAGGACGGGTAAACCCCTGCAGAGGAGCATCCATCTTCACGGCATTGATCTTGGGAAGTGGCAGCGTCAGTCCACTCAACGCTTTGGATTTTTGAGGTGGATAAATGTCTTCACATTCCTTTGAGGCATGGGGAGGTGCTGATGACTTTATCTCTTCATGCTTGCCAACCTCTCTCTTATCTTCAGATGGGATGGCCTTCTCTCATCATCTTTTTCCCATGATCTGAAAGCGCCTATTATCTTCAAATGAGCCGGCTTCAGGTAGAATTTTGCATCTGCAAAGTGCGCTTCGGCTTCAGTGAAAGGTTTTTCATCAGCAATGACCTTTCTTAACACGCCATTGCGCCGATACTTAAAGCATTGATGAAGGGTCGAAGGGACGACTCCATTCTCGTGTAACCACGGCCTCCCGAACTATATGTTGTAGGACGTTCTGGCATCAATCACATGGAACAGTGCACTTAAAGATAGTTCATCAATCAAGATGTCAAGTCGGATCACACCAATGGCTCTCTGACCCCCTTGGTTGAATCCGTGGATCAAAAGGCGACTGTCGGAGAGTTCATCCATAGATACACCCAACTCTTTCATTACTCGGAGCGGCAATATGTTGACAGCCGATCCACCATCTAGTAACACACGATTAACTTTTTGCTCACGCGTATATGCTGTGACAAATAGCGGGCGGTTATGGGGTGCTGATCCGAGAAGCATGTCATCATCTGTGAAGGTGATCTCAACTGTGCAAGATAGCTTTGCATTGTTAAAAGGCTCTTCCTCAGTCAGTGAGTCTTCATTTTCCTTTGCAACGTCCCTTTCCTCTGCATGGATAGCATAGCATGAGACAACTTCATCCTATAAGTTTTCTTTAGTCGCCCCAACCTCGACGACTCTCTAAGGCATGTACTCCAATAAGGTGATTGGAGTGCGAGGGATTCTATACTCAACCTCTTCGGTGAACATGCTCTTCACTTTCTTGTTTATTTTCCTTTGTTTCCTTTTCAACTTTCTTGCCCTTCGGCCTCTCTTTGGATTGGAAGACTTGGCATAATTCATCTTCGGTTCTGTTGGCTTGAAGTAGGCTGACTTCCTTTGATTTTTCTTATGGGTCACCAGAATCCATCCATCATCATCTTGTTTGATGGAATTTGTGGTTCTCTTCTCTTCCGCATCGGCTCTTGTTTGTTGCGAGACGCCTCGGACTCTTTCTTGGCCATGGGCAGAGAATCACTGAATTTGATCTCAAAAGGGTCGAGTGATCCAAACTGGATAGTCATACAATGACCATTCATTGGCTCTGCTACGGTGATTTGATTTGTGCTTTCTTTCTCTTCTTCAAGCACGATATTTCCTTCCTCAGCCAAATGCATAACTTTGTCCTTGAAGACAAAGCATTTCTCGATGGGATGACAAGATAATCGGTGATATTTGCAATAGTTGACTTTATGAGCTCTCGCTGCATCTCCTGGTCACTTTGTTTCTGGAAGATCGATGAGCTTTAATTTCAACAGTTAATCAAAAATTGCAGGTACGTCAGAATCGAAGAATGGATACATCCTCTGTTGCCTCTCGTTCAAGGTAGGCCTACGTCTTTGACCTTGTCGTGGTTCGATCTTCCTCCACTCGGGCTAGATTGGCGACGGATTGTTGACCTTTACGGGAGATATGGTGGTGGCGTTCGACTCCTTCTTCTCCGTTTTGGGAGAAACATTCACAGACTTCTTAATTTCTTGTTTCTCCTTCCCCTTTCTTGGATCTTGAACAGGGGCCTGACCTCCATTGGCGTCAATGCTTAATTCCATATCATGAGCCCGAGTGGCTAACTACTCAAACGATCTCGGCAGAATCCCTTTAAGGATGTACTGCAGTCCCCAGTGCATGCCTTGGATGCACATCTAAATAGCGGAGGCTTCAGAGAGTTGATCCTTGCAGTTGAGGCTAAGGCTTCTCCATCTATTAATATAATCAACTACTTTCTCCTCTTTCCATTGGCAGGAGTTAGTCAACTCTACCATGCTAATGGTTCTACGAGTGCTGTATAAGCGATTCAAAAATATCTGCTCTAGTTGATCCCAACTGTCTAGAGAGGCAGGGGCGAGATCGGTGTACCAATCGAAGGCATTGCCTTTGAGTGAATGCACAAATTTCTTCACCAAGTGATCTCCAAAGGTTCCAGCATTTTTGCAATTTTCCACGAAATGGGCAATGTGTTGCTTCGGGTTGCCCTTTCCATCAAATTGCTGGAAATTCAGTGGTTGATAACCGGCTGGCATTTTCTGATCATCAAATCTTTTGGTGTATGGCTTGATGTAAGTCTGAGACGACTTCATGGATCCTCTGACTTTTTATTGATCGTCCCCATGATGAACTCCTATAGTTGGCTGATAGGAATGGTTCCGTCGGGGGAGATCTTCAGATTGCTTGCCGAGGTGAAGGACTTGGAGCCTTCCTGGTCCTTGAAAGGGTTTTCTGGAGCAACCCTCAAGTTATTCGCTGCGCGGAAATATTTGGAGGCTTCTTGATCCTTGGAAGTGACATCATGCCCGTCCTCTTCATCGTGCTCCACCTCTTTCCCCTTACTTGCTTCTCCAATTGAATCAAGTTTGTTGGTGAGCTTCGCAATTTGCACGTCTTGAGTTTGAACATGAGACGTGAGGGCTTCAATAGCCTTTGTAAGTCTAGCAACATGCTCCTCCAGAGTGGTGGAATTCGTCATCATTACGTCATCGGCCATTGGTGATGCGGACCCATAAGAAGTTTCCTGTAGGAAAACAAGGGGGATGCCAAACTCCTTTGACATCCTACGAGTGATAGGACCCGAAGGTGGTCCCTGAGATAGGAAAACAGCCTTAGCAGCAGTAACCTTTGCAGTAGCACCCTTCGAAGTCACAGTCTTTGCAGCAGCAACCTTCGTAGCGGTAGAAGCAACCTTTGGTGCCATTTGTTCTTAAGTTCTTGGAAAGGAGAGATGAAAGGAGAGATCCATCCCACCAGGTGTGCCAGAAATTTGTAACGCAAATTTCGTGTTAATCCCTGAAAATTACAAAGGAAACACAAAATTGTAACAAATCCAATTTTATTAATTTATAAAATAAAAAGCGGTTACAATCTCTTGAATCCATTGATTCTCCTCTTTAATTGTTGAAAATTATTGGACTCCCGGATTTAGCGAAAGATCTTGAATTTAGTTGATTTCCGCCGGATATGGCGGAAGATTTTGACTTTGTGGTTGATTACCCCCGAATATGGCGGAAGAAATGGACCTTAGCTGATTCCTCCCGAGTATGGCGGAAGATTTGAATCTATGGTTGTTCTCTCCCGGATATGGCAGAATATCTTGACTTTGTTGTTGATTTCTCCCGAATATGGTGGAAGAATGTTTGATTTGGGTAGAGATTTGAAGAAGTGCGTTGACTCACCTTCGCCCTCCTGATTAGGTTGGAAGATCCTCGAAGCTGGTTGAAGAACTCCGGATTTCATGGTGGATGATCTTCAAGTGATGTTGAAGAATGCCGGATTTGATAGAGAATTCTCAAAGATTGAAGAACACTTGAATGCTCCTTGTGCTCCCTAGATCCTCTCCTTCTTGGTGCTTGAATGCTTGAATGCTTGAATGGAGTGCTTGATGCTTCCTCTCCAATCTTGAATCCTTGTGTGCTTCCGTCTTCTGTGTTAATGCTCTGTGTTTATGTGTTTCTATGTTTCTTATGTCAATGAGCAAGGCCTCTCTTATTTATAGTGCCGGATGAATGCCTTGGAAGTAATTCGCATTTAATGCTTTCACAATCATTTAATGTGTTCACACTCTAATTGATTCCCATATTATCCGCATTTAATGCATCCAGGCTCTCCTGATTGGCTCTAACAATTTTGTACACAATCCCCGCATTTATTATAAATCAATAAAATCTCCTAATTAATTGCTTTTAAGAGATTTTTATGATTTATTGATTTTTATATTATCTACCAATATTTAATGTTGGAAATAATATAAAAATACCTAGATTTTATGGCATGTGTAGTGTGTGAAAAATATAATATGTCACATATATATTTTATAGATCTACATAGGCATTTAATTATAAATAATTAAATCTCTAAATTTCTAAGAGATTTTAATTAATCATTTATTTATTTTACATTATTCCATAATATATTTATAGGAAACAATATAAAATAAATTTAACTTAGGTCAAATGCATTATGTGACATATATTATTTGCCACATAATTTTTCATTTCTACAGTACCATACCCTTTAGTGTATCCAGGTTTGTCTTTACTTCCAAAATTAACCTTTGGTCCATCCTTTGCAATAAAATTACTGAGACAGTCCATGCTCTTTGTCATGTGCCTAGAGCAACCACTATCAAAGTACCATACATCCTGCAATGGAAATTAAACATTTTTAGGTACCCAAATCTATTTGGGTCCATATGGGTCAGTTGTCAGTACAACTCTGGGAATATATCCTTTAGGTATTCTTCGGATATTGTTGCACTTGTTTTCATATATGTAAGCCACACTCCCATAGTGTCTATGTTTGGATTGTGTCTTATTCATATGATCTCTCAAGTCTTTTTACTGAAACTTATTTCCATGATGATTTCTATTATTGAAACTTGAATAATAACCATCATTTCTTTTGTACTGAGGTCTATGTTGAGGACTGTAACGAGTCCTTTGTTGACCTTTGGGCTGAAACTTGTAATAAGTTTTCTGCCAGAAATGATTGTTTTTATCAGTTTGAATATTGCATTCAGAGATATTCCAGTCATCATCAGTTGGAAATAATCTGCCTTTCCCCTGACATTGTGAATCTTTGAATAATTAATATTCTTGGATTTACTATGACTGATGTTTCTCTAGATCTTGGCCTGATCAGCTTTAGTAGATTCAGCTGTAAATATACTTTTTCTATTTTCATGATGTTCAGCTGTTTTACCTTTTTGATTGAACTTGTTGTTGTTTACAGCTGGTCTTTTTGAAAATTGACGCTGAAGTTGAATTGATTCACGTTGAACTTGTTTCACTGGTTCAACATGCTTCTTATTCCAAGGACATTGTTCCGCTATAAACTTAACACCAGTTTTGGTATTAGGTTCAGTTGCCTTACTTGTACCTCTTTTCGATGTTTGATGTGTATCAAATCCTAAGTCCTATCTCTATATGGCTTATCAGATTTGATCCAGTTGCTGAACTAGACTGTGCAAAAGAATCATTTGCTGCTGCCGATGTAGTAGACTGATACTGATTCATTCCTTTGACAGTTCTGCTTAGTTTCAACGTGTTCAGTTCATCATTCAATCTTTTGACTTCTAGAATTAGAGATTCTTTCTCAACATTGATTGATTCATAACCAGCTTGTATGGTAACAAGCTGACTCATCAAATCGTCAAGAGATTCCACTAATTCTGAGTTTCTTGGATTGGAATCGGCTGTTGAAGAACATGCATTTTTCATGGAAATTTGAGCTGAGCTATATTTAGAATTTGATTCACATACCTCATTGGGATCTTCCATGTGTGCCATTAAAGCTGTGTCATCTGATAATCTATCAGTACCAGCTTCATAGTCTGACTCATCTCTAGCAAGGAGTGCTCTTCTGCCAATTCTTCTTTGCTGAGTCTTCTTGGTCAGTTCTGGACATTCAACTTTGTAGTGTCCAGATTTCTTACAGTAGAAACAAAGATACTCATCATCTTTTCTTTTCTCAGGTGTCTTCTTGATGAACTTCTGGGTTACAGGATGACCATTCTTCATCCTTCTAATTCTGCTCATCATAAGAGCCATTTGTTCCTCCATTTCATCCAACTATTGAAGACTGTTTGTGGATGTTTCTTAAGAATCATTTGATGCTGCTGCAAGTGCTGTGGTTTTTGGTTCTTCCAGAGCTATGATTATTGTAGCTGTGCTTGTAAAATCTTCACTGAATTCGTAAGCTTTCAAATCTGAGAAGATTTTGAATGAGTCCTCTATGTCAAGTCTTCTATATTCTTCCATAGCAGTGACCTTCATCTTCAAGCACATTGGTAATGCCTTCAAGATTCTTGTATTAATTACCTTCCTTGTGTATTCAATTTTGAGTAGGTCTAATTCATCCATGATAGCACTGAATCTTGTCTCCATTTGATCAATGGTCTCACCACTTTTCATCTTGAAATTTTCAAGTTTTTGCTTTGCAACTCAGATTTTGTTTTCCTTGATTGAGTCAGTTTCTTCACAAACTAGTTGAAGTTTGTCCCACATTTCTTTAGCAATTGTGCAGTCTTTCACCTTTAAGTACATATTGCTGTCAAGAGTTCTGAGGATAAAGTCCATAGCAACATTGTTGAGATTGTTTTGCTTGCGATCATCATTGGTCCATTCATCTTTAGGCTTTGGAACTTGAACTTGATCTTCACAAATAGTTTGCATGTGAGTGATCTAAATTGGTCCATCAGTGAGTACGTCCATCATTTCATCATGAGTAGCAGCCAGAAGAGCCTGCATACGACGTTTATATTCATCATATCTGTCAATGTTGCACATAAGCATATGCCTTGCATAATGATTGTTATCCATTGTGAGTGAGTGAAAATTGATTGTGTAAGAACTGGAAACTGAGCTTTCTTATGAGAACATCTAGAAGAGATTTAGAGCAAATGAGTTTTAACAATGGTTTGTTAAAGAAACACTGCTCCGATACCAATTGTTGGTCCCTTGGAAAGGCTAACACAAGTTTAGAGGGGGGTGAATAAACTTGTCCCTAAAACTGGATTTAAAACAAATTAAGGTTCAGTTAAAACTTGTGTGGAGTTAAGCTGATGAGTTGAGTTTAAGTCAAACTGACTTAAGCAAAAACTGAGTCAACCGACAGCGGATATAATTCTAGCCTTTTTCTTGATCTTGTTATTATTTGTGAAAGCTGAGTGTATTAAACTGAATTTTGGTGAATGTCAGTCTGTGAGCTATGAGTTGTATCACAATCAAATTCTCAGAATGCTGTAAATAAATGCTAAGTAAATAGATAAATACGTAAAGTAAATAAACAAGAATTATATAGGTTCCAGGTGGTGTAATCCTGTCAGTCCTCTCTTCCCTGTGGTCCGGAGGAAAATTCCACTAGAACTTCTTGAGGTGAACTGTTACAAAAAGTCCTAAACAATAGTCATTGGCTAATCCCTAGCTTCACTATCTAAAGAGTTGTAGAACAGGTAGAATTGCTGCTCTTCAATTGCTTGAACACTGGTCCTTGAAGGGTTACGTATGATTCTTCACCAGCTACCACCACAAACACAGTCTACCCGACTGCTTGTAACAACTGTCCTTGGCAGAATCTTCCCGGTTTGCTTCACAGTCTAAACCTTTGATGTAGAATCAAAGTTGGGCTGAGAATCAATAAATTGATTCTTATTTGTGGTTCTTCAAAGTGTCTGAATTAGGATAAATTCTGTGTAGCTTGAACACTTGAAGAAATTCTTGATATGATCTTGTTATAGCGCAGAGATGATAGCAATTCGAATAACTAAGACTAGTGCACAAAAATGCTTGTTGATCTTGAAAATTCTATTAAATCTTCGTGTGTAATCCTTGGTGAATGGTCCTCTATTTATAGTGTGTGGTCCAACGTTCATCTTCCATGAATTCGAATTGTATTAACGTCTATCTTGTAAAGGCTATATTTTCTGACCGTTCTGATGTGTCAGTATTTCATCCAATAAAATAGCTTCTGTTAAAACGTTCCACTATACTATCAGTTTGTTGGATGGCTGACATATAAAACTGAGTTTACTGATCAGTTTTATACTATGTTGATCAGTTGTCAGTTTCTTGACTGACTTGGAGCATTAACTGAGATTTTACTCTTCTTCAAATACCAGTACTCCAGTTTACATCTGATTATAATTGACTTAATCAGAGTACACCATAAACAATTATCTTCTAAGAATTCATTGTCCTTATGATTCTTAGGTCTTCATACAAGATCAATAAAGTCAGTTCAGGTTACCACAAGCATGCCTGAAGTCTAACTTTATAGTCTCGACTTGTAATCTTCACAAGTGAGTTTGAACCCTCAGTTCTTCAATCATCTATAACTGAGTCTGTGACCCTCAGTTCTTCAATCTTCTAGTTAAGCCAACCGAGTCTGTGTCCCTCAGCGAACTTATCTTTTTCAGTTTCATATTGGTGTATTCTGAGTCAGTTTGTTTATCTTAATGATTTCCAGTTTTCTAAATGATTTCCAATTTTCAGTTTCTCGACACACTAACTATTACAGTGCTTGTCTGATGTAACCTATACATGTATCAAACTCTAGTAAAACCTATACATTCAATTCTAGACATCTTTAAGCTTTTCACTATAACAGCTAGCTTCAGCACTTCATCAATGAGGTTAAGATAATATTCTAAGTAAATATGATGAATTATCATCAAAACATAAATTTTATTTCCAACACTAACCTATTGTTATTTAAACCTATCGATCAAACTTAGTCGACATTGAATCTCCAGATTTAGGGGTTACCTAAGTTGTGCCGCCCTTGCGGTAAAGAGTGCCACAATTGCGTGAGCGGTGTTTCCTAATTCTGTAATTTCATCGTTATGTCCTGACTAATTCTGGTTAATGATGAGTTGTTTAAGCATGCAGTTTAATTACATAGCTTTAATCAAAGTAAATTACCATAATAAAGAATATGAATGACGTTCAAAGATTCATATCTCTGTGACGGTTGATCTAACTTGATTGACTCAAGCTAGTTGATGTTGGGGAAGATAACCAAAGTAAAGCGAAAAAAAACTTTAAAGCAACTTTCTTTCATATAAAATAAATATAAACTATATACATATGTTTTTGCACACTATAATTGTTCTTAAACAGGCTTTATATAGCCATATGACCAACTTAGGCTGCCTAAACCCTAACCTACTTAATAAAATTAATGGCGGCTTCGATTTCGTGTTCCCCATGTCACGCAACTACGGCTACGGTTGACGCAGTTGCTGGAATTCTTTTCTTCAATTCTTGGCCCAGCAGATTTCTTCAAGACTTTATGACTTCGGCCCAATCATCCATTTTAGACTAGATTCGTTCCCACTTCGCTCCATGACTTGGCACATCTAAAAAGTATGGAAAATAACATGAAACAGTACCAAATCTCTGGGTAAAATGTATAAATGCAGAATTACTAACCAAGGAACCAACTCTAGAAAATTTGACAAGTATTTCATACAATAATGCATCTATCATTCCATAATTGAGCACAATTTAGGGTAAGTAAACATATACTTTATAGTAATAATTTCATGGTTATCAACTACCCCCCACATAGCTTTTGATCGTCCCGAGCAAAAAGGCGAATGAAAAGGAATCTTCAGACCAATATACAAGTTAGTTAAAACAACTAGCGTCACGAAGTCAAGACAAGATTCATAACTTCTGATGTCCATAAGTAACGCATTAAAATATATCTAATTCATGAACCATTGTGTGTGTGCAATATGTCTCAAACAACAGTGATGCAAACATAATCACATTATATCGATAAGGATTTTAGGCAAAACATGCATCATGCACACATCCATAAGTTCCCCATTAATCATCACCTACCAATGCATCAATGTGTCTTGTGATAAACCATTTGTGATAGTGCATCCAAGAAAATAATGAATTTATAGCGACCACAGAACATTTACTCATCAATGTGCACACTCGCTCCTTTTGCCTTTAGACTCAGGCAAACCAAATGAAACCTTACTTGGGCCGGGCGTACTTGGGGACCAAGTATTACTCTTATGTCCTTTTTTTTTATGCGAGAGTCGTGACCTTTTTGCTATGTGGTCGCTTCCCTCACTGCCTTTATTATATAATTTTTAAGCAATAGCAGTGTGTTTTAGCTCCATCGGCTTTGCTTGGCGGTTTTATCACTCTTTTTTTCTCTCTTACTCTCAATCCCGTTTTGTCTCATTTTACCTTTTCTGGCATCATGATTGCTTCCATGATCCTACTACAATTGGTTGAAGTATATGCACCGATAAATATCGATTCCCGGTCTACGATAACACTTCATCTAGACTCAAATACTTCTCACTCAGATTATGTGCTTAAAAATTGAATACAACGGTAAAAGAATAATTAATAAGTCACTAGTTCATGCCACATAACACATGCTCATTCTTCCATTCTTCCATACTAAATTGAATAAGCATCATCTATACTACATATACAAGAAATGAGTTATATATGCTTAAAAATGGTGGTCCACAAACAAAATATATGGTTAATACGCAACTACTTCAAAAAGTGGTCATGATTTCATCTATTTTTTGTAAAACTAAGTCATAATTAATTAACTTGCAATCGTGCTCGAAAAGTCTCAGAAGACTAAGTTGTGAAAAAATTCTTAGCATAGTCAATTTCTATGTGACGTTCCTACCCCCCACCTAATTGAAGCATTTTCCCGAACGATGATTAGATGATAATGAAGAAAGGAACGTAGCTTTGGTTAAGCGTGAAGCGAGGAAATTAAATCTGAAACAAATGCATCGTGGGCCATAATGTGCTAAAATCTCAGAGAATCTATGAATAAAAATGCTAACAAAACACGCCAAGAAACTCAAATCAATATTGTCAAAAAATTAGTCCATACAAAACATTATAATAAAAGGAAACTGCCATTTATTTCAAAGTCGGTTACAAAACAAAATAAAATAAAAGGAAAGAAAACGAAAACAATTAAAATGGAGAAAAATCCTTAAAAACAATAACAAAAACTGATCTACTCCTCGAGGTCATCATCGTTAGGGTCATTGGACGGGCCGACACCAGAGGCATCTTTTCTAGGAACAGGCGGAGGGTGTTGATATGGAGGAATGTGGAGGTGAGTCATTATATGGTTGAGCATAGCTCGCAAATTAGACAATTTCACGGTCACCTCTATCTTAAACTCTTGTTGTGTCCTAACTCCGCCTTGTCTCGGTTGCCTCGGCCGTCTTCTACGCTGTCCAGTGACAATGACAGATCTACTGTCAGGAAACGGAAGTGGCTCAGCCAACTCATCCATAGCTAAATAGGGCACTCAGCCACCCTAGCCAAAGCGTCTACGAGGTTGCCATATTGTAAGATATCCCTTGAATTTCAAGCAACCTGCCTAATCCTATCATGAATCAACAAGCCCAAGTTCACATCCCACTGGATATCCAGAAAGTACATGAGCTCGGATTGCTGGTAAGTGACGGAATCATTATGAGCATTTGGACAGAGGTGAGTGATCACAAATTGGTGCAACACCCCAGCATTCCAATCCAATTCATTAACCTGAAAAGTTATCGGGAAATCGTCGGTGACATAGTCCCACTAAATTCCAAAGTGTTGAGCAATAAGTCGTGCTCTCTCAAAATCGTGCTCGGCAGTGGCAATGGTAAACTCCTCATCATGCTCTGGGGCCTTTTCAATTCTATAACGGGAAGTGATAGTCTCAATAGCGAAATCAATTGCCACCCCTCTAACAATAGCTCCATTCGAATCAGGTTAGGCCGCTACATAAGTAAACAACTCATGGACAATGGTGACGTTAAAATTCTCCTGAATAATACTCATATCCGCCAAACCATGGTATTGATTAACCTATGGTAGAATGTCAACACAGTCATCGAGGTTGACACCTCTTTCCCATGCTACCGCCATGCTGTTCCAATGAGTCCGAAAAGACACATAGATTGCCAAAGAGGCAAACAGAGGAACGCCATCAATAACGGATATGTCATCCCCTTCAACTCGCTGCTCTCCTCCTCGGTGTGATTGGGATCAGTAAGCTCTTACTATTACAGCATAACGGCTAAAGTAAATGCTGAGTGCAATCGGCTAATACACAGCAGCCTGCTGATAGTGTAAACACCTACTGACAGTGTAAAGACACAGCAGTCTGCTGAGTATAATGTTGTGCATTGAAGAAACGGTTATTCTGTTATAATTTTGTTGTAACAATTTTTAACTTACTTCTAACTGATCAATTAGGTGTATGAAGCTATAAATACTGCATGATCAGTTGCATTGTGGTATAACTTGTAACTTTCAGCTCATCAATAATAATCTGTGATTTATTTTGTGTTTGTAAGTGTAAAAAGTTCATCATGGTATCAGAGCAAAAATTTGAGAATTTCTGAATGCTTTCCTACGTTATCTCTCTAATCTTTAAAGAACCTTGAGAGTTTTCTTCATCATTTCTGGGATTTCAGTTTCTTGAGAGTCAACTATCATCTTTTTCCTGAGTTTTTTTATCAATTCTTGATCGTTATTTTCAAATATTTTCACTTTGATTATTGATTTGTGATCAATTTTGGAGTTTTTGATAGCCATTGCAGCTGAGAAACAAGAAATATGTCCCTTTGGTCCGTTTTATGTTCATCCAAATGTGAATCCATCCTTTTTTCTTGTTCGTCCATTTATGATTGGCAACAACTATAATCCATTGAAGATGTCTATGGAGATGGTGTTGATCACCCAAAATATAATTGGCCTCATAGACGGCACAATCAAAAGGCCAGAAGCAGATTCAGTAGATTTCCAAGCATAGAGACAGTGTGATACAAATGTGAGATCATGGATCTTGAATTCTGTAGAGAACACCATTGCCCAGTGTTTAATGTACTTCAAGAGTGCACCTGCAGTTTGGAAGAATCTTGCAGCCATATTTTCTAATGTTGATCCCTTGAGGCTGTCAGATCTTCTTGAAGAGATGCATCTGCTAAAACAAGGAAATGATTCTATGAATCAATATTTCACAAAATCGATGGTTCTATGGGAAGAAATCAAGACTATCAGGCCTATATCAGTTTGTTTTTGTGATCCTCAATGTCACTACAATGCATTTAGCATACTAATGGATCATATGGAGGCTGAACATGTCATGAAATTCCTTAAATGTTTAAGGGATGAGTTTGAGCCAATGGTTTCTAGAAATCCATGATGCATTTCCAATGGTCAATAAGTTATAAATACAGAAGATCTATATAGCTTACAGGGCCAAGAATCAAGATTCTATGGTTCTGTTGTCTCAGAAAAATGAACTAGGACAAAATTAGATTGTATTGAGGGAACTTGACAAGAAGGATGGATTTCCTCCTGGCTTCAAATCAAAAAGACCTAATTTGGTAGTGAAATAATAATCATCTGAAGAAGATCATGCCCAAAACTGGTCTGCTCGACCGGGGTTTCAAAATCATACTGCATAGCAACTTGACAAGTTGATGGCTCTGCTGAGTTCTTATCCTCCTAGACATGCATAATTTGCTATTGGACAGCCTGCTGAGATTGTGACATACTACTCACCTACTACAGGGACATATGATCTAAACTTAGTAAGATCTATACAATGGATTTTGGACTCTGGTGCCACAGATCACATTGTATGATCATTAGATCTATTAAGCAATCCCAAACTTTCATCTAATATAAAAATGGGATTATCTAATGGACATAATGTTTCTGTCACACATATAGGAGAAGTAAGGGTCAATCCTCAAAAGGTCCTACATGATTTTTTTTGCATTCCTGGTTTTAAGTATAACCTTTTATCTTTACCTTCTTTAATTAATCATACAAAAGGTGCAGCTATTTTTTCTGCTAACAAGTGTATTTTGCAGGGCAAGAACAAGAAAGTGATTGGTTCAGCTGAGTTACATAGAGGAGTCTATCTCATGGATCAACCAATAAGACTTTTTGTTACCAATGCTATTATAAAATCATACCTTATCTAATAGATTAGATGATGCTCTTTTATAGCATTACAGACTAGGACACTTTCTAGATAAAAGATTGCAAGTTATTAGTTCAAAGTCTGCTGATGTCAAGTTTTGTGATCATGACCTCTGTTATGTTTGTCCCATGGAAAAACTAAAAAAACCTTTTCGATTAAGTACCACTACTGTACAATCTGTTTTTGATCTTGTTCACATGGATATTTGTTGTCCTTTAAGACAGCATACTATGAATGGACAACAATATTTTCTTACTATTGTAGATGATTTTTCTAGATTTACTTGGGTTTTTCTTATCAGGCACAAATCTAAAGCTTCTGACCATGTTGAATCTTTTGTTAAATTTGTTTCTACAAAATTTCACAAAATTATCAATGTTATTAGATCTGATAATGGAGCTGAGTTCTAGCTCACTGATTATTATGCTCAGCAGGGCATCATACATTAGACATCTTGTGTCAGTACACCGAATGGTATGGTATTATTGAAAGAAAACACCAGCATCTGCTGAATGTGGCTAAGGGACTGAGTTTCTAGAGTAATTTACAATTGAATATTGGGGCTTCTGTCTTTTACAGTCTGTAAAATTGATTAATGCTACATCTACACCATTGCTGAAGGAAAGCACTCCATATGAAGTCCTTTATGGCACTACACCAGACTATTCTGTGTTTAATGTTTTTGGTCGCTTTGTCATTTCTTGCACACTTCAGCAGTATAGGACAAAATTTGACTCAAGATGTAGGAGTTGTGTCTATATTAGGAATTCAAATACATCAAGGGTGTGATTCTCTTAGACATTACCAACAAAGATATCTTTTTTGCCCGACATACTCAATTTCATAAGACTTATTTCAGCAAACCAGCCAGATATAGGGTCAGTTGCAGCTGAGGCATCTAATAAAGTGCATACACCGGTAAACCAGGAACCAGAACCCACACAACTAAGAAGGTCCACAAGAACAAGAAAATCAACCACCTTTTATCAAAAGGGTGCTCATAATGTTCAGCAGACTCCACTCTTGCTGAGTGCAGTCATGAGTCTGGACAACCTCTCAGCAGACTATGCCAGATTCTTTAATTCTATTGATGCTATTAAAGAGGCTAAGACTTACAATCAAGCTATCAAGCATGATGAATGGAAGGAAGCAATTCAAAAAGAGATTGAAGGTCCACAAAAGACTCGTACATGGGAAATAGTTGATCTGCCCCCATCTAAGAAACCTATTGAGTGAAATAGGTGTACAGAATCAAACACAACCCTGATGGTTTAGTAGAGAGATACAAAGCTAGACTAGTAGCAAAAGGCTTTAACATATGGGATTTATTATCAACAAACTTTTTCTCCTGTTGTCAAGATCATTACAGTTAGAACCTTACATGCAGCAGCAAATAATTGGCATCTACATCCAATGGTTGTCAACACTCCCTTTCTACATGGAGATTTGCATGAAGAAGTATATATGCAGTTACCCCAAAGTTGTGCAGCATCTAAACCAAACCAAGTTTGCAGACATACTAAGTCGATCTATGGCCTCAAACAGGTAGCAGACAATTGAATTACAAGATGACTGAATCCTTGGAGGCACAAGGATTCATTCAACCCAAAAATGACCATAGTTTATTCACAAAAAGATCAGGACAATCCTTTATTGCTTTGATGGTCTATGTGGATGACATCATAGTGGCCATCCCTAATGAAAAGTTAATTCAGCAAGTCAAGAATGCCCTACACCAGCAATTCAATATTAAGGATCTTGGCACAATGAGATATTTCCTAGGCATTGAAGCCGCTAGAACACCTGCAGGCATATCAATTTCTCAGAGAAAATATACCCTTAATGTTCTAGAAGAATATGAATTTTTGGGAGCAAAACCTACTAAGATACCTATGGAGTCTAGCAAACTTTACAACAAGGTGATTCACTCCTTTTAGAAGATAACAAGGCTTACAGATCCTTAGTGGACAAACTTATCTATCTTACCTTCACCAGACCAGATATTTCCTTTGCAGTTCAACAGCTTAGTTAGTTTCTAGTCACTTCTACTAAAAATCATATGAAGGCAGCTTATAGGCTGCTGAGGTATTTGAAGACTAATCATGGTCAAATAATCTTATTTCCAGTAGACAACAATCTTGTACTTAAAGCAATTACAGACTGTGATTGGGCTAGTTGTCCTGAAACAAGAAGATCAATATCAGGTTATATGATGTTTCTAAGAGATGCTCCAATCTCTTGGAAAGCCAAGAAACAAACAACTATATCTAGAGGCTCATATGAGTCTGAGTACATGGAAATGGAAAATGCAGTTTGTGAACTTCAATGGCTGATTTATGTACTACAGGATTTGCAGGTTCCATTTCAGATGTTTGATGTGTTATTCTATGACAATGCCAGTGCAATGCACATTTCTCATAATCCAGTCTTCCATGAAAGAACAAAACATATTGAAATTGACTGCCTTGTTGTGAGAGACAGAGTCAAGTCAGGACTTGTCAAACTTTATTACAGTCAACACAAAAGATCAAATAGCTGACATCCTCACCAAGGCCTTGGATGCCGCTATTTTCTCCTATCTACTATACAAATTGGGATTTTCAAAGATATTCCAGAGTTCAAGTAGCTGAAGGGAATCCTGAGTGCAGTGTGCCGATAGTGTAAAGACCTGGTGACAGTGTAAAGACACAGCAGCCTGCTGAGTATAATATAGTGCATTGAAGAAATGGTTATTCTATTGTAAGTTTGTTGTTAACCATTTGTAACTTACTTCTAACTAATCAGTGAGGTGTGAAACTATAAATACCCCATGATCAGCTGCATTGTGATATAACATGTAACTTTCAGTTCCTCAATATTAATCCGCATTTTATTTTGTGTTTGTGTTGGTCCCTTGGAAAGGCTAACACAAGTTTAGAGGGGGGGGGGGGGGTGAATAAACTTGTCCCTAAAACTGAATTTTAAACAAATTAAGGTTCAGTTAAAACTTGTGTGGAGTTAAGCTAACTCAACTGAGTATGAGTCAATACTGACTTATTCTTAGTTTAGCTAACTGGCAGTAGATTGAGTTATCCTTTAAGAAAAATAAGTTATCAGATAATTTGTTGAGTCATTTTCTTGAAATTGCCGTATATAAGAACTGAATAATTATGACTGTAACGAAGTAAGTAAAAGCTTAAAGTAAATAAACAAGAATTATAGAGGTTCCAGGTGGTGTAATTCTGTCAGTCCTCTCTTCCCCTGTGATGTGGAGGAAAATTCTACTAGAACATCTTTGAGATGGCCCGGCTATAAAAAGTTCTAAACTAATAGTCCTTGACTAATCCCTAGCTTCACTATCTAAACACTTGTATAACATGTAGAATTGCTGCTCTTCAATTGTATGAAACATTGGTCATTGGAGGGTTGAATTGCCTCTTCACTAGCTCATCACAACCATAGTCTTCCTGACTGCACTCAACAGTCCTTCACACCTTCTTTGTGTTTCACAGTCTAAATCTTTGATAGAATCAAAGTTGAGACTTGAATCAATAACTATGATTCAATTGTGATTTGAGCTTTTCTTCTAGATGTATAAGTTAAGCACAACTCCGGATTTCTTCAAATGAGTGATCTTGATCTTTCTCTGAATGCTAATGAACACTTGAAGAAATTTCTTGACTTTGCAATTAAGTATTTAGTAGGAATTCTTTTAAATTGGCCTTTCCCCTTAATTTGATCTTTCTTGACTAGATTAACTCTTTTAATTCCTCCTGCTCTCCGCCTATTTCTTTTTATAGAAGTAGTCTATTTATAGGGGTTTATCTAACGGTCAAGTTCCTTTGAGTTCAAATTCTTGTAGCCGTTAGTGGTCCTGCTTTCTTGCTCGTACGTTTATGTCAAAATGGATAGATTATCCTCCAATCATAATTCTTGAATTGTAATGGTTGGATTTTTCTTCAGTTTGGTTAAACCTTAGTTTCAAAACAAATTCACTGAGAACATTATCAGTTCTCAGTTTGTAAGAGCATTAACTGAGTGTTTACATTTCTTCAACAATTAGTACTCCAGCTTTCATCTGATTATAATTGATTTAATCAGAGTACACAATAAACAATTATCTTTTAAGAATTCATTGTCCTTATGTTTTTTAGATTTCCATACAAGATTCATAAAGTCAGTTCAGGTCATCACAATTTTGCCTGAAGTCTAACTTTATAGTCTCGACTTGTAATCTTCATAACTGAGTTTGAACCCTCAGTTCTTCAGTCTTCAATAACTGAGTCTGTGACCCTCAGTTCTTCATCAACTGAGTTTGAACCCTCAGTTCATCAATGCTTTAGATAAGCCTACCGAGTCTGTGTCCCTCAGCGAACATATCTTCTTCAGTTTCATATTGGTGTAGTCTGAGTTAGTTTGACTAAATTCCATTTTCTCGTTATCTCAGTTTCTAGTTATCTCAATTCACAATCTAGAAATATTACAATGCTTGTCTGATTTAACTTATACAAATATCAGACTCTATTAAATCCTATACATTGATATCTAGACATCTTTTTGCTTTGCACTATAACAGCTAGTTATGACACTTCATCAATGGGGTTTAGAACAATGACTGAATAAGTGATGAATCATCATAAAAACATAAATTTTATTTCCAACAGTTTGTAGTTCAACAAACATCATCACTTTCTGCCATTGAATTGGACTATAAGACTCTGAATCTGCTAAAAAAACAGCCACGAAACTGTGACAGCTTACTCTTGCTGGTGCCGAAGTATCAGATTCTGAATTTTTCTCGGATTCTACAACTTTGAAGAACAACAATGGAATGAGGATTGCAAGATGGTGTTGTTGGACTAGAACAGAAACATCAAAATGGTGGGGGTTGGTGTTTAGGATTAGTGGTTTTGAAATAGTAAAAATGAAGAAGAAGTTAGAAATTATAAATTGAGTTGTGGGTGATGAAAATAGGGATGAGAGTGGTGATTTAAATAGGGAAAATGGATAAATTTGAAATTTGAATTGGTTTGAATTTTGATGGGTTTATGGGATGGTGGGTGGAGTAACAGTGATGAGAGGATTGATGGTAAATTTGAGAGGATTGAGGGTGAGTGGAGTAATGGATGTAATGGGGAAGAGGAAAAGGTGGAGTGGTGAAGAGGATGATTGGTCAAATCATGCGCTTTCCAAGCCTAAGCAGAATAACAAAAAAAACCTTAGGAACCGTGTCCTATATGTCCCGCAATTACGGGGTCCTCCTCGCAATTGCCGGAGTACTTTTATACCGGTTCCTATAACTCCTTGCATGCTCACTTCCTTCCTCAATTATTTGAAAAACATCTATCAATATTGACTCCTCATAAATCAGTCTTCATTTCCCTTTCGTATTATTCCTCCGACTCTACTAACCTACTTCACCATACTGATCAACAAGTAAAAAAAAAACCTTCCCTCCATCCCTCGGGAACTAATCCCAGGGTTGTGGTAGGATGAAAAAAATATTAGAGTGGCGTCCTAATATCACATTCGCACTAGGATCATCAGGTATGATCAGGACTAAGAAATCAATCGGGTACTTAAAGCGTCCTATCTTATTTTCTTAATCCTCCAACACGTCTGTTACCATATTCACATGCCTGTCAACAAACCTCGTATCCCAAGTCTCACTCATGTTCACATCGAGTGCGATTAATTGACAAAGAGAAAGCAGAATTATGTTGCTGCCAGAGCCAGAATCACACAGTCCTAACCCTAATAATCTTCTATTAACAGTTATTAGAAGTCCGAAGGTACCTGGATCTTTTAATTTTTCTATCACATCATAGTCATGATGATCTTCCGTTAATCTCACGACATCATCAGGGTCACTAAAACAGTCCAAGCCTTCCTCAAGGTCAAATTCAGATTCAGAACTAATTTCAATAACACACTTAGCTTTACGGAAGTCCTCATACTCTTTCAGAATAGCTTCTTTTTCCTTTTTGGCCTTAGCAGCCTCTTCCTCCGCTACACTTTTCTAGTCTCTCAGATATTGCTCGTAAACGTTCGAACCAGGATACAGGAGCTTGGTCTTTGATTCCATACAAATCTCTAATGTGAAGGCATAGTGGTTGTTTGGCTGGAAATTCCTACTCGTCCTTATGACAGAAAGTCAAAAGTGTTTAGCACTACCTGCAAGAGAACAAAAACAAAAACACTGTAAAAATAAATTTCCGCCTCAGCTGGGTCAATACCCAAAAGTTGCAGACCTAGTAACATACACGGATAAAAAAATAATCACAGTGGAGGGATAAAAAAGGATCGTTCTAGGTCTTGCAATTGCGGCAGCACCTGTGGAAATTTCGGCACCGGTTTTATTTTATCCGATCGTAAATAGTGCAGGGTTTATCCAAAACAGACTCTGGAGTCGATAAATAAAATTTAAGATATAGAAAAACAAATATTCATATTTAGATTTAATGAATATATTGATTGAGTTGGCCTTTGTCCCTGGCAACAGCGCCAAAAACTTGATCATTGCGTGTAGGCCATTAATACACACAAAATAGAAGCAAGAGTACTTGGTCAATCGTAGTATAGTAGAAGCGAGTCAAGGTCGATCCCACGGAGACAAAGTCACTAATTTAATACATCCATCAAACTAACTATGAAAACAAATAATGGTCTTCGACCAACAAAGAAACAGGGGATAAAGTTGGTTTATCTCTCCTCACCGATCTCCTAACTTGGTGTAATTAACCCTTATACCTACTTCTCCTCGTAATTACCCAGATTTAACCAGAACACGTGTTTAATTCAGTTTTAGCTATGGGTGCAATCACCTAGAGTTATCTACTTCTTTAATATGACAGTAGACGTATAAGTGACGTTAACCTCCTTCGGTTGTTGTATTAACTCACACGCAATAAGATCTATAAAGTGCCGGTGAACCGAGAACCTCCTAAGCAGCTATCGTTAATATGACTACCACGTTCCTAAGAATGATCCAGACTATGTACTAATTAACACTTCACTTATCGTCCTCCATGTTATTTTAACAATACGAATACTAGATTGGCAAGATCTACCCCACTGTTAATTAAACATGTTGATTAACGTAGCCGACGCTGAATATCCAGATTTAGGGGTTACCTAAGTTGCACCACAATTGCGGTAAAGACCGTTGCAATTACATGAGTGGTTGTTCCTAATTCTAGAATTTCATCATTCTGTACTGATTAATTCTGGTTAATTACGAGTTGTTTAAGCATGCAGGTAAATTACATCACATTAATCAAACTAAATCTACCATAATGAAGAATATGAATGAACGTTCAAAGATTCATACCTCCGTGACGGTTGATCTAACTTGATCGACTCATGTTAGTTGATGGCTTGAAGAAGATAACTAGAGTAAAGCAAAAACAAACTCTAAAGCAACTTTATTTCATATAAAATAAATATAAACAGCATACATATGTTTTTGCACACTATAATGGTTCTGAAACAGACTTTATATAGCCATATGACCGACTTAGGCTGCCTAAACCCTAGCCGACTTAATACAATTAATGGTGGCTTCGATTTCGTGTTGCCCAAGTCATGCAACTGTGGCTAGGGTTGCTACAGTTGCCGGACTTCTTTTCTTCGATTCTTGGCCCAGCAGATTTCTTCCAGACTTTATGACTTCGGCCCAATCATCTTTTTTAGCCCAGATTCATTCTCATTTTGCTCAATGACTTGGCACATCTGAATAGTATAGAAAATAACATGAAATTGTACCAACTCTCAGGGTAAAATGTATAGATGCAGAATTACTAATCATGGAACCGACTATAGACAATTGACAATTATTTCATACAATAATCCATCTATAATTCTGTAATTTCGCACAATTCAGGGTAAATAAACATATACTTTATAGTATTAATTTGACAGTGATCACCAAACACCATTATAAACGAAGTCTTCTTTATATCTTCAGCGTCTATAGAGATCTGGTGGTACCCTTTGTATGCATCTAAAAAAGAAAACACTTCAAATCCTGATGTATAGTCTACAAGTCAGTCGATCTTTGGCACAGGCTAAACGTCCTTTAGACATGCCTTGTTGAGATCGGTGAAGTCTACACCCATTCTTCAACTGCCATCTAGTTTCTTGACCAGGACTAGATTCGCTATCCAATCTGGGTATATGGCTTCCAAGATGATATTTTCCTGAAGTAACTTTGTTACCTCCTTCTCCATTGCAAGAATACGTTCCTGGGAAAAGTGCCTATTCTTTTGCTGAACAATTTTCCTGCTCGGATCAACGTTCAGTTTGTACAAGGCCAAGTCTGGGGACAGACCTAGCATATCATCAATTTTACAAGAAAAAATATCCCTAAATTCTCTCAATAGATCAATAAGATGCTTTTTGTGATGATCTGTGATCCAATAGCCAATAGTGACCGTTGGGTCTGCCCGATCCTCCCTAAGGCTGATCTATTCAAGTTTATATTTTGAGGAGCAAGTCTCTTCTTCTTCTGGTATCAACTCTTCCATCAGAACCAGCTGAAACATATCATTTCCCTTAATGGTGGCCGTGTAGCAACTCTTGGCTGCTTCCACGTCCCCTCTGATTTCCACTGAGCCTTCTGTAATGGGAAACATCAGGCTAATGTGAGCTAGAAAAATCATAGCTCGGATATAGATGAAGGTTGGTCTTCCTATGATGATGTTATAAGCATATGAGGCCTTGACTACGACAAAATTCACCATAAAGGTCTTGCCTTTTGGTTCGTTGCCAGATGTGGTGGATAGTCAAATCATTCCCACAAGATGAACTGAGGGTCCGGGAAATCCGAACAACGGAGCTGTGACCGGTGTCAACTTTGAGTCTCGTAACTTCATGCACTGGAAGACGGAGTAGTAACAAACATTGACGGCACTTCCAGTATCAACGCAAATCAGCTTGACAAGATGTTTATTCACTACGGCCTTTATAACTAGCCCCTCAGTGTTTATGAATAAAGGTAAAGAATCTTTCGCACCAAAGGTTACTATTTCGATTAGCCTCTACCTTTTATTGGACATAGAAAGACCAACAGACCTGCCACTATCCTTGTCCTCATTACGGGTCGAACTGCTTGGCCCAACAGAAATAGTGTTAATAGTGTTGATGGGACAGTTATCCAGCTACCCATATGGATCGGATGACCGATCCCTTCTTCGTCGGTGCTCATCCATCCTACCCCTATCTTGATTATAATTTCGGCGCTTATAATATCTTCTACCTTTTGTCTCTGTGTTCTGAGATCGGTTTATCACATCATCTAGCTTTCCATCCATTATTTTCGAGTCAATATCTCTCTGTAAATTCCCGGCATTTCTCTGAGCCATGCCTAACATCTCTTTGATAGGCATAATATTTACTATGGTCTCTTTTCTCAAGAGGTCCTTGCATGGGAGGCAGAGTCCCGGCTAACCCTTTCCTCTCCATCAACGCGAGAACCTGCTAATATGATTTGTTTAGAGGAATAAAATCCCTCTCTTGCAAAGCTCTTTTCTTGCCTAGCTGATCTGTGACGGGTGCCGATATGTGGTCCAAGACCGGATTCCTCTTCTTATCAGATCAGTCTTTGGGCTTGTCCTTTTTGGACTCACCCTTCTTGGACTCACACTTTAATCAGATAGCTTTCTCTCCCTGGCAGTGCTTATAGGCTGCCTCAACACAATCCTCCATAGTCCAGGGAAGTTTGTTGTTCAACTTAGCGTATAACCATACTTCCCTCAAACCACCTACAAAGGAGGTTACCAGTAGGTGTTCACTGCGTCCTGGACCTGCCTGGACTATTCATTAAATTTTTTGATAAATTGAAGCACTGTCTCCTCCTTTTTCTATTTTTTATTTAGAAGGTGCGTTGTGTTTCTCTGGAACAGCATTGCGGTGATGAATGCAAGAACATACATCCTGCCCAGAGTTCAGAAGTCAGAGATCGACCTCACCGGAATTTTCCTGAACCACACCCGAGCTCTGCCCGTGAGGAGTGCAGAAAAGGCTTTACACTTCATTCTGTCCGGTGCACAATATAAGTTCATGTGCGTCAAGTATTGATGTGAGTGATCATGTCGGTCTTTGGATCAATTATACGATTCTAGTTTAGGGACCTTATATCCTTCAGGTTAACGTAAATTCTTGATCTGCTCAGTGAAAGGTGACACGAATGAGAATTCGTCTGATCTCCTCCCAGTATGGCATTGAGGTCTGCCCTGGCCGCTTCTTGTGCATTGGGATTAGTCTACCTCCTGCAAACATTAGTGTTGTATGACAGATCATCCTGCTTAGGATTGGGAGGAGCGGGAGGATAGGGTGCATGAGTAATTTCCAGGAAAGAATCCCCTAGAGTTGACGCATCCATCATGGCTGATGTTGAACCAATGCCTGTTGTGTTAGATTCAAAGCAGTTTCCTCATTCTGTTGATTCTTACTGGTGTTGGGGGGTCCGTTCCCCCCTCCCCACCTTCATCTTGTTGGCCGCTATCGTTTGCGGTTTCACCTTGATTTTTCTTGGTAGTTTTTCTTGCCATGTGGATCTTGACCAGTTCTCAGTACCGAGGTTCAAGCCCTTCTTCTAGCACCAATTGACGATGCTGGATCTTCTTTGTATGTAAATACACGCCAAAATAAACCCTTACGATAATGAACAGGATAAACCCTAGCAAAACCCTAAAAAACAGAGGGGGTGTCTGATGATTTTTAAGCTAAGCATGTAATAACTCGTATCCTAAGTTGCCTACGTATCCTGTAATTGTTCAGGAATCAAGTCTCTCATAATTCTTTGGGATTGTCTATATAGAAGACCGCTCATCCAGTTTTCTTGTGCCGTAAGTATTACGGATTCTTTACGTGTTAATCCCTTTAATTTAGCAGATAATCATGGGTAGTTTAAATGATAGGATCAGAGTCCTAATAGGTAAATGATCTTCATGAATTTAAAAAATTTATATAATATTTTAAACATGTGCATAAATTGGATAACAGAGGCTCTGGCCGACCTTCATCGAGCTTCCCATGCCGTCCCGGCCTGAGCTGCTATTACCCGTCCTCCATGATGACCGAGCCGACCTGCGGTGGTCCATATGGGAGAATAAGCCAGACCCCCCTCATGGGGCGTAGGTCTGCACATAGGCATGAAGTGGGGCTCCTGGCCCTTATTATAATTTCTCTGTCTTCATTTAATGTTTAGCCACCAGGAGATGTCACATGGCGAGGGCTAGTTCGACCCTCATCAATCTCAAAAAAACACGACTATGCATTTCACTTTATATGATTAAAAACTGAACACTTTATGTAACGCCCCGTTACCGGTCAACGAGTCCTTATCCGGAAATCGAAATATTCGGCACGCATAATATTAAATAAATAATATTACACGTAAGCCTTTACTATGTCGTATCAAATTAAAGCAAACGGAAGCTAGAAAGACTCGGGTAATTTTTTTCAAATAACCAAGATTAGAAATACTAAAGGTAGAATAAAATGTAATACTTATTACATCGGAAAAACCAAACGAATCCCAAAGTACGAATCTTTAAAACTGAAAGGGAACTACAAGATTCAATAATAATCCGAGTTTATGAAATAAATGTTATTAATTAAATAATAAACATGGTCTTCAACTCCGGCGTCCTCAAACGTCGTCATCAAAGTCCTCCTCGAACTCCTCATTTACCTGTTCGTCTTCTCTCCCCCAAACACATAAATAAACATGCATTTGAGGTAAGTACATTTGTACAAAGTAAGAAGTAGAAGCTACAATACAATTAAGGTTATTATTAAAGATGTTATCTTATTGAGACCGACTCAATTTAAGGTTCATTCCATGCCCATCGACACGTCATTACTGTATGTTTCTAACTTAGCTTATCTTCGTTACAACATTACTCAAGGACACAATGCATGGTGAAAATTCCACCACGAGATATACTTGCCAACTATTGTGATTAGCTCCGATAGTCCCGGGATCTCCCCGGTATGCATATACGCTTGATGGATTTCCTCCACTACCCTTCAGCCTTTTGAGCCAGTAGCGTTGTCCACCTTTTTTGAACGTATCACATCGCCGATTTGAATCAGTGCCTAACCAAGAATAGATGACGTTTCGGCTTTTACTACACTTATGTAATTATTAATGTGAATTAACTAGTCACCTAAGTGTTTTCAGAATAATACTCATCTTATCAACTCTACTCCATCACTTAGACGACTAGACATCACATCCTATCAATTACACAGACATTGATGAACATAGTTCATCAAAGCACAAGCCCTTTCATGCCCTTCCGACGGATCCGAACTTCAACTCCCTTTAAGAGTACATTCGGTGTTTTAACTGAACGAACCAGAAACTCAATCGGGGCTTGTTCATATTTAGTTAAACTTAACATATCAGGATTAAGGGTTTAAAATAGTGAAAACATGATTATGAAGTCAAAAGCCAAACTAAGGTGCTAGAATAGTGAAAACAAAGTAAAACATGCCAGACGCCCGTTTGGAACCCTATGGACGCCCGTCCATAATCAGACGCCCGTCCACTAACCTTGGACGCCCGTCCGCCAAAAACAGCTACATCCTGAATCAAAAATCTGAACTCAAACGCCCGTCTACCTAATGCAGACGCCCGTCTGAGCTACTAGGGTCTCAGACGCCCGTCTGCTTAGTGCAGACGCCCGTCCGACTGGGTTTTTCCCAAAACGCTAAAACCTTCACGACTCAATTTCTGAATCGTTTCTAACCAAATTAACATTGATTTCAACTCAATAAAACGTATAAAACATATCTAAACTTCTATGATCCTTTGATCAACGAAAAAGCACGTCTTTATTGTATCTACGCATCACAAAACATGATCTAAACTACAATAACAGTAATTGGAATTGTAGGAAGAGCCTCTTACCTTTTAAGCAAGCTTAATCCAACTCCAAACTCAGAAAAACAGCAGCAAAACTGATCCTTTTCTGCAGGAAAACATGTGTGATAAATCCAAACTTAGATTAGATTCAATCACACGCTTCTAAACGACAAAACTACGAATTGATGAGTTTGAGCCCATCAAACTCGAAGGTAAGCTGAATTAGGGCTTACACATACCTTATCAAAGCTCCAACTTTCTGCAATCAAAACGTTGCCTTCTTCACAACGATTCCGGTGCTCGACTCTGATCTGAAAACCGTCAAGAATTGACTTAGCAATCGATGAACAAAACTCTCAGCCTTAACCTTGCTCTCTCTCACACGCAGAAGGTGAGTTTTGGAGGTGGAAAATCTGATTAAAAGATTATGGGGCTGATTAGGTTGATTTTTCCATAAATATGGAAAATCCTAAATTTACCTAATTTCACTGATTTTCCTTAATCACCCTTATTAAATCAGATTTTCTTCCCCTTAAATATATGCATATATTTCGAAACTTTACATATATTTAACTAAATAATTAAACTCCGAATAAAAGGAACCGAACCCAATATTTCGTTTTCGCAAAATGACACGTCTGCCCTTTCCTAAAAATCGGAATATTACACTTTAACACTTCCAATTCTATCAATACAGATTTGAACACTACAAACAATGTTTTTGAAGGAAAGAAATATTCCGAAACCGATTAATATTTTAAATGTATCATTTTGATAATAACCGTGTATTAGTATTTATATGATAACAGTTTTATATCAAATTATCTGATTATTACAGACAATAAGGACCAATAGAAATTTTATGAAGGCGAAAAAATAGATATAGTATTGTATTCTCCTGATCCGAGAGGGGCGAGTGCACCCTCACACCAGGAATGAAAAAAGGAAGGAAAAATAATTGAAAATAAAATTCGAAAGTTGTGACAACGTGAAAGTGATCATTTATCTTATATTTTCCAGATGACTACAAATCTGTCGCTACATTTGAGGTATTATAGTAAGGTAAAGTATTTAGTTTAAATTTCAATTCATTAGATTTATTTCATCAATATGCATGATTATACAATAGCATTCTGATACTGGTTGTGTCGATGATAAGAATACAAAGCTGATGATATCAATTATTGAAAGATGAATGATATATCATATGAGGATTATCAATTTCCAACAATAGCCTCTAGAAGGCATTAGGATGAATATAAAATTCACAGCACAGGAACAAGAAACTTGAGAATGATAAAAGATGATGACAATCTGTTAGGATCAAGCGTTTACCGTTGTACTAAAACCAATTAGTGGAAGTAAATGCGCTACTATATTTCCTTATACATTCAAGAGTGTGGGCAATTTGTCCCAAAAACCCTTCAAATGTTGACAATCTTTTCAACACTTGCACAACTTTTTCATTTAAGAATGTGGGCAATCATTCCCAGCACCCCCCTCAAGTGTGGGCTATCAGTCCCAACACTTGCACAATATTTATTTTTTAAGGCGGCATAAACTGTGGCAAGACCTGAACAGAATATGCCAGATTGGGTCGAGTGACCCCGATATTGATAAGGCGTCCAATAAGACGTCAGCACGACGTCGGATCACCCAACAGAGATCTGGTGGCGAGTGCCAGCTTATGATTCTGCTCGATGGGAAAGTCAGCTGGTTTGCTCCTAAGTAACCTGGCCTCATGTATATTTCCGCTGATTCAAGAAAATCCCATCTAAGCTCCTCGCACCCTCGATGCCAAGAAAATATTTGAGAGCCCCGAGATCCTTCATTTTAAAACACTTGCCCAAATAAGATTTAAAAACCGTCATCCCCACTTTGTCATTGCCTGCAATGATCATAGCGTTAACATACACAAGCACCACAAGCTGAATACCATCACGAGTCAAAGTAAACAATGAATAGTCAGAGTACGACTGGCCAAATCCATAATCACGCAAAGCGGAGGCAAGCTTTGCAAACCAACTTCGTGGTGCCTGTTTCAACCTATACAACGATTTGCGCATCTTGCAAACCAAATTCGACCCTGGATTTTCAAATCCAGGAGGTGTCTTCATATAGATCTCCTTGTCCAACTCCCTATGAAAAAATGGATTATGGACGTCCATCTGATGAATGTCCCACCGTTTCACCGCGGCGACAGTTAGAACGTTCCGAACCGTTACCATTTTTGCCTCAGGGGTGAAAGTCTCTTTATAATCAATACATTCTTCTTGGTGATGCCCAAAAGGCACTAACCGGACTTTAAGACGCTGTAGTGTGCCGTGCTCTTCATATTTCTCTGTATACACCCACTTAGTCCCCAATGATTTTTTCCTGGGAGGAATAGGTTACAAAACCCTAGTACCTTGATCTTCAAGTGCATGAATTTCTTCTGACATGGCCTTACGCCACCCCTCATGATGCATAGCCTCCTTAAAAGATTTAGGAGGATTACCCATAGTAATTGCTACAATATACTTGCGATGTTTATCAGAAAACTTATCATAATTAATATAATGCATAAGAGGATACGGAGTACCTGAGGAAACTGACGGAACGGAAGAGCGTGGAATGGAACTTTTCTGATCAATCAATGTATGTGTCACAAAATCATGGAAGCGCAAATTCGGAATCTTCTGTCGTCTACCCCTACCCAACTCTTCAGTACTATAACCTGGATGTCGCGGTTGTGTTGAAGGCACTATATTACCCCCAGGATCACATGTGTCAACTGTCATGTCCGTCCCTTCCTTAACCGGAGGATCCGGCATGGGTGGATCCCCGGTAGGAGAGGTATCGAACCCCTGATCTACAATACTAAAATCGTCAAACAAAGGGTAAGAAACTACAGAGGCTTCACTATCTGTCGGTTGAGAAAATGGAAACACATGTTCGAAAAATTTAACATCCCTAGAAACAAAGATCTCCTCCGTATCTTCGTCATACAAGGTCCATCCCTTCTTCACAAACGGGTAACCAAGGAAAACACACTTAAGCCTCCGGCTAAAAAATTTATGAGTGTGACAATGGTCCTGGGCGTAACATAAACATCCTAAAATTCGAAGGAGTGAGAGGTCCGGTTTTTTCCCGACCGTTCTACCCGACCGTTTTGTTGAGGTGTACTAATACATGATGTTTCAAAGATGATACGTTCTTTACGAAAGTATGGAATCAAAGGTCTAATTTATGTTCTATTATCACTATGAACCCGTTTAACGGTAACCTCAAACTGACGAGAAACTAAAGCAATGAAATCCTAGAAAGCAAATTTGACTTCCATTTTGTTCAATGATAAATAAATCCAAACCGAACGAGAATAGTCATCAACAATAGTCAAAAAATACGTTGCACCACATGTCGAGGGTACACTATATGGCCCCCATAAATCACAATATATCAACTCAAAAACACGACTAGCTTTATTCTCACTAATAGGAAAAGGTTCCCGAGGCTGCTTAGCTCAAAAGCAGATATCACATCCACCTTTATGTAATTTTTTGGAAATAGAAACATTAGGAACCTGCCGAAGGACTTTTCTATTAGGTGTCCCAAACGCCAGTGCCATAAATCTACATATTTTCCATCATCAATAGCAAAAACATGAACCTCCGGAACGCCCAAGAACAGAAAAAGTCCATCCACACGCTCTGGCAGTCCAATCAGTGTCCTCGTCCCTCGATCCTGCATAACACATAAATTCCCCGTAAGTTGCAATACACAATCACTGTCATCCTTTAAATGAGTAACCGAAAGCAAGTTGCAATACAATTTTGGCACGTATAAGACATTTTTAAGCATAAATTTCCGGGCAAAATAACTCTCCATTCATGAGTCGCCATAGATGAACTCCTATTGGGTAACCCAATCGGGCACGGAAAAATCGGTTGTGGATCAATGAGGGACTTAAAAGAACCAGTCATGTGATGTGTCGCACCTGTGTCAACAATCCACGCAGACTGAGCTGGTAGTCGATCGTTCGGTTTGAGCAAATCAACGATACTTTTCCATTGGGCAGGGCTGACATTGAAAAGACCTAATTGGTAAGAAGTATCGATCTTTTCATTCATAACAGACATCTTCTCTCCAATATAGAAACCCTAGATGTTCATTTCACAAAAAAACAATACCAAAACGCAGCATTTTGGTCTCGGGTTTATTCTGAGATATTAAATCGTCAAAAAAATTTTCAACCGTTCAAGGTGTACCAAATAAAGAGACGAACACGCCCTCAAAATTTTGTTACGATCGGGGTCCGTTTCAATGTCCGATCGTCACCGGAAAACTTCTGCTACAACAATTAACAAAAGTTCGGTCGTGGGCAATTTCAGAGAAATTGTACCGTTCAATCAAATATTGCACCAATCCAATTGTAGAAGACAAAATTTCGAACAACCCGTCCCAATTTCGTCACGATCGGAGTCCCTTTCAATGTCCGATCGTCGCAGGAAAACTTCTTCAGCAACAATTACTAGTAGTCGGTCGCGGGTAATTTTAGAGAAATTGAACCGTTCATTTAGAAATTCCATTGTTTAGATTGTAGAAGACAAAATTTCAAACAACCCCTCCAATTTTCGTCACGATCGGAGTCCATTTCACTATCAGATCGTGACCTGAATGTTTCAGCTGCAGAGTTAAAAAAACAGCGAATATTTTTTTTCCATTTCTTTTTCAACCTGGCTCTGATACCATGTTAGGATCAAGCGCTTACCATTGTACTAAAACCAATTGGTGGAAGTAAAGGTGCTACTATATTTCCTTATACATTCAAGAGTGTGGTAAATTTGTCCCAACACAATCTTTCTATCATCGAGAGTACGACAATGTACCCGTAACACCCCGAATTTTCAGAAAAGCTAAAACGGTAATTGGGTTGGGGTACTGTGACCAAGTTATTATTTACCAAACTAAATAATTAAAGGTAAAATAAAAAGAGGAATTAACTAGTATAATTAATGGGTATAAAAAGGAAAATAATTCCCAATATCCCTTCATATTACTCTTCACGCAATTTCTGGAATAAAAAAAAAGATGGCATTACGCAAAGCAACGGACGCAGAAAATGGGAAAAAGCAGGAATGTAATCTTTGGAAAATTGAGGTTGATCAATTGAGCACCGATAGTAGAATATTTTGATCACCGCGAGAAGAGGATCGTTTCTATACAAACAGTTTGATAAACGGCAAGCTTTCGATTCTAGCCCTAGTATAGAATTCATGAGTTATTTAGGATTGAACCAGCGTTTTCGGTGATTGGATCGTTTGTTAATCATAGTTCATAATTTGATATCGTAGGGTATTCGTAGAGACGTTTGGAGTTGAGAATTCAAGGCGTTGTTTTCAATTTTGCTTTCAATTTTGTTTTGAAAGATCAAGGTAAAAGGGTGTTCTTAAACGGGTTTATTTCTGTTGTTAAGATGAAATTTTTGCATGTTTGAGGTTGGAATAACGTGTAATTTGATTGGAGTAAGTTACGGGGTCGAAATGGGCTGAATCCGAAGTTCAGGCCGCCAGTGCAAGCGCACTGCGGGCTGGTGCAAGCACACTGACAGACCAGAGACTTGGATTTTTGTTCTGTTTGACGGGTGCAAGCGCACTGAGGGATGGTGCATGCACACCACAATGGCAGAATGTTATGTTTTGTTTCTGAGGTGCTAGTGCAAGTGCACAGAGTGATGGTGCAAGCGCACTGCACCCAGTTTTCCCTTTTTTCTCTTGATTTTGAATATTTGAGTGGTTTGTGTGCATTTGAGGGCATTGCATGTTATTTTACAATGTCTAACATCGACTACTGGTAGCCTTGGCTCGTTACCACAATGGAGACCCTCTGCGGAGAGAAGGTGGGAGCACAGAAAAGGCGTTGTTTAGGCCTTGTAGAACATTGACTCATTAGTCTATGATCATTTTACCACGTGCTAGGTAGTGTAACAAGTTGTCTAGGACAAGAAGTCCTTAGGAAGCCTTATACGTGAATGAATCAGGTGGTCAGAACTTAACTCGTAAATACATATTGTTAGTAATATCATCCGCAACGGAAGCGGTTTAAGGATCTAGATCTATAATTTACACATAATAAAATAACTAGATCTACTCTACAAGGGGGTTGTAGAACATACCACTTGGATCTCAAAATCCAAGTAGAAGAACCGCATTAGGAAGAACAAAAGATGGTGTGAAGAGCACCACGATCTTCCGCACGTGTGATCCAAGCAACTCCCGGTGGAAGGAAATCCTCGTCTCGAATCCTCCCGATATGCTACCTGGAAAACCTCCAAGATTTTCCATCTCACCCTCTAGGCCGAAATTTATCTATCCTCTCTCTAAGAGATGATAGTCGAATTATGTGTGTGTTTTTAGGCTTGTGAGAACTCTGTTTATATATGAGAGTAATCCTTGTCCTCCAAAGATTTTTATTTTGCAAATAAATAAATCCAATTAATAAAAGATAATCCCAAAATATTCTAGAACAAATCTTTATCTTTATTTTTTACCATAAATATTTATCCAATAAATATTTTGTGCACATGTCTTATTAATCCACAACAAAACAATTTCTTGCTCACTAAGACAATGCTTGTGGCCGAAAATACCCCTTGTGACCTAGTCACAATAATTTCGACCATACACACTAAATTGGGCCAAGATTATGAAAAATATCTTTTTCACATGCCCAACTAATTTAATAGTCCACTAAACAATTAATTCACATATCGTTTTAATTAAATTCTAATACAAACTAAATTAATATTATTAGGATTCGATGTCCGAGAATAGCTATGCTATATTGGAGGCACGTCAGGGACCATGGATTAATAATCAGCGTCTCTAATAAATCAAATAAATAATTATCTTACAAACAGAATAATTATATTCGATAAATCAATCACAGGAATATGCCACCATAATCCCATGACTGCACTCCTCCGATTATGAGATTATATTTATCTCCTCACGAGAATGATAATAAGCGTCCATTGATATAATCATTACATATAGATTAATCCTCCATAGACTGTTCATTCTAAATCGGGAAGTTACCGTTAACCCTTTTTAGAACCTCTTATCCTTATTTACCATTAACCCCCTAGTGATCAATTAATTCATACACCTCACTGGTAGCTAATCAGTGTAATATGAACTCGTACGATCGATCAGTTTCTAGGATTAAGAAATAAGGAAACTGTCTATCTACTTCCATAAATGGAAGGGAATGGATTCTGTATCTGTGATAACACAGACTACTCACTCAATCCAGTACAATGCCAAGATGGGGTAATTCAGATCACAGACTCAGTGTAATCCTTAACCGTCAAGTCAAACCTCATACTGATTCAAGCAGTTGACTATGATCACCTCAGGATTAAGATATATCCATAAATATGATCATCGATTCATTCGATTAGACTTCTCGATTACGGAATTATATCGTGAATTCTAATCAAATCGGTCCAGCCCTATATGATATATCTATCATATATAAATGCCCCAATTAGGTTCTCTTAACCGAAAGTCTTGATAAGACAATCACACCTATTGTGTTATGGGCGCATTAATAGCACGTTAAAGAAGAGACCCGATACTCTCGATTAACTTCACTACGGGCTAATTTTATTTTAAGTACATCTTCACTAACTCAATCCTCCCGTGTATATCCCATACACTGAGTTAAGTGATTACATAAACGATATACTTTAGGGTTTTCTGTAGTGTAAATACTATTGTCACATCGGTGAATATGAGAATAATAAATATTAATAATAATATCATTTCATTTATTAAATAAAACAATTACAAAATTGTCTTTCGGGCATCACACCTAACAATCTCCCACTTGCACGAAAGCATGCGATTAATTGTTTTAGAGCACACCCTATTATTAAAATACAGCAAACTACATCTCACACTTGCTCTAAAGCAATGGAGATCCATCCCATAACCAATTCAGATTCCAAAGTATACTCCGAGTATGCTGGCTATAGGATAGGTCAGTGACTCGGGGAGCACCTATATCTGAATGTCATGAGTCTTAATGATCAGTTAGGTTGTCGGGTCGAGACGATTCGTAAAATCGAAACGTTGCCGGTCTTTCTAATGATTTGGTACTTTCCAAATATGCTTTTGACCTCTAGTGATTTCGGAAATCCTTATAAGCTACCCCTTCATCGTTTGCACAATGATGTGGTATCGGCTTCAAAATCTAGAATCGCTCCCAGATATGAAAAGGAAATCCGCAAGCTATCTCGCCTCCCTAGCCGCTACGAAAAGCCGTTAATTAACCAACTAGTTAAAGTTGAAATGGCGTTACTGGATTTCTCCAGTCAATAGCTTCAACACATGAGCTAAACACTGAGCCCGAGATCGACTTAACGATCATCCTTAATCTGACTTAAAGTCAGAATCAGTGTATCATACATATCCAAGTTCACACCTGAATATACTCGCATATTATTCCTTGTTCTCTCAAGATACTAAAGGACATGATAAACTTGCTTTGTTAACTGCCGAATCTAAGATTCGATCAAAATTGACGTTCAATAACCTGACCATCTCTTGTCACAAAGAGAATCCATCCCATTTCTCTTTATCCGAAGATTTAGAGAGTCATCCCTGAGGCATAGGGTGGAAATTCCTCGTTGAATGTTCCATACACAGATGCATCATCTTAACCAATAAGATGGATGGGAAGCCAGTGATTGATTCTAGTGAATTTGACCGAATCAAACTCTTTAGAATGTTGTCCAAATTGTGTTGTAGAGAATTGTGGCATTGTCAGATTCTAACTTCAGATAACACACCCATGTTGTTGCCAACAGGTGCAGTGTCATCCTTCACAAACACTAATATATATTTATATATTCACTACTGTACTAAAATTGATATCCAGTCAACAAAAGACCTATCAATATTCTGGTCAATGCCACATATTTTAGAAACATGTGACTTATAATGACCAAGAGGTTTCTTGTTATCCACAAAGGACATCAGCCTTGACAGTCATCCTGTCATAAGTTCATAAGTCGCAGGGAATCACCCCTATTTTCTGCTTTCGAACGAAATCATGCAATACTAAGTGGTAAGAGAGTCCAAGGTCTGATTAACTCTCTACAGCTTAGGGAATCACCCCTAGACCACTAAGCTTTGCACTGAAAGATGAACTTTCCTAATCATTCTTCTCTTTTCCATGTAGATCCAATTACTCTCACTGGGCCTGAGACACTCAGATGGTTCTTCAAGAGGATGAACAGCTCTGGAGTACAAAACTCCATTCACAGGGTTATGGCATGTAAACCAACGTCTATGATCAGAATCCTATACAGCTCACAAAAGAGCCATAGGTCATCAATCGATCCTGTAGACCAGTAAGTCCACAGAACCCGTAATGGGTAATGAAGAAACCATACTCCCACTACATTCTAGGTGGATCGACTTTCTAATCTAGTTCAGTAGTATTTTAGTGTCAGCACAAACAACCAATGTTGGATGTGGTCTGATTTTAATCAGTTAGTAACTACCTTGAGTAAACGTACTTCAAGGTTTAAGGTTTTACTGTTCATAGACTCTATCATAAAGGATGCAACAGTATGAAAGTCCCTTCCCGATCTCAAGAATCTTATAACAAACCTTTTTCTCAATGCTACAAGATATATAACGATTGGTCACTGACCGAACGTGTGCGCGAAGTTCCCAGATCTACCTTCAAGCACCGTGTGATAAATGCTTATATTTATGGAAGTGGGGTGAACTGAATCCACACCTTATCCGTCAATTCCAATGTATATTCTAGGTAGACTTCTCGGTCTTACACTTCAATGTAAACCGGAATTTCACTTCTAATATCTTTATTGAGTTAAGCAGTGTATTGTAGCACATCTACAACTATGTAAAGCAATTCAACGGTTTCTCCCTTTGTGAAAGCATTTCACTATGAGGCAGGCCGAGCATCAGTCCGTAGGACTATGTGATGGCCCATTTCTGAGTATAGAATACTCCATCTCCGACAAAATCAGAGACACCTCAGAATATTTTGGATAATCTTACCGGAGTGTTTGAGTAGTTGTCAGACTTGAAGTCACAACTCATAAGCTCCCACTAGCTTGTATTTTTTTCATAAGACTCCGAAGGTCATCATGAACAAGCGGTGTTACTTCTTTATAACCATTAAGGATCTAGATCTATAATTTACTTCTTTATAATATCATCCGCAACGGTGTTACTTATGAGGATCTAGATCTATAATTTACAAGCGATTTAAGGAAGCGATTAATTTACAAGCGGTGTTACTTCTTTATAACCATTAAGGAAGCGATTTAAGGATCTAGATCTATAATTTACACATAATAAAATAACTAGATCTACTCTACAAGGGGGTTGTAGAACATACCTCTTGGATCTCAAAATACAAGTAGAAGACCCGCAATAGGAAGAACAAAAGATGGTGTGAAGAGCACCACGATCTTCCGCACGTGTGATCCAAGCAACTCCCGGTGGAAGGAAATCCTCGTCTCGAATCCTCCCGATATGCTACCCGGAAAACCTCCAAGCTTTTCCCTCTCACCCTCTTGGCTGAAATTTATCTATCCTCTCTCTAAGAGATGATAGTCGAATTATGTGTGTGTTTTTAGGCTTGGGAGAACTCTCTTTATATAGGAGAGTAATCCTTGTCCTCCAAGGATTTTTATTTTGTAAATAAATAAATCCAATTAATAAAATATATTCCCAAAATATTCTAGAACAAATCTAGAATAATCTTTATCTTTATTTTTTACCATAAATATTTATCCAATAAATATTTTGTGCACATGTCTTATTAATCCACAATAATTTCGACCATACACACTAAATTGGGCCAAGATTATGAAAAATGCCTTTTTCACATATTTAATTATTTAGCCCAACTAATTTAATAGTCCACTAAACAATTAATTCACATATCGTTTTAATTAAATTCTAATAAAACTAAATTAATATTATTAGGATTCGACGTCCGAGAATAGCTATGCTATATTGGAGTTACGTCGGGGACCATGGACTAATAATCAGCGGCTCCGATAAATCAAATAAATAATTATCTTACGAACTGAATAATTATATTCGATAAATCAATCACAGGAATATACCACCATAATCCCGTGACTGCACTCCTCCGATTATGAGATTATATTTATCTCCTCACGAGAATGATAATAAGCGTCCATTGATATAATCATTACATATGGATTAATACTCCATAGACTGTTCATTCTAAATCGGGAAGTTACCGTTAACCCTTTTTGGAACCTCTTATCCTTATTTACCATTAACCCCCTAGTGATCAATTAAATCATACACCTCACTAGTAGCTAATCAGTGTAATATGAACTCATACAATCGATCAGTTTCTAGGATTAACAAATAAGGGAACTGTCTATCTACTTCCATAATGGAAGGGAATGGATTCCGTATCTGTGACAACACAGACTACTCACTCAATCCTATACAATGCCAAGATGGGGTAATTCAGATCACAAACTCAGTGTAATCCTTAAGCGTCAAGTCAAACCTCATACTGATTCAAGCAGTTGACTGTGATCACCTTAGGATTAAGATATATCAATAAATATGATCATCGATTGATTCGATAAGACTTCTCGATTACGGAATTATATCGTGAATTCTAATCAAATCGGTCCAGCCCTATATGATATATCTATCATATATAAATGCCCCAATTAGGTTCTCTTAACCGAAAGTCCTGATAAGACAATCACACCTATTGTGTTCTGGGCGCATTAATAGCACGTTAAAGGAGAGACCCGATACTCTCGATTAACTTCACTACGGGCTAATTGTATTTTAAGTACATCTTCACTAACTCAATCCTCCCGTGTATATCCCATACACTGAGTTAAGTGATTACATAAACGATATACTTTAGGGTTTTATGTAGTGTAAATACTATTGTCACATCGGTGAATATGAGAATAATAAATATGAATAATAATATCATTTCATTTATTAAATAAAACAATTACAAAATTGTCTTTCGGCCATCACACCTAACACATATATGGTTGTCTAAAAGCTAAAATGTCAAAATCACTAGTAAGGAACGTTTCTAAATAAAAGCATGGGATTCTTACAGCCCTCTTGAAGCTATTTGTCAATAAGCCAACGTGTAACTGCAACTTGAAGACCTAAGTCCATGCCCTTTTGAGATATCCTTAATATGTCTCGGTGCATTCTCATCATTCACAGTGTACTTTGGTATTGATGTAACAAACCTTATTTGCGTGAGGATATACTACGGAGCTAGTAGAGGGTGAGAGAGCTGTACTATTACAACATATGTGGTAGTGAATGTAGATGATGCCATGTTACATGCACATACCCTTGTTTATTTTGGGTAACCGTTTCTTCTACCCTTTACTAAATACAAAAGTACTTACCCCTCTTCTATTTCTTTTGTTCCCACCCCGAGAAGGTGGTTGACGTGATGATGATGATTTTGGTTATGACGACGGAGTTGACAAAGCTTGTAATATTCCGATTATCGGGAAAAGGCAAACCTGTCAATTTGTTAAAACGAAATATTATAATTCTTACTTCTATTATTTGGAGTTTAGTATTATGTTATTATTTATATATGGGTCGAAATATTCACAAGTAAATTAAGGGAAATTGTGATTTCTTTTCCTTAATTAAAAAAGGGTAATTAAGAAAAAGGCTATTAGGTTTTATTTTTGGAATTTTCTTTTTAAGAAAAGATAAATCCCATTATACTATAACCTAATAACAAAATCATATTTCACTTTCACGTAAAAGCTCTGAAGCTTAGAAAAAGAGGCCAAGATACTTTTATTGATTTCTGAAGCAATCTTCAACCGTTTTCCGATCCGAGAGAAGCGTTGGAATCATCGTGAAGGGGGCATCGTTTCAACCAAAGAAAGTTGAAGCTTTGGATAAGGTATGATTTTACCCCTAAGGGCTGTTCTTGATCATTCATGATCATCTTTTGTTCGTATGATCGTAGTTTGATCGTTTTGAAAGACTTTGATCAATTGAACTCGTTTTTGGGATTGATCATATAGGTAATTGTATGAACGATCAAGGTTTTGCTGCGGTTTTTCTGCGATTCAAGTTGGTTTATCTTGCTAGATGGTAAGAGGGTCTTTCTACAAGTTGATTACAGTTTATTAGGGTTTATGTTAAGATTGAGATGATTAATATGATAGATTTTCTACCATTGTGTTGCCTAAATATTTAGAGTTGTTATGGTAGATAAAAGTTATGTTTTTCTAAGTTTTTCTGAGTATTATGATGTTGGACAAGTTTGAGAACGATTAGGAATCGATTAGAGGTCAAAAACTGAGTTTCTTGAGTTGCCGCGCTTGGTGCGGGCGCACCAAGCCCAGTGCGGATGCAATGGAGAACTAGAAAGTGAAATTTTACGTACAAAGAGCTGGTGCATGTGCACCAGCCCCAGTGCTGGCGCACTGGATGACCAGAAATCTAGTTTTTACGTACTGAGGATCAGTGCGGGTGCATTGGACCTCCTTTTGATGAAAAAGATGATTTTTAGCTGTGACATGAATCCTAAATGTTAATACTTGATCTAATAACATTAATTAAACATAAACAAGCCCCGATGGAGTTCTGATGTGTTTGGTTCCAGCACTGGACGTACTCTTAAAGTGATTTGAAGTCCGGGACCGTCGGAATGCCATGAAAGGGCTTACGCTTTGGTGAGCTAGAATTCATCAATGTCTGTGTAATTTCTAGGCCTTGTCCATGTCTAGAGGTCTAGGATTGAGAGTTGAGTTATGAGCTAGCTTACTTGAAAACAACTAGGTGGCTAGTTAATAACTAATGATGATTACAGACTTGACTAGTAAAAGCCTAAACATCATGTCATTCTTGGATAGGCACAAGTTTATATCACAATGTGTAGGCTTTCGGATAAAACGAGTAAACTTGTTGGCCTTTCCAGAGGCACCAGGAGTAGAGGGTACTCATGGATTGATAACTTTTCTGGCTATTAGAGGGCACCAGGAGTAGAGGGACTTTACCGAAGGCGTATACTATCGGGACTAGCCCGTGGCTATTGGTGTGATCCACTAATAGGTTACACCCAGATACTTTGTGGTGAATCACACAATGCGTAGTGTCCTAGAATACGTATGTAACAAAGATAAGCTAAGTTAGAAACAGTTAGTCATGACATGTTGATGGACATGAAGTGAACCCTACATTGAGTCAGTCTCATAAAGATAATAATATAACTTAAAACATGTCAAGGAGCCTTAGTTAATTTGTAACGTCTACCTCTTATTGAGTACTTTGTATTTACCTCAAATACATTGTTTTCTATGTGTTTAGGGGAGAGAAGATGGACAGGTAGACCCAGAGTTCGAGGCAGACTTTGATTACGACGTTTGAGGACGCCGGAGTTGAAGCGTTTACTTATTCTGTTTTCTTTTATATACATTAGATACATTCTTATTTGGGAAACATTGTATTTTCTTTTAGTATACTATTGAAGGTTTCATACATTTTAGTTTTCATTTGGCTGTCCAATGTAATAAATGTTACATTTCTATCTTTAGTATGTCGAGTTCTTCTCATAGTGTCATTTATGGTGTTTACTGAGTCTTTTCAGCTTCCTTTTTGCTTAACTCGATACAACGTAGTAGAGGCTTACATGTAATATTAGATTTATTTAATATTATACGTGCTGAGCGTTTTGTTTCCTGATAAGGACTCGGTATCCAGGAGCGGAGCGTTACAGTTGGTATCAGAGAGAAGCATCTTTTAGGCTTCCTTCTTTTAAGATAAGTATTCTTTAGACCTCTTACTAACGTTTTAGTTTTCTTTGATCATCAAGATGGTGTTCACTAGAAACGGAGTGGGTGTTGAAGCTTCAGGAGTACGACGTGAGAGTCCAACCCCGGTTGTGGGAGACAGTTTTGTGAGGCGGAATCCTTCACCTCACCCGAACCCCACTCCACCCCCTCATACTACGACCCCCACACCTCTATCTCAGTGGAGTCTGTCACCGTGACCACGTCAGGATCCTACACCACGACCTCAACCAAGGTATAACTTTATCTATGATGAACTTAGGGAAGCCCCTATCCGTGTCACTGTAGTAGGGGACATTCCACCAGTCTACATTCCACCAGCAACCAACATTTACCCTCCACCAGTGAGTGTCCTCCACCTATAAGCCATACTTCTCCACCAGTTTTTCATCATCAGCAACATCAGACCTTTTATCCACCAATAGTAGGCCACACTCCTCGACCTACTATACGTCTTTCACCATATTCTGATCATCATCAAGGATTGGGTTATCCACCTTACGGTTTCTATCAACAACCACCATACCAACAACAGCCTTACCAGCAGCAATTACCTCTTGGATATCCTCTAGTGTAACCACCAGTCCCACCAGTTAAACCGGCTTTTGAGCAAGCACCACTAGTTGATTTGTACACAAGGCTAAGAAGGAACAATGTACAAGACTTCTTTGGGAATGTGGAACACTCAAAGGCTGATGAGTGGTTAAGGATTTTCGAGAAGGCTTGCTGAAACATTCAAGTCCCTGAAACTGAGATGGCCCAGTTGGTAGATGGTTTTTTTTTGGGTGCAGCTGAAGCATGGATTGATGCCATAGAAAGTAGTAATGGAAACGTGACTGACTGGGAAGGCTTCAAGGATATGTTCTACAATGAGTACTTCCCAACAACAGTGCAAGCAGACAAGGCGAGCCAGTTCTTAAAACATTAGCAGGGTACTTATATGATGGTATCTCAGTACACCAACAAGTTCACTGAGTTGGGATGGTTTTACCCTAATCTTATGAAGGTTGAAGAGAGAAAGATGGCACTCTACAAAGAAGGATTATCCTATGAGATACAATATGGTATGTTGGGTTTCACGGCAAGAAACATGGTTGAATTGTTGAATAAGGCTTTGGATGTTGAAACCTTCAAGAAAAAGCCTACCATTCTTATTGGACTAAAAAGACCTTTGGAGAGTCACCAATTAGAAGATCAAGAAGCACCTCAGCAGCAAGATGAGAAAAAGGATTATGGCACCTCTAGCGGCTAGGTCATCCGGCAGCGCAGTGGGATGTCCAAAGTGAAAAAGGAATCACTCCGGGGAGTGTCAGGCAGAAACGAATGGTTGTTATCATTGTGGAGACCCTGGACATTACACAAGGCAGTGTCTTATGCGGAACACAAAGGAAAGTCGAGGAAATGGCAATGGAGGTGCGACTCGACCAACAAGGGTGTTTGTTATGGATGCAACCATAGCAGGTACCTTTTTGTTCATTTGTTATCTGAAAATATTCTTATGACATGAATCAAATTCACGTTGTGATTATAGTTAAGTAAATGAACTAACTATTAGGCACATTAATACTGGGTAACATAGCTATATCAACAATAATTAATTCGCGAGTGTCAAAACCATTGTGTTAAGTAAGATTGCTAGCAAGTTAATCTACCCCTCAACCTTTTAGGAAACATTTATGGACGACATCCGGGTATAGTGAATTAGATAAGGCTGAAGCATTGGGCAGAGGATTAGTTAGTGCGCTTCAGTGGTTCAGGAGTGTTTGGTCAGTCGGTTACTTGTGCATGAGTTTGGAACAATTTGGAGACAATTAGCATTTGACACTCAGGTAAGCAAGACTAGTTTGGTAACCGTGGGGAACAAGTGAAGCTTTGGTTTGGTTTGTGTTGAAGGAGAAGTTGCTAAGGAATGTCAATGGTTTGAGTACGATCAAGTTTTGAGGACGAAACTCCTTTTAAGAAGGGAGGAATGTAATATTCTGATTTTCGCGAAGGGCAGACGGGTCAATTTGTGAAAACGAAATATTATTATTCTTACTTCTATTATTTCGAGTTAAGTATTTTGTTATTATTTATATATGGGTCGAAATTTTCAAAAGTAAATTAAGGGAAATTATCATTTCTTTTTCTTAATTAAAAAGGAGATTAAGGAAAAGGCTATTAGGTTTTATTTTGGGAATTTTCTATTTAAGAAAAGCCAAACCCCTTTATACTATAGCCAAATTACAAAATCAGATTTCACTTTCACATAAAAGCTCTGAAGCTTAGAAAAAGTGGCCAGTAAACTTTTCATGATTTCTGAAGCAATCTTCAACCGTTTTCAGATCTAAGAGAAGCGTTGGAATCATCGTGAAAGGGGCATCGTTTAAACCCAATAAAGTTGAAGCATTTACTAAAGTATGATTTCACCCATAAGGGCTGTTCTTGATCATTCATGATCATCTTTTGTTCATATGATCGTAGTTTGATCGTTTTAGAAGACTTTGATCAATTGTAACTCGTTTTCTGGATTGATCATATAGGTAATTGTGTGAAAGATCAAGGTTTTGCTACAGTTTTTCTAAGATTGAAGTTGGTTTATGTTGCTAGAAGGTAAGAGGGTCTTCCTAAAAGTTGATTACGGTTTATTAGGGTTTATGTTAGGATTAAGATGATTAATATGCTAGAATTGCTACCTTTCTATTGACTAAAGATTTAGAGTTGTTATGGTAGATAAAAGTTATGTTTTTTTGCCTTTTTCTGAGTATTATGATGTTGGACAAGTTTGAGAATGATTAGGGACCGATTAGGGGTCAAAAACTGAGTTTTTGGAAGTTGATGCGCTTGGTGCGGGCGCACCAAGGCCAGTGCGGACGCACTGGAGAGCTTGAAAGTGAAAGTTTACATACAGAGAGCCGGTGCATGTGCACCAGCTCCAGTGCTGGTGCACTGGACGACCAGAATTCCAATTTTTATGTACAGATGCTCAGTGCGGCCACACTGAACCCGGTGCTGGCGCACTGGACCTCATTTTTTATGAAAAAGATAATTTTTAGCTGTGATATGAATCCTAAATGTTAATCCTTGATCTAATAACATTAATCAAACATAAAGAAGCCCCGATTGAGTTCTGATGTGTTTGGTTTTTGGCACCGGACGTACTCTTAAAGGGAGTTGAAGTGCGGGACCATCGGAAAGGCATGAAAAGGCTTGTGCTTTGGTGAGCTAGAGTTCATCAATGTCTGTGTAATTGCTAGGTCTTGTCCGTGTCTAGAGGTCTAGGAAAGAGAGTTGAGTTGTGAGGGAGCTTACTTGAAAACAACTAGGTGGCTAGTTAATATCAAATGATGATTACATACTTGACTAGTAAAAGACTAAACATCATGACATTCTTGGATAGGCACAAGTTTATATCGCAATGTGTAGGCTTTCGGATAAAACGAGTAAACTTGGTGGCCTTTCTATAGGCACCAGGAGTAGAGGTTACTCGTGGATGGATAACTTTGCTGGCCATTTGAGGGCACCAGTAGTAGAGGGAATTCACCGAACGCGTATACTATCAGGACTAGCCCATGGCCATTGTTGTCATCTACTAATAGGTTGAACCTAGATACTTCGTGGTGAGTAGCACCATGCGTAGTGCCCTAGAATGCGGATGTAACAAAGATAAGCTAAGGTAGAAACAGTTAGTCATTACTTGTAGATGGACATGAAGTGAACCCTACATTGAGTCGGTCTAATAAAGATAATAATTTAACTTAAAACATGTTAAGGAGCCTTAGTTAATTTGTAACTTCTACCTCTTATTGAGTACTTTGTACTTACCTTAAATGCATTGTTTTTTTATGTGTTTGGGGGAGAGATGGACAAGTAGACCCAGAGTTCGAGACAGACTTTGATGACGACGTTTGAGGAAGCCGGAGTTGAAGCGTTTACTTATTCTATTTTATTTTATATACATTAGATACGTTGTTATATGGGAAACATTGCATTTTCTTTTAGTATTCTATTGAAGTTTTCGTATGTTTTAGTTTTCGTTTGTCTTTCCAATGATGTTACATTTCTATATTCAGTATGTCGAGTTCTTTTATAGTAGCATTTATGGTGTTTGCCGAGTCTTTTTAGCTTCCGTTTTTCTTAACACGATACGACGTAGTAGAGGCATACATGTAATATTATATTTATTTAATTTTATACATGTCAAGCATTTAATTTCCGGGTAAGGACTCAGTATCCGGGAGCGGGGCATTTCAAAGCTGATGCTTGAGCTCTAAAGTTATGATGACTTGGATATTTATCTTATGGACATTTAATCATTCAGCTTTGAGACATAGACTTAGTACCTTTTCTATTTTCATTTGGGATGTTAGCCGAACAACATTTACTTGGTTGTTTTGTCTTTTCAATTTTCTTAGACATTGATTGGGACTGGTGATCCGTTGTTTGTCGTTTGACATTCTTTTCCGAGTTATGCTTAGTTTTATTTTATACCGCTTACTGTGATTAATTTTTATGAGGCTTATGTATATATTACTTTTGACGTTTTACGAAGTTAATATTGTCCGGAACGGGGCATCACAGTCGGTAATAGGGTGAATGTTCCTGTCTTACGTCTAAGTTCGTAGCTTAAGTTGAATTTTGTAAGTCTCTTTAGCTGCTTAGCTGACCCTTTTTCCTGTTATATGGCTAATAAACTACTAGGTGCACTTGTAAGTTAGTCCGTTAAGCAATCAATCCTTACGGATAAAGTCTTTAAACAAAACCACGTCACCCAGGATTAAGTGAAGGCCCTCTATGTAAAGCTTTGGGATCGGAGTCTTATCCCTACACCTTAAGTTGAGGTCCTCATGGTTGAATTTTCTTTACACTCCCTATTGTGACATCTCCGCTTCCCTTTACACCTCAATGTCAAAGCCTACACTTTTTCTTGACCGGCCCTTGTAGAGAATGATGTCCAACTCAACTTTGCACCTCCTCAGCTCCTCTTCATTATTGCTTGGTTTGTGTTTAAAAATATTCTACATGAACTCCATATACAATTCTATCCTTTTCAAGTGCTACTTCCACGTTTCAAATATTAGTGTTAAAAGTTTCTTTCTTTCGCATATAGTTTTCATCATCATCGTGGTTGGCTTTATCCAACACGAGTGAATGCCTTTTGTTTCTTTGTTTGCCGTTCCTGGAAACCCATTTCCCCTACCCCAAAAATTCATAAAATTTTCGGCACGATAGACAACTGTTTTGTCTACAACTTCTTTTTTTTATATCAACTCGATAATCATTATGGGTTGTTCAGAAAATCAATGTTAATTCCGGACACTCTGTCCAGAAAATATGTAGCAGCACCTTCATTTTATCTTCCGGTTTGAACTGATTAAACACCTTCAAATTACCTGAAGCTTTGATATGTTCCTTACAACACATTTATCTAAAAATTTCCTTTTGGAATTAAGTTCAAATTCTTTTTCGTTTGATCGCAATCTACAATTCAAATAAGTGTTTACAAATCTGGAAATTCTGACAGCTTCTGCATTCGGCAAAAATAATTGTTTTGGACCGGCTTTTGTCTTCCAAAAATTCTAATATTTTGCTATCACCTATCAAACTCCATTATCAAAATCTTTTCTCTTTTGACCGTATGCGAAATCTTTTTACTTTGGGCTACACAAGGCGATGATATCAGTTCTGGAGTAAATATCAACTCCAACTGCCAAAAAGGAACCCTCATCTCTTGACTGACAAGTGATGATTTTTATGCTCTTGAATTTTCCCCCGAATTTTGATCTTCTTCTAGGTTAATCCATTTAGTAGGATGCTTGTAAAGCTAACATTATTGTTTCTTTTGCAGTTATAAACAAGCACCAAGACGCTACCTTCCAGTATGCCACACTTGAAGTTCAAACTTTTTTTATGCATTCTTCGATCATGCCTTTTCTAGTAAGTTACCTCTCATTTGACTCCTCACTTGAGTTCTTGAGTTCAATAACTTCTCATCATCTGTTATGTGTAGTGCCCGAAAGACAATTTGTGTAATTGTTTTTAATAATGAATGACAGAATTTATCTCACTTTATTACTTGCTTTGTGCTTGTAAAGTAATACACTGCTGCAAACCCTAAGTATATATGTATGTAACCACTTAACTCAGTGTATGGATTACATGTGAGGATTGAGTTAGTGGTGATATACTTAAACTGGTAGTCCGTGGTGAACTTAATCAGAGTTTAGGGTCTCTTGATTAAAACACCAATAATGCGCCCAGAACACCTTAGGGTGTGATAGTCTTATCCGGATTGTCGGTAGAGGGTACCTATGTGGGGCATTTATATATGATGGCATTCATATAGGACTGGACCGATTTAATCTGAATTTCTCGATATAATTCCGTAATCGAGGAATCTTTTTAAATCATTAGATGATCGTATATGGATCAACCTTAATCCCGAGGTGATCTGTGGTGCCGCTTGTCTCGGGGTAGTGTTTGATGTGTTAGTTACGGTTCACTTAGATATGTGTTCCAAGCCACTTCGCATTGGCACTATCTCCCGATGAGTGAGTAGTTCGATTTTCACAGACAAGGAATCCATTCCTTCCGCGGGAAGTAGAGAGACGAGTCCCCTTATTTGTTAGTCCTAAGAAAGTGATCGATCCCGGGAGTTCGCATTTGACTAATTAGCTACTAGTCAGTTATGCATACTAATTGATCATCAGGGGGTTAATGGTAAATAAGGATAAGATATTCTAAGTGGGGTTCACGGAGACTTCACACTCAGAATGGACAGTCTATGGAGGGTTAATCCGTATGTAGTGATTATATCAATGGACGCTTATTCACTCTATGGGTTGAGTATAAGTATACATCTATAATCGGTAGAGTTCAGTTTCGGGTTTATGGTGGCGTATTCCCGTAATTAATAATTAATGTACTTATTCTGTTCGATGAATAATTAATTATTGGAGCTACTGGTTATAGGTCCATGGTCCCCGATGTGGCTTCTGTAATTCGGACTAATAATCTTGTTATTTGGGCCTCAGTGATAATTTGGGCTAATTAATTGATATGCGAAATATTATTTAGTTGGGCTAAATAATATAATACACAGAAAAGACATTTTCTGTGGGCCTAAACCCTAGGTGTGTGTGGCGCCTCCTACCTCTTAAAATGCAAGAATTGATTTTCTTGTGTGACTAATTATTTACTTGGTAAGTGATTAATTAATAAAAGATAATTGATTTGTAATTGATTGATTGATTAATCACAATATTTTATAAATGGAATTATCCTTTATTGTGATATCTTTTTAATTAATTATTTAATTAATTAGAAACATGGAGGCTAAGGATTTACTCTCCTATATAAAGAGAGTTCTTCCAAGACATATGGCAATGCAATATTTCGAGATACACACTAAAAAAAAGAGAGAAAAATTTGTTTCTTGTCTTGGGTTTCTGGTTGAAGAAAAACCTGGAGTTTTTCTTGGTGTTGTATATCAAGGAGGTTCGTGTATCAAGAAGGGTGTCCACCAACCGCCGTTTGGAGAACACATTGGAAGATCTTGGCTTATCTTCGTACTATTGGTAACATGATCTTAACCCCCTTGTAGTAGTTTAAGTCCTTTAATTATGTATTGTGATATATAAGTCGTGATCCATCCACTGCGCGTAGATCTAACTCGTTTAGATCTAAGAACCTGCATCCTTCATCATCTTCTGTCATGCATTACCTCAAAACATATCTCCTTAAGGCTTTCTTTTGAACTGGTCCTTACATTTTCTTTTTCAAATTGAAGAAGCAAGTTACCTCATACTTTGCATTGTTACACTCACATTTTCCTTTCAAATTCAATTTGATTAAACCCCTTAATGTCAAAAAATTATCCTTACTTGCGTTCATTCTCAGCTTCCCTTCTAAGGGTAGTGTCGATGTTGTATCTCTCTCACCAAATGCTGATTGTTCTTTCAAGGTACGGATCTCAAATTTTTACCAATTATATCTTCAAGTCTACCATGACATCTCTTTTCAATTACTTACCTTTAACTTTCTGGAAAACTATGTTACACCAGTTTCAGGAAGATGATAGTCACTGCCAATACATCTTCTAGGCAATTCTGGCCAGTCAACATTCGAACTCCTAAACATTTATTAATTTCAATCCAAGCTTTCGCACCTCGTACCCTTTCAGCTTTTGATCCCTTTTAGGTGATTTAGAGCCATGAACCGCTAGACACACCTGTTCACTTTGCTTCTTCTATTTTGGTGTTTCTATAGATATTTTGTTACACAAGTTGAAATATTTGTTTTGTTTAAACCTTTTTATTCCCTTATAAGGAATAACCTTGAGCACATATTCTTTGGCATTGTACTATTTCCCTTGAGTTTTGAATCCCTACACCTTTGAATTGGATCATCAATGATCCTTTAAACTTCCTTTGAAAGTTTGAATTAATTATTTGAAATCAAACATGATCCGACAATTCTTAAGCGTCTTTTCCCCTTCAGTTAAAAGCTTGTTTATCGCATACTTTCAAAATTTTGACATTTCCTTTGCAATACCTTGAGGAAATTTTTATCTCCCTTTCAATCTCGCAATAACCTAACCTATATTTGAATAATGCAAACTTTGACATTTCTTGACAAGTTTCTATTCCATTATGAGACCTTTTGGCGTACTTCAATTGGCCCCATAACTATTTCATGTGGAGATTCCTATCCTCTTCTTGATTTCTCAGTTGTTTAGCCTTTCTCATGCTCGACCTTGCACCATTGCTTGTTTTTCTGTTGTGGAATGATTCCTCTACAACATTCATGCAAATTGGGGACTTTCTTAATTCGCCAATAGCCATTAAGTTAATCAATTCATTAAAGATTAAGGACACTTGTCAGATGTTCTAAAATCCAATATCCGTTTCCTCTTATATTAAATGTTTTCAAGTCCATCATGTGATGTTTCCCTTAACGTCCCCACTTTCTAAGGGCTTGCAGAAAAGCTCGTTATCCTTCTTCCAAGTGGTATGAGTTCCTTTGCAGACCACCGTATCTTTCAAAATTCAACCTTTTTAAAAGCATTTCATCTACAAGATAATACTTTTGCTTTTTATTTTGGTGGTTATGATTTATACTATGATACAACGCTCATCCTTCAATCTTGAACTAATCTCTTACTTACACCAACCTGGAATAACCTTGTTTTTTTTAACCCATGCAACCTCCCTTGTTTTGAAAACTTATTGCCTCTTCTTTGGCTTACCAAGTTGACATGCAACCCTGGTGCACAACTTGTCACTTCTCAACTTTATTTGTTTTCCAAGTTAACCCTTATGTGCATGAAGACTAGATCAGACCGTCAGAGAGAAAGTATGGCAATTGTATGTTCTCCTTCCCTCTTAGTTTCAGAAAGCCTTCATTTTGGATATTTGCAGTTTTACAGCAAGCTTGTGCCGCAGTAATGGAATTCGAGATCAAAAAGAGTCAATTGTGCCAAAAGTTGTCGATCATTTGAGAAGTTTCAACTTTCTGGGTATAGGCCAGTAGGAGCAAGTCAAGCATGTCGTTCTGTTAATTTCAAGATTCAAGGCAGTGATGAGAGTGAAGAAACAATACAAAGATGCAAGTGTTTTCGGTTACAAGAGAGTGGCCAGAATCCAACCAGTCAGGGGTAACAAGTTAGAGGAAGGTGACAACCTTTAGCATCAGAACCGGCTTCGTATTCCGAATATGAAGGATTTGAGGAAGACGACAGATGAATCCCACAAGATAGGAATTTCAGATCATCCTGGAGAAACAAATACGTGTCAAGGGTTAAAACAGAAATATTGGAGACATTTTATGAAGATAGAGATATAAGAGTTGCCTACAACAATAGTTACCATGCCAACATCCAAACGTCACCGTTTGAAGCTCTATATGAAGGAAAGCGTGGAATGCTAGTTTTGGATTAGGTGAAGAAAAGCCACTAACCCTTCGCTCCGAGGGAGCGTAGATGAGATTACAAGACCAGAGTTGATACAACAAGACAACGAGAAGATTGAAGTAGATTGTCGCAACCTCGAGATCGCTCTCGACATGTAGAAGAGTTGGGAAGATGGAAGAAGACTGTTAGAGTTTGAGGTTGAAGATAAAGTACATCTAAAGACATCCTTAGTGAGAGAAGAAAGATGGTTTGGGAAGACATGCAAGGTACGCCCTGGGTATGAAGGCACTTACGTGATAGTGGCTAAATTCGGACCTTTAGTTTATCCGTTTGGAGTTACCATAATTCCATTCATGGGTGTATGACGTTCTTCAGGTGTCAATAACAATATAATGCCTAAACGACGTTGTTGTGAACAAAACTTTGACCTTAAAATGGTTGAAGAGATCTTCACCAACACGGATGAATCAAGTGCACTTTAGAGCGAAAGATGAAGAAACTTAAGAAGGAAGAAGTACAATGAGCCATAGTTTAGTGAAGTAGCCACACACCGGGAAAGACGACACGAGAGTTAGAATATGAGACATTTTGCAAGTCTAGAGTTCAAGTACCTCCAATTAATGTTCCGTTTCGAGGACGAAACTTGTTTTAAGGGGGAAGGGATGTAACACCCCAAATTTTCAGAAAGGGCAAAATGGTAATTGGGTAGGGGTATTGTGACCTCGTTATTTTTTACCTAACTAATTAATTAAAGAGAAAATAACTAGTGGAATTAACTATTTTAATTAATGGGTATAAAAAGGTAAATAATTGCCAATATCCCTTCATATTACTCTTCACGCAATTTTTGGAAATAAAAGAGACGTCATTACGTAAAGCAATGGACACAGAAGAACGGGAAAAGGAGGAACGTAATCTTCCACAATCAAGGTAGATCGATTAAGCTTTTGTGTAGACGACTGTAGAAGATTTTATATACAAACGGTTTGATAAATGATATGCTTTCAATTCTGGCCCTAGTATAGAATTAATGTGTTCTTAAGGACTGAACCTGCGTTTCTGGCGTTTGGATAGTTGGCTAATCGTAGTTCGTAATATGATATCGTAGGGTATTCGTAGAGGCATTTGAAGTTGGGAATTCAAGGCGTTATTTTCAAATTTGCTTTCAATTTTGTTTTCAAAAGATCAAGGTAAAGGGGTGTTCTTAAACGGGTTTATTACTATTGTTCAGATGAAATTTTGCAGGTTTTGAGGTTGGAAAAAGGTGGAATTCAATTGGAGTAAGTTACGGGGTCGAAAGGGGACGAATCCGAAGTTCAGGCCGTCAGTACAAGCGCATTGAGGGATGGTGCAGCGCACTGACAGACTAGAGACTTGGATTTTTGTTCTATTCGACCGGTGCAAGCGCTCTGAGGGATGGTGAAAGCACACCACAATGGTAGAATTTTAAGTTTTGTTTCCCCTTTTCTCTTGATATTTAATGCTTGAGTGGTTTGTGTGCCTTTGAGGGCATTCATTTGTTTTACAATGTCTAACATTGACTTCTGGTAGATGTAACTAGTTATCTAGGACTAGATGTCCTCAAGAAGGCTTATAATGAATGAATCAGGTGGTTAGAACTTAACTCGTAAATATATATATAGTTGTCTAAAAGATAAAACGTCAAAATCAATGGTAAGGCACGTTTCTAAATCAAAGCAGGGGATTCTTACAGCCCCCTTGAAGCTATGTGTCAATGGGCCAACGTGTAACTCCCACATAGAGACCTAAGTCCATGCCCCTTTGAGAGGTGCTTAATATGTCTCAATGCATTATCACCATGCACAATGTTATTCTGTATTGATGTAACAAACCTTATTTGTCCGAGAATATACTACGGAGCTAGTAGAGGGTGAGAGAGCTCTACTATTACAACCTATGTGGGAGTGATTGTAGATCATGCCATGTTACATTCACACACCCTTATTTCTATTTAGTGTAACGGTTTCTTCTACCCTTTACTAAATACGAAAGTACTTACCCCTCTTCTCTTTATTTTATTCCCACCCCAAGAAGGTAGTTGACAAGATGATTATGATTTTGGTTATGATGACGGAGTTGACTGAGCTGTCGCTTGAGCTCTAAAGTTACAATGACTTGGACATTTATCTTATGCACTTTTAATGATTCAGATTTGAGACATAGACTTAGTACCTTTTCCATTTCATTTGGTATGTAATGAGTCGAACAAAATTTATTTCGTTGTTTTCTCTTTCTAGTTTTCTTAGACGTTGATTGGGACTGGTGATCCGTTGTTTGTCGATTGACATTATTTCTCCGATTTATGTTTAGTTTTATTTTCTTCCTCTTTTACTCAGATTAATTGTTACGAGGCTTATGTATATATTACTTTTGATGTTTTAAAAGGTTACTATATGCATGCCGGGCGTTCTTTCTTGATAAGGACTCTGTGTCCAGAACGGGGCATCAAAACTCGTTATACTAGTGAAACAAACTGTTGTTCAAATGGTATCCTAAACCCAATCGGGTTGCACCGGATCCGACCGGGTCAGATCATTTCTACTATTTCTTTACGTTTATACATGCAATAAATGGCTTTTCTATTATCAAATATTTGTTCGTTTAACGAACCAATTATGATATTGTATATATGATAACGTCTCTAGTGTCAAACTGTGAAAGAGAAATCATAATGGTAATTATGGTTGATGAGATCTCGACTCACTTTAAAAGGTTTCATAATTAAATGTCTCTAGTCGTATGTACTATTAAACAGGACATTTATAGTACGCTTAGACTAGCACGTATTAGATGTGTTTTATCTTATGAAGATAGGGATATATCTCGTCTATCAAAGTGTAGAGACACTTGGACTTTACGTGGATGTGTATTAGAGAATGCGTATATTAGACTGACCCACTAACATTATTAAGTGTCACACTATGTGGAGGTTGTGCAATTATCCTAAGACCGGAGTCTTCATGACATCACGGTGTGGATTGTAATACTTTGACACTATTGAAGTTTCCCTTAACCATGGGGCGATCAAACAGTAGTGATTGGGTGTGATACTGAAGCATGCATAAGATTCCTGTTGCTCGTCTAGAAATCGCGTATCCAATTAGTAAGAGTAAATATCCGAAAGGGCCTGCTTATAAGGAATGTTTAGCTCTCATTAATCTTTGTAAAGTGGGAGTAAATGAGTTAATTTGAGAGATCGTGATATCCAGATTATAAGATATGGTCGTTAATGTATTGACACTTGAGATACGACCATTGGGAATGGGATCATATGGGGCGTGCCACACCCCTATATAAGAGGTGGGTGGCTTGTTCTTTTTGTATCACAATTCCAAGAGTTCGTAATTCTTATGAAAAAATAGAGAGCTTCATAGAGAGAGTATTTTGAGAGAGGGAAAATGCCAGTCTAGCAACTGGGTTATTCTAGCAGCTATCCAATGTGGATTCCGGCAAAGTGCTCGTGTGGATATTAATAGAGGCTGGACACATGGACGGCTTGCGTGCACGACTACTCTACTTAGACGGTCAAAACATCGATCTTATAGATCAAACAATGTATTCACCGCCTACTACTTAACGTTTTTATTGTTTTAAAAAAAGTCGATCTTGGTAAAAGAAAATAAAATTTTAAATTTTGTTGTGTTCCCGCATAGATTTCCTAACAATGGTATCAATGCGGACTTAGAGCTTAAGCAATCAGCATTAATAAATTTGCGTGGTAATTAAATCTAGATGCATGATTTAAATTAACAAAATGAAAAAACAAATAATTCGGGTAGAGCTGCTCGGCCGAAGCGGCGACGCCCCACTGCATTATCGCCGGTGGCGGCGGTCGCCCTAGGGTTGCCAGCGGCGGCTAGTAGTTTTGTGGGGGACATCAAATTTTCTTTTTTTTGTGAATTTTCATGGTATATTGAAATATCTTCTTGTTTTCTGTTTCTATATGGTACATTGACATCTCTTTGTTTAGTTGATATAATGTGGCTAACTGATGGATCAAATAGTTTGGACCATTGTTATGTCTAATGGCATGAAAAGGACCACCTCTCATTTTGTTGAGTTAAAGGGTTTGTTTATGGTCTACACAATAGTGGACGTAAGGTTAACCTAAGTCATTCCGAATTTTGTTTGGAATAGACCTAGGCTATTTTCAAAATTTTGATTTTGAAAAAGTACTAGGCCTTTTTGTTTTGGAAACCAAAGCCATCCTTTTTGATTGGGAACCAAAATGAAAGGAATCAAAAGCGACCTATTTTAATTTTGAATAGTTCTAATTAATGAAATTAAAATAGAAATCGTTTTAAAATTAATCGTTAATTTTATTTTGATTAAAATCATATAATTGATTAAAAGTTAATTAGTTAATTGGTTTGATAAAATAAGATGCAAGTTGGTAATTTTTAGAATTTATATTTTTCATAAGATTTTATTGTATGTATTAGGTGTTGTAGATATAATATGATTATATGGACCTAATTGATCACAGACTCGACCAATAGGATAGATGTGAATGATTTATTTTTTTATTGTTTCCAAATTTATCCTAGGCCGTGTTGGTCCCAGAGAAGGGTAAAACTATAGTCAGAGGGGGGGGGGGTGAATGACTATAGTGGAGTTTCAAAACCTTTTCTTGTGATTAAAAGCTTTTAGGCAGCGGATAAGTCCTTTCTTACTAGATTGTTTCAAAGCAGTTTATACATTCACAGATATAAGGTATAACGTAGGCAATTAAATGAGTGTAGTACAGTAAATTGTAGAAAGTAAATTGACACAAGGCTTATAGTGGTTCAGGGTGGTGTAATCCCTTAATCCACTCTTCTCATGTGATGATTGGAGGAATTCACTATTGTTTTCATAGATACAATAGTAAGATTGTCCCCGACTTCCCAAGCTTCACAATCTACAAGAGTATCACTCATTGGCTGCAACAGCTTCAGTGATTCAGTCTCTTTCACTGCTCCTTGAGATCAAATCCTTCAGCAGCTATCACAAACTCAACTCCTTCTCAGATGACTTCTAATTCTGTTGCTTCAATTTATTGTGAATGAGATTCACAAAACTTGATTGATCAATCTCAGTGCTGAATATAATATTGTAGTTCTGATGTCTGAGTTGATCTCTAGATGAATCCTTGTAAGTTCAGAGAGAAGGCTTTTCAAATTGACAGAGTTTCTTCTTGGTTTTCTTTTTCTGATCATTGTATTTATCTGTCTGTCAATGCCTTCTATTTATAGCCTTGAGTATCCTTGATTTGAAATTCCGTCCGTTGGATATATTAATGAGGGGAATAATGCTTGATTTTATTCTTGATTGCCCCTTAATTACATTCTACTTGATTTCTGTGATCAGATTTTTCTTCAAATGTATAGCAGAAAATCCGCCCTTGATTGATCCTCTATTGATTGTGCATTAAATGCATGATCCTCTAAATCTTCATCATATTTCAAATCTGATTTGATAAGAATTACTTCACCGTTCTTTGAACGGTCGTCTGGTCCATTGATAATGGTCATTTTGTGCCCGTTATTCTATGATCTTTATCCCCGATTCTAGTTTAAAGGAGCTATAATAGAGCAATAATAAGTCGTAATACGCTTAATTTGCATATGCCGAGAGTTACGATTCATTATTATGTATTAGGAGGTTTTATTATATTATTTGGTGTTACAGACTGTATTTCATGCTATATTTGTAGTAACTCGTTTTAGAGCACAAGGATGGACTTCGGAGAAGCTTTAATGGATTGCAGACAAGTTCAGAAAGCCCAAGACGGAAGAAGAAGAAAGCCCAGAAGCACATAAGGCTCAGTCGACCAAGCCTATGCATTCGGTCGACCGAGTGGGCTTGTAGTCCAGCAGAAGTCCGGCATATTGTTTGAGGCGGTTAGGGTTCAGTAGTGTCGGCATTTAAGTCGGTTTTCTATGTCGGCTGAGGCTCTATATAAACACAAGTCCTTTGTATTTTTTATGCATTCACCAATATCAATTCATATATACAAATAAATAAGGATTCATTAGGCTTGAGAAGGAGCTGAGGGTGCAAACATGTAAGCCCTAGTTCTTCATCTTGTTTTCTTTTAGTAATCAATTTCCCAATTATGCTTTGATTGTTTGAGTAGTTATTCATATCTAGATGATGTAGATCTAGGATATGACGTTAGGCAAGCGATGATGATGTCTTGTCTATGAGGATCTCATACCCTACGTCCTCTACCTATTATCTATGGATGAATGCGTGTTTAATTTACTTGCATTTAGATTAATTTATATGATGTCCCGATGATTCACTATATAATCCGATTCGTATGAGAAACGCCGAGAAATATATTCGGGGATGTAATGCGGGAGTTAAGTACTCGGGTGACCGAGAGCTGTCACTCGGTCGACCAAGAGCACCTATTCGGTCGACCGAGAGCTTTCAAACTGTTTCATCCATTAATCGATCACGTCTTTATGATTAGGTTAGCTTAATTGAATCGTTATCTCGTAGGTATGGCTATGGCTACGTCACTCGCTTAATTTAATTAAACCGTGTAAGAAGGAAATACCGATATAGAACTCTTAGGTGGGCTCATGAATTGATCTTCGGACGTTCAGCGTTATCTAGGTAGGTTTATATTAGGGAATTGCGCGCACCTTGTTATACGTAGATCGTAAACTAGCATGAGACTATAACTTGGTAATTTTTAGTTGGACGAGAGTTTGAGTGATCGTTTAGGAAGTACGCCTAACCATAGGAATGTTGCCTGGACGAGGTGTACGGTTAATATCGGCATCCTTAGAGTCGTAAGCGTGTGAGTTATATGAGATGGAGGCACCAAAAGGCGAAGTCACGTAACAATACCACAGTGATCTAGTGACCTACCGGTGCTACATCAAGTTTTAGGGGATGACTCCCGTAGCCAATATAAATAGATATGAACGGATTAATAGTAGGAGAGTCTTGTTGTTATATAAATTGTCTAGATCCAAATAATTACGGTTATAATTGGGCAGTTGATTACGTTATTTGTTTACGTGTTATTCGTTTATATGTTTGAGTGTGTCTTTCTTTTCTCGTATTCTATGTTGGTCGTAGACCGTCTTTGTCAAACGAAATAAATAGGTTGACTATTTAAGTCAGGATCCACAAATTGATTCTCTGTGGGATCGACCTCGACTCTATCTAGCTATACTGCGATTGAACCTAGTTCACTTGCTAGTGGTTATTTAGGCATCGAGTTAATAATTTAACTTGACCGCAATCAAGTTTTTGGCGCCGTTGCCGGGGAATCAATGGTCCAAGCGCTTCAATGATCAACTTAATTATTTCGTTTCTCTCGTTTTCTTTCATATTTACATAAAATATATATATATATATATATATATATATATATATATATATATATATATATATATATATAAAATAAAATATAAAAATAAAATATAAAAATAAAAATATATTCGTATATTCGGTCGACCGAACGTTATTACTCGGTCGACCGAACCCATTATTATTTTTTTATATTTTCTGATAGTTGTGTTCCCCCTGTGATTCTGTTAGTAGGTTATAAGCCTAGCAGCAGTATGAGTAATCATACTGCCGGTTAGTTCGATAACCGTTTGTTGTTTTTCTTATGATGCAGTTAATCAGAGGGAATCACTCAAGCGAACTGTTTAGCAAGATGTCATCACATCAGTTTTCTGAGGTTCAAGGAGAAGAAGTCATGGAGCTGAGAACCAAAACCACACCTAGAAAGCCGTTGACACCTAAACTCAAGGAGAGAATAGCAAAGATGAAGGCAAGAATTCACGAAGCCAAGAAGTCAAAAGAGTCTAAAGATGGTTACATATACAGAGGTATGTCCAAGTTAAATCCGGAAGAGATTTCTTCAGATTCAGACTCAGGATATGACTACATGCATCACATGTCAGATATAGAATCTGATTCTGAGGTTAGCATAGACCTAAATCGCCCTATAGTCATCTCTCCTAGAGATGCAGCGCATATTGAGAATGAAGCTCGGTTGATGCCAAAACTAGATGACCCAGGAGCATTTATGGTAGAGGTTACCTTAGAAGGAACATACCTAGGGTTGGCTTTGATAGATTCTGGCTCGAGTCTAAACATTTTCCCGAAGAGTCTTTGTGATAGAAATCTAATCCTTACTCCCACGAATACCCCGTTGCAAGTTAGATTCACGGATGGGACCAGAACAATCATGTCTGGAAATATGTATAATATGATCATTGGCATAGGACAGCTCAGGTTTAAGATAGATATAGGTGTTATGGATATAAATGAGCACCCTCACTGCCCAATCATTTTAGGGAGAGCCTTTATCAATACTTCTAGAGCCCTAATTCGTATGACCAGGCGTGAGATCACATTTTTCGATGCTAGAGGTTCTGAGACCTATGGGACGAGGAGTTCAAATTTCCCTACTCCGGTGAGCGTGAATGTTATAGGAGTTGGTACTTCGAAACCAGATATTACTCCGGGCCTAGGAAAAAGTGTCGATGACAAGGCAGAAGAAAGAGATGAGACCCTTACAGTTCTGAGTCGCGAGAAAGCTGTCGAGCCTGCCCCTGTTCTAGAAAATCATAATCCTGAAGGCCTGCCTTTCTCCAGACCCAAGAATAGAAGGAAGCAAACAAAGAAACGAACTCGTCGAGTTCGATCTAAAGAGAGCTCATCTACTTCTGAAACAATCACGAAAGTTGGAGCTTGCTTGGATGGACAGTTCGACTGTCTTTTCGTTGGACTCACATCTCACGGAAAGGCACTCATGCAAAAGGACAGCAAGACATTTTCGGTAAAGGCTAACCGGGTGAAAACCGGGCAAGCCAAAAGCAGTTCGTAGAAAGTGATGATTTATGGAAAGTCGAGCTACCGACTTAAACTGTAGAATTATTTCTGTTTTTCGTTATTTTATTTTAAAAAAATAAAAGTAGCGTGAAACGATAAGAAGTTTTTTTTTTCTATTTTGCCGTGTTCCGACGACTGTTGAGTTAAGGATGTGCAAAATAATTATTTTTTTTATTCGAATCGTTTTTACGTGAAATGGAGTGTAGTAACTGAGTCTTTGTAAGAAATTGTTGATTAAGGAAATAGAAAAGCGTTATTGTTTGATTTATTTATGATAAGAATGGGGTTGCTTTTGTGCTTGAGACAACTTGTCGGTTAGAAAAATTTTTGCGGTAGGAATTGCAAAAGTGAAATAATAATTTTGACATGGTTATATGTTGTGGTTAATTTACGGTGTGTCAAAAAGATTAAATGGTCAACACCATTAATTTCTACATATCCCCATTCACCTTCCCCTCTTCCCAACCATTCACCTTTTCCTCTTCCCAATTTCTTTATTCTTTCAATTCAAATTTTCAAATTCCACCTTTACACCTCATCAATCCCCAACCATTTTTATCCACCAATAACATTCCACCTTTCAAATTCCATTTTTCTATTTAACCCATTCATTATCTCCTCCATTTTCTTCACCCTTTTCTCCATTTTCTTTATCCGAATTCTTCATCTACCTTTTCCTCAAACCCCTGTAGAAATCAAATGGAAACATTTTGAAAATCTTCATCTGTTTCACCATTTTCACTCACTTTGAAAATCTGTCGAAACGTTTTTCGATCGATCGATATAGTCACCGGGAGAATACGAGCCGAAAAACGTTCTGTCGAAACGCCACACTCGGTCAACCGAGTGACTACTCTCGGTCGACCGAGAGGTTATCTTCTGCCGCCGTCTGCTTCTGTGATGTTTACCTGTCAGGATGCCACCAAGAAGACACAGAGCCGCTCAGTTTGTGGCTGTTGAAGGCAACATACCATTAATCAACGGGGTACCACAATTCGTGAGCCAGGAGGTATTCTTCATTTATTAATCATTTCGTTAATGCCCCTGTACATCGAGCTCGAGGACTGGATTTGGATAATTGTGGGGATGAGCTTTTGGGATTGGTGGAACATTATCAGTGGCAAGATGTCGTAGCACCCCCCGGCCGAGTCAACGTCAATTGGGTAAGAGAATTTTATGCTTATTTACGCGTACACCCCAACACCAATATTGTTATTATTCGTGGACGACCAATTGTAATTTCTCCGGGTACGATTAATGCTCATTTTGGGTTGGATATCTCGGAGGACGGGCTGGAGTATATGGAGACATTTGACGGGTCCGATGCTTGGTTGGAGGAAGTTGGTGCCCATCTGGGGATAGAATGGACCATTGGAGAGGTTGCACGCACATTTACGGAACCAGATTTCAGGAGATGGGAGGATAAATGCCTTCATCGGCTTATCCGTTCTAATATCTTTCCGGCTAAGCATGTATCTACGGTCTACTATACCCATGCCACTCTGCTTTATTGGTTATACACGGTATGGCCCGTGAATGTGGGGGCGTTGATACGCAAGGAAATGACAGACGATGCTCTCAAGCCTCGGCATACCTTACCTTTTGGTTCACTGATCACTACATTCTGTGAGGGAGCCGAGTGCCCAGTGTTAGGCGGCGATTCCTATGTGGGGCCAATGCCTATTCTATCTTTAAGTTCTGTCACACCGCCTATCGTTCACGGTCACGATCAAGAACAAGAAGGGGAACCCGAGGATGATGCTGACGAAGCCGGCCCGAACAATTTGCAACTAGCACCATTCAATCCAGGATTTTGGGATTAAGTATTTTTATTTGCGTGTTTGCATTTCCTTTAATTAACAAGTTTTTATTTTGACTCAATTCTACTAGTATGTCGTGTTATATAGAGCAGGTTTCACTACTTTCTAAATTCGAACTCATGTGATGTTTTGGACATGCTGAAAGATATTGAAATGTAATCATTAACTTATGGACTTAAAAATGTTTAAGGAATTTGTTATCCCTTTTACGGTCCCTTTTTCTCTGATTATTACTGTTTTGGACTAATCCTGTAACGAGTTTCGAACTTTGTTTAAGATGCATGTTGCAGTGATTATTTTTCCGCCTTGCTAGCGGCCAATGCCTGTGCCTATTAAACTTTGACGAATTCCCAAGACTTGTTCAACTTCCACGCTTATCCAGAGCTAAGTTCCTTTTTCTGAGTTTGTTCTTTCGATTTTTATACATTGGGGACAATGCATGGTTTAAGTGGGGGGTACGAGTCACTTAGCTCAAATAAGCTTCCATATACTCCCATATATCAAATAATAAATTAAAAAAAAAATAAAAAAAAAATAAAATTGTTAAACTTAGAATCACATTTACCTTGGTGAGTTCCTGATAATTATATCTAATAAGAAATAAACCATATTTCATGAGTACGTGATCACTTTATGCTTCTACGATTTATTGATTAGTAAACTTAATGATATTCATATTATCCGTTGCGAGTAGTTGTTTATTATTCAATATTTCGATAAATGAATCGAGTTGTACTACGCTTATGATAAAAATGAAAAATTATGTGTACATTGCATAGATGATTGGTTATGCTTACCTAGTGTCAAATTTATCATCTGATGTGTTCCTAAAATCCTAGCCACAAAAGCTGAGTAATAGGCTTGAGACGTACCTGTGTTTGATAATGTTAAAACACTGGACTTGTAGTAAGTTACTTAAGTAGCCTCGCTCTTGTGGTAATATTCGATGCTACGTTTGATCTAAGATAGGGGATGCTTTAAAAAGTTTTCCTTCATGAGATTGATAGTGTCTGAAAAATATGGAGATATGAAAAGAATATTCAACTCTTTAAGAGGCTTTGAGTAGTACTCGGTCTCCAAGTCCAAAAACCCTATAGATACGCTCTTGCTTATTATTCTAGTGCTTCAACAATTAAAAGGCTTAAGAAGTGGGAATACTGAAGTTGGTGGGTTAAGACTACAAAGTTTGCATAAGCTCTAATCTTGCTACGAATATTTAAAACTCAATGCACATGCACACAACACATCGATTCATGATGAATAGTGGATAATGGATAGCTGATGAGCATAGAGAGTATGAGTTGATTCGAGTTTCTCGTGTTAGTATACCGTGACCACGGGAAAGCGGTTTATGGGGATTGACTTATTGATATTTTAATCGGGACGATTAAAGGCTAAGTGGGGGGTAGTTGATAACGGTCATTTTGTGCCCGTTATTCTATGATCTTTATCCCCGATTCTAGTTTAAAGGAGCTATAATAGAGCAATAAGAAGTCGTAATACGCTTAATTTGCATATGCCGAGAGTTACGATTCATTATTATGTATTAGGAGGTTTTATTATATTATTTGATGTTACAGATTGTATTTCATGCTATATTTGTAGTAACTCGTTTTGGAGCACAAGGATGGACTTCAGAGAAGCTTTAATGGATTGCAGACAAGTTCAGAAAGCCCAAGACGGAAGAAGAAGAAAGCCCAAAAGCACATAAGGCTCGGTCGACCGAGCCTATGCATTCGGTCGACCGAGTGGGCTTGTAGCCCAGCAGAAGTCCGGCATATTGTTTGAGGCGGTTAGGGTTCAGTAGTGTCGGCATTTAAGTCGGTTTTCTATGTCGGCTGAGGCTCTATATAAACACAAGTCCTTTGTATTTTTTATGCATTCACCAATATCAATTCATATATACAAATAAATAAGGATTCATTAGGCTTGAGAAGGAGCCGAGGGTGCAAACATGTAAGCCCTAGTTCTTCATCTTGTTTTCTTTTAGTAATCAATTTCCCAATTATGCTTTGATTGTTTGAGTAGTTATTCATATCTAGATGATGTAGATCTAGGATATGACGTTAGAGGCGATGATGATGTCTTGTCTATGAGGATCTCATACCCTACGTCCTCTACCTATTATCTATGGATGAATCGCGTGTTTAATTTACTTGCATTTAGATTAATTTATATGATGTCCTGATGATTCACTATATAATCCGATTCGTATGAGAAACGCTGAGAAATATATTCGGGGATGTAATCTGGGGAGTTAAGTACTCGGGTGACCGAGAGGTGTCACTCGGTCGACCAAGAGCACCTATTCGGTCGACCGAGAGCTTTCAAACCTGTTTCATCCGTTAATCAGTCACGTCTTTATGATTAGGTTAGCTTAATTGAATCTGTTATCTCAGTAGGTATGGCTATGGCTATGTCACTCGCTTAATTTAATTAAAACTTGTAAGAAGGAAATACCGATATAGAACTCTTAGGTGGGCTCATGAATTGATCTTCGGACGTTCAGCGTTATCTAGGTAGGTTTATATTAGGGAATTGCGCGCACCTTGTTATACGTAGATCGTAAACTAGCATGAGACTATAACTTGGTAATTGTTAGTTGGACGAGAGTTTGAGTGATCGTTTAGGAAGTACGCCTAACCATAGGAATGTTGCCCGGACGAGGTGTACGGTTAATATCGGCATCCTTAGAGTCGTAAGCGTGTGAGTTATATGAGATGGAGGCACCAAAAGGCGAAGTCACGTAACAATACCACAAAGTGATCTAGTGACCTACCGGTGCTACATCAAGTTTTAGGGGATGACTCCCGTAGCCAATATAAATAGATATGAACGGATTAATAGTAGGAGAGTCTTGTTGTTATATAAATTGTCTACATCCAAATCATTACGGTTATAATTGGGCAGTTGATTACGTTATTTGTTTACGTGTTTTTCGTTTATATGTTTGAGTGTGTCTTTCTTTTCTCGTATTCTATGTTGGTCGTAGACCGTCTTTGTCAAACGAAATAAATAGGTTGACTATTTAAGTCAGGATCCACAAATTGATTCTCTGTGGGATCGACCTCGACTCTATCTAGCTATACTACGATTGAACCTAGTTCACTTGCTAGTGGTTATTTAGGCATCGAGTTAATAATTTAACTTGACCGCAATCATCCATATGACTTTGCCGTTTAGATCTTCCTTCACTGTTTTTTCCTTCATTTAGCCGAAAGTCAGTTTACTCTGCCGATTCATTGTTTCCTTCATCACTTCAGTTTGAGGAGAATCTTTGTACTTCACTGATCATTGGTTTGGGTGAGATCATTGTACACCATATTGGAACATTAAGTTTCATCACTTGAACCATAACTTAGACTTATCCAAGGTCATCACAGACTTCCTTGGTTATCAGTCATACCATTAAGTCTTCATTGCTTCTCTGCATGTACTTGGCTGGCTTCACTCTGCCGAATGTCTGTCTTACTTTGTCGTGCTACAAACTAGTACAATACTTGTCTGACTTAGCTTATACAATATGTCAGACTCTAAGTAGAGACTTATACAAAGAATTCTAATTTATTTCAGGCTTGCTATAATAGCTAGTATGGCCATCATCAAAACAAAATAAAATGTTCCTAACAATTTCCCCCTTATTGATGATGCCAAAACTCTCATAAGCCTGAACATAAGTAAGCCAAATTTTTCATAATAAGTCACAGAATAAAACTCAACAATTTTATTCATCCATTCAAGGGCAATAAGATATTGCATCTTTTTATTCAAAAACAAAGGCAAATAGATATATTTCAAATTAGGTATAAGGTCTACTTCTTCATTTCTTCAAACCTGATGCCTTTGCCTTTGCTGCCCTTGCCCTTTACTGTTGGGCTTGCCTCCTTTCCACTGGAGCTTTCAGGCTTTGAGCCTCCTTCCCCCTTTTTGGCAGCACCAAAACGTGCTTCAAGATTTGCAGTTGCTGCATCAGACTCAGGGAGAGGACCATAATTTTTCTCTAGTATCTTGTTGGTTGCCTCCCCAATTTTTAGCAGGGTGTCAAGTTGTTGCCCAGAGTGCTTCATGATCTCATCCATTTGCTGAATCCAGGGTGTCAAGTTGTTTAAAGTGTCCACCAAAGGTTTGAGATTGTTGTCAATCGTCTCAGCATGAAACTCAAGGTTGGTTTGGACGTGATGAGGGATAAGTTGCTAGAGGTTGAAAAGCAAGTTTCCTTGTCTTTCCATGACCTCATCTTGTATTTTGATATGATTCATGAGAGCTTCAATCTTGTGGTTGAATGAGGTTGCTCCACTCCATAAGGCAGTCTTCATGTTTTGCCTACTGTGATATTGCCTTTCCATGTCCATAATGAGGGGTTCAATGTCTAGGTTGAAGACTCTTTCTGTATTGATTTCCTCTAGTACCACATTAACCTCCTCTTCATCTCCATCTTCCTCATTCTCGTTTTTCTCCTCATCCTCTTCCTCTTCCTCATCTTCCTGTTTACCTTCTGTTTCTTCTCATTTTTCTTCCACTCTTTCTTGTCCTTTCTCTTGTTCCTTTTCAACCTTAGTATCATTGAGAGGTTGTGGAGGAATGCTTGCTTTTCCATCTTCTTCTGTTGGTATTCCCCCTTGGTCAATAGTGGGGGAGTTGACAAGTTCAGCGAAGTGAGTTTGATCAGCTGGCTCACTCGGCTGTTCGTCAACTTTGCTGAGGCTCTTGAAAAGTAGCTCTAGAAGAGTTAGATCATCATCAGATGTCTCCATGGTTTCAGGATCTGCTTCAAGATGGTCACCTTCAGAATGTTCATCCTCTGCCTCAGCTTTTTCCTGATCCATATCTTCGTCTTCAGATGAAGTAATTTTATATCCTTCCTCAAATTCCTCCAGGTAGGTGATTTCCTCTTGTTGTTTTTCTTCTTCTGTTGCTGTATCATCACTAATTGTCACAAGGTCATTCATGTTGCTGGTACCAGTCATTTAGGTGCTCTCTTGTGCCATATGGGATCTAGTTCTTCATCCCACTCCTGATCTGCTGCTTTTAGGTTGTTTTCTTTTGCTCCCAGCAATGGGTTTAGGTTTCATGGATGCCTAGATGTAGGTAAACATTACCTTAGACCTGTGTGGATGCTACAAATTTGTGGGTTGTACCTTCAATGCGTTATGCTGGTTGAAGAGGGAACCCATATGATTTCCTCTCCCAAAAATCACCTTTCTTCTGCAAACCCTTGCTTGGTGCCGTAGTTGATAAATCAATTTCCTTTTGAATCTGATCCTTCAATCTAATGAATACAAATGTTGCCCAGTCGAATTTGGCACCTTCGTAGATAATGGCCATCAGTTTGATCCGCAACTCAGTTAAATTTTCCATTGACCCTTTTTTGCCTTCGATATTCTTGGTGATGACCTGTGCAAATTCAGCAAACAGAAGTTTTATTATTGATCTAGGGAGATTGTATGTTTTACTATTTTTCTTGGGATGTTTGGCTATCTCAGCCCAGAATTTCTTGATGTCAATCTTCACAGTCTTTACATTAGCCGGACCTATTATTGGTAGGTGTAGGAACCTATTGAGAAGACCAGGCACTATGACTACCTCTTTCCCAAAGATTGAACTTTTTATGCAATTGACCTCAGTTTTCTTTGTGCTATGCACAAACTTGGCATTTTTCCAAAATACGATCAGATTTTCATAGCAGATTCCAGTGATTGGGGGGTTTAGGAAGGTCATTAACCCCAGATTTGAACAGCAATCAACCAAGCGTTGAGCTTTTGCATCATTGTCACATAAAGAGAGATAGTGTTCAGGTTTGAAAAATGAACCAGTGATGATTGATTTTTCATAGAATTTTTCAGTGGGAGAAATTGTGGAAGATGAAGCCATTGATAAGTGATTGATGTTTAGAACACTTCGAGTTTTCAGAGAGAATAAAAAATAGGGTTTGTAATTTGCAAAAGAGTGTAAAGATTTCTGAAATCTCTAAGTATCGTTTATATAGGATGATTTGGGTAGTGTGAACGTGGTTTGAATATGGAAGGATTTTATGACATAATGGCGTGATTTTTTGTATGTAAATCATGATATTCGAGTGAAGTGAGGGAGTGGATTGACGTAAGTAATGATAGAGCCCAGGAATCGAGGCGTTCGTAATTCGAAAGATAATATGGTTACCTCTATGATTATAAGTTGATCTCCACGTGTGTAATCATCCTCAGAATAATCTTCCATAACTCCTTTATTGTCCACGTGTATAAAAATTGATTTTGTCAATTTTAATTTTCCCACGATTTCAATCTTTATTTTGGTGAAGTGCCTTGGCTGGTCACTTAGCCGATGGAGTGACAATTTCTCTGAGCTGCTTTATTTGCATGTTCCTAACAATCAGTTAAGTCAACTTCGCTGTATTCCAGTGCCTTACCTGCTACATCCCCTATAACGGCAAAGGTTTAAACATCTGATGAAGTTACTTAGCCGATTACTCCAGTTAGCCGCTCTTTGGTACTTAGTCAATTTCAATCATTCCTAACTTAGTTCTCAACATGCTAAATCTTTCGTGACTGAGGGGTTTTGTGAAGATGTCATCCAATTGATCTTCAGTGGATATGTATTTTAGAATGATATCCCCTTTCTCAACATGATCTCTGATAAAATGTTGTCTCACATCAATGTGCTTTGTTCTTGAATGCAACACTGGATTTTCAGTAAAAGATATTGCACTTGTGTTATCACACATGATTGGAATTGTTTTCTCCTCCACTCTATAATCCCTTAGTTGTTGTCTAATCCAAAGTACTTGTGCACAACAACTTCCTACTGCTATATATTCTGCTTCAGCTGTTGATGTAGATATTGAGTTTTGCTTTTTGCTAAACCATAAAACTAGTCTGTTGCCTAGCATTTGACAAGTCCATAGGTTCTTTTTCAATCTATTTTGCATCCAGCATAGTCAGAGTCTGAATATGATATCAACTTGAAACCTCCATATTTTGGATACCAAATTCCAACATTAACATGTTTTTCAAGTATTTGATTATTCTTTTGGCTGCTAGAAGATGTGATTCTTTTGGTTGAGCTTGAAATCTTGCACATACTCCTACTGCAAATGCTATATCAGTTCTGCTTGCACTTAAGTATAGTAGGGATCCAATGATTCCTCTATACATTTTCTGATCAACATCCTTTCCAGTTTCATCTTTTCCAAGAATGACTCTTGCACACATTGGTGTATCTGCTGTGCCACTTGTGTCCATACCATACTTATGTATCAAGTCTTTTGTATACTTGGCATGACTAATGAAAATTCCATCCTTCATTTGCTTTACTTGAAGGCCAAGAAAATAATTCAGTTCTCCCATCATGCTCATCTGAAATTTGCTCTTCATTAGGTTTGCAAATTTCTCACACAGCTTTTCATCCTCTGATCCAAAGATGATGTCATCAACATAGATCTGTACTAGCAATGTGCTTGTTCCTTCCTCTAATTTGAATAGAGTCTTATCTATAGTTCCCTTATTGAATCAATTCTTGATCAAAAATTGAGATAGTGTTTCATACCAGGTTCTGGGTGCCTGTTTATGTCCATAAAGAGCTTTCTTTAGTTTGTATACTTTGTCTTCTTTTCCTTTGAGTTGGAAACAAGGGCGTTGTTCTACATATACTTCTTCTTCCAAAAGTCCATTCAGAAATCCACTCTTGACATCCATTTGATAGACTTTGAAGTGTTTGTATGCAGCAAAGGCTAGAAAGAGTCTAATTGCTTCCAGTCTTGCTACTGGTGCAAATGTTTCATCATAATCTATTCCTTCTGCTTGAGAGTAGCCTTTTGCAACTATCCTTGCTTTGTCTCTGACAACTGTTCCTTGCTCATCCATCTTGTTTCTGAATACCCATTTTTGTTCCAATGATGTTGGCCATATCTGGTCTGTCAACGAGTTCCTAGACTTCATTTCTTTAAAATTCATTTAGTTCTTCTTGCATGGCTATGATCCAGTCTGCATCTTGAATTGCATCATCTATTGTCTTGGGTTCCACTTGTGATAGAAAACATGTTAACATATGCTCCAGTTGTCTTCTGGTTCTCACTCTGTGTGAATGTCTCCAATAACTTGTTCTTCGGGATGATCTCTTAGCCAATTTAGGTCGGGTTGAAGTTGTTCTTCACTTGGTGCATCTGACTTCGGGTTCCGCATGTGCTTCCGGTTCGGTGCTTCTTCGGTTGTAATGACTTGTGGCTCATCTTGATTTCCAAAATTGTGATACAGAATAGTTCTTTGTCTTGTTGTATTCATATACACTTGTCTTTGTGCTGATTCTTCATCTTGTTCTTGAAGACTTTCACCATTTGTATTTGGTTCATCAAAGACTACATGTAATGATTCTTCAATCACCAATGTTCTTTTGTTGAGTACTCTGAATGCTTTGCTGGTGTCTGAGAATCCCATAAAGATTGCTTCATCAGCCTTTTCATAAAAGGCATGCAGCTGATTCCTGTTCAAAACAAAATATTTTGATCCAAACATATGCAAATATGAGATATTAGGTTTTCTACCATTCCATATTTCATATGGAGACTTTCCATGATGTTTGTTGATAATTGATCTGTTTTGTGTATGGCATGTCGTGTTTTGCTTGACCCCAAATCTCTTTGGCAAGCATGCTTCGCAATCATTGTTCATTCGCTTCTTTGAGAGTTCTGTTTCTTCTTTCTGCTACACCATTTTGCTGTGGGGTTCCTGCTGTAGATAATTGATGCAATACTCCATTTTCTTCACAATAGGTTCTGATAATTTCATTAAGAAATTCAGCGCCTCTATCTGATCTGATCTTGATAATTTTCATTTCTTTCTCATTTTGATGTCTTCTCAGCAAATCTGGTAGCTTTTTGAGTGTCTCTTTCTTCTTGTTCATAAAAAAGGTCCAGGTGTATTTTGAGTAGTCATCCACCACTACTAGGGTGTATTTCTTCCCACTTACACTTACTGGTGTGACTGGTCCAAACAGGTCCATATGTAATAGATGTAGAATTCTTGTTGTTCATTGATAGGGCTTTGACTTGAATGAACTCTTGATTTGTTTCCATCTCTGGAATGCATCACATAGACTTTCTTTCTTGAATGTGATTTCTGGCAGTCCTTCAACCAACTTGTTCTTTGATAATGTGTTGATGGTTTTGAAATTCAGGTGATTTAATCTTTTATGCCAGATCCAGCTAGTTGATTGTTTGTTTTTGACAAACAAACATGTTTCTGCTATGGCTGTTTTCCAATCCACCACATACATGTTATATTTTCTTCTTCTTGCAAGTACTACCGTGTTGATTTGGCTGTGAATGACTTTGCATCCTTCCTTGTTGAAGTGCACATTGTATCCTTTGTCACAGAATTGAGTGATGCTCATCAGATTGAAGTTAAGTCCCTTAGCATATGTTACATTTTGAATCTTCAAATTGTTCTTGAGTATTGTGCCTTCCCCCTTAATCTTGCCAGGGTTTTCTTTTCCTCCAAATGTGACTTTGGGTCCATCAAAAGCTTTCAAGTCAGTGAGCCATCTCTTGTTTCCTGTCATGTGTCTGGAACATCCACTGTCTATGTACCAGACATCCTACAAAACAAAGTAATTAACTTTAGGTACCCAACACTGTTTGGGTCCATACCTATTAGCAATCATGCCTCGTACTCCAAGTGTATATCCAAATGATCTTCTTTTTGGGTAGTTAAAGTCATCAACTTCATATATATAAGGCATGGCAGAATAACTACTAATATTTCTAATGAAGGTATTCTGATACTTTTCTCTACTTTTTGGTGCATTTGCATCCTTCTTCACTTTCCAATATATAGTGGGAAACTTATGTTGCTTCATGTATCTAGGAACATACCTAGATTGATTTTTCTCGAACACATGACGCATATCATGGAATGGTTTCTTCTTGTATTTTGGAGGTGCAACATTCCAATCATCCTCTGAAGGATAAAGTCTTCCTTTACTTTTCAGAAGGTCCTTGCTTTTGGTTGACTGGATTGATGATTTAGTCTGTTGTTTTACTACACTGGGTTTTGACTTCACCGGTACAGAATGAGTGGTTGAAACCATGGTCTGTCCCTTTCTGAATTATGATTCAATGTTAATCCTGGATTCAGAATTGTGTTGACCATTGTTTCTACTCTCATCCTAACTGTTGTAGCCAAGAACATATCTGGATCCAAACCTTTTTGAGGGTATGTAAACTGGTTCATTTGTGATCTTAACTGGTGGGGGATATTCTCAACTGATCTGTCAACAACAGATGTATGAACCTCTGATGTTTGTTGATCATTTGAGTAGATCTCCTTACTAGTTAGTTCAACTTTTGCTCTATCTAGTTCTTTCTTTAATATTTTATTTTCCTTTCTTAGATCCTTGCATTCTTTTTCCAGAATTTCATGATTCATCTCAATTTCATCAAATTTAGTCATGAGATTTTGGACTAGATCTGCTGGATCTAATGGGAGAATAGAAGATTGTGCAGTGTCAGATGTGGATGCATTTGATGAAGCGTGAGAGCTAGATGTTACATCAGTTTCATCTGATTCTTTGGCCATTAAGCATAGGCTTGATTTCTCAATGTCTGGGCTATCACCTTCATCTTCATCTAAATCTTTGGTCATGAGGCATAGACATGCTTTTTCATTGTCTGAGCTGTCTTTTTCATCACTGTCATTTGAGTCATTACCAGATGATTCTTCATTCTTTTCACTGCTAGATTCAGCCTTGAGTGCCTTCTTGCCTTTCCTTTTTTCAGATGCTTTGTATTTCTTCTTTTCATCATCTTTATCATCTTCTTCAGGACAATCAGCCTTGAAGTGACCTTTCTTGTTGCAGTTGAAGCATCTGTATTCATCATCTTTCTTCTTCATGTCTTTGGTTGAGCTTGACCTCTTGTTTGATGATGACCTTCCTTTGAATGGCTTCTTTTTGCTAAACCTGTCAAAACATTTAACTAATAAAGCTACATGTTCTTTAAGTTCATGTGTCTCTTTGCTGATACAGTCAGCAAATTTACTTTCTTTGGGGTGCTATCAGTGCAGTGGCTTTTTGTGTCTCTTCCGGAGCACCATCTTCACCGTTCGTTCGAATTCATGAGCTTTGAGTTGGGACATCAGAATCTGAGTGTCAGTGTCTGCAAGGTTTGTGGTTCCACCGATTGACATCGATGTTATGATCTTCCATCTTTCAGGTAAGCCTCTCAAGATCTTTAAGCATGCTTCTTTCTGGGGATATGTGTGTCCAAGCTGTTGCAGTTCACTGTTGATGCTTGAGAATCTGTTGTCCATTTGATCAATGGATTCACCAGTCATCATTTTGAATTTTCAAATTTCTGTTTTGCAACACATAATTTGTTTTCTTTGACAGCTTCAGATCCTTCATTTATCAGTGCTAGCTTGTCTCACATCTCTTTTGTTGTTTTGCAATCTTTGATTCTCATGAACATGTTGCTATCTAGAGTCTTCAAAATCATATCTTTTGCAACAAAGTATAGATTTGCTCTTCTACTGTCGTCCTTGGTCCAATCTTTCTTGGGTTTTTCTACTTCCTTCCCTTGATCTGCTCCTATGGATACCACAGTCATGAATGTGATTGGGCCATCATTAATTACATCCAGCATCTCCTCATGAGTTGCTGCAAGATGAGACAACATTCTTATTTTATACTCATCAAAATTGTTAACATTGAAAACATGTAGTTTTGACATAAAGTTTGAGGAATCCATAAATACAAATAAGAGATCTATATGTGAATGAATAGAAAACTCAGATTTGAAAACTACCTTGAAAATATGTGATCTCCTTGTTACCAGAAATTATATCTGAACAGGTTCTGATACTAGGAACACTGCTCCGATACCAATTGTTGGTCCCAGAGAATGGTAAAACTATAGTCAGAAGGGGGGGGGGGGAATGACTATAGTGGAGTTTCAAAAACGTTTCTTGTGATTAAAAGCTTTTGGGCAGTGGATAAGTCCCTTCTTACTAGATTGTTTCAAAGAAGTTTATACATTCACAGATATAGGGTATAACGTAGGCAATTAAATGAGTGCAGTAAAGTAAATTGCAGAAAGTAAAATGACTCAGGGCTTATAGTGGTTCAGGGTGGTGTAATCCCTTAATCCACTCTTCTCCTGTGATGATTGGAGGAATTCACTATTGTTTTCACAGATACAATAGTAAGATTGTCCTTGACTTCCCAAGCTTCACAATCTACAAGACTATCACTCATTGGCGCAACAACTTCAGTGATTCAGTATCTTTCACTGCTCCTTGAGATCAAATCCTTCAGCAGCTATCACAAACACAACTCCTTCTCAGATGACTTCTGATTCAGTTGCTTCAGTTTATTGTGAATGAGATTCACAAGCTTGATTGATCAATCTCAGTGCTGAGTATAAAATTGTAGTTCTGATGAATGAGTTGATCTCTAGATGAATCCTTGTAAGTTCATAGAGAAGGCTTTTCAAATTGACAGAGTTTCTGCTTGGTTTTCTTTTTCCGATCGTTGTATTTATCTGTCTATCAATGCCTTCTATTTATTGCCTTGAGTATCCTTGATTTGAAATTTCGTCCGTTGGCTATATTAATGAGGGGAATAATGTAACGCCCCGTTCCCGGACACCGAGTCCTTATCCAGAAAAGAAACGTTCGGCACGTATAAAATAAAAATAAATTCATTTTATACGTAAGCCTCTACTACATCGTATCAAATTAAAAGCAAAACGGAAGCAAAACTCGGGTATATAAAATTTTTCCCAAAATTAAAGAGTAGAAAAGAAATCTAAGGGTAGAAATGTAAAATTTTTACATTTGGAAAAGTACGAAAATCCCAAAAGACAGAATACGACAAATCGTCAAAACCGGCGGTCTACCTCAAAAGTAACGAAAGTACAACCAAAGAAAAGCAGAATAGAAACATCTTGATTCTTCAACGAGCGGCGTCAAACTCTTCCTCAAAAACCTGTTCGTCTTCTCGTCCCCAAACACATAGAAAAAGTATGCATTCGAGGTAAGTACAACGTACTTAGAAAGAAAGAGAAGCTATGAAAGCAATCATAGTTATAACGAGAAGTTAATTATTTAATTAGTTGATTAAATGAGACCAACTCCATCTAGGGTTCACTTCATGCTCATCAACACGTTGTGACTAACTGTTTCTAACTTAGCCTATCTATGTTACAACCGCACTCAAGGGCACTACGCGCATCCGCCTCAGCAGAGTCCCTCTGTACTTAGGGTCTTTGACCTACAGAGTTCTTCTACCTCGGGGACACTCTTTTGCAACATATTAGTGGATCACACCAATACCCACGAAGTCTAGAAAAGGTAGACTCCGATAGCACGCACACCTCAGCAGAGTCCCTCCGTACTTAGGGTCTTTTGACCTACGAAGTTCCTCCACCTTCAGAGGTAGCACATGCATCGCGATTTAGCCTGGTGCCTAGCCAAGAGAGACATGTTGTTTAATCTTTTACTAGTCACATACGTTGTTTATTAAATTATTAACTAGCCGACCTAAGTGTTTTCAAATAATCTCCCTCACACATACTACTCTCTTCCTAGACCACTAGACACGGACAAGTCCTAGCACATACACGGACATTGATGAATCCTAATTCATCAAAGCACAAGCCTATCATGCTCTTCCGACGGATCCGAACTTCAACTCCCTTTAAGAGTACATTCGGTGTTTTAAGCGAACGAATCGAAGCTCAATTCGAGGCTTGTCTATGTTTATACCATATTAACATATCATATATAAAGGTTTCATGTAGTTAAAGAATATTTTCAAGGTGAACGACAACTAACATAGAAAGGAGGCGGTACAAAGCGGACGCCCGTTTAAAGACTTGGACGCCCGTTCAAGCTTGCGGACGCCCGTCCGGAATAGTGGACGCCCGTCCACCAAACCCATTTCAATCACGAATGTAAAATTGCACCTCGGACGCCCGTCCAATACAACCGGACGCTCGTCCAAGGTGGAACCTAGGCTGGACGCTCGTCCGAATACCGGACGCTCGTTCACACGGGTTCGACCTAAACCCTAACTTCATGACCATGCGATTTCCGGATCGTATTTCAACCAAAAACCAGAAAAAGACAACACATTGAGCACATAAACCTCATCTAACACTACCATAACCTCTATAGACAATTACCAAAGCAACAACTCAAAGCTCTAACACATAAATTGCCTTAGATCATGATCAAATCCTTATAGCCAACAATTGAATTCATAGGACTGGTTTTCCTTACCTTAAGCGGCCGCGGAACCGATCCAAACGGCCCTCAAAAATCTGCTTTGCTTTGCAACCGAACGGCGATACCAAAGCGATGCTCTTATCACGACGATTCCGAAACTCTTGCGTGATGCGAAAACGGTTAACGGATGCTTCAATTATCAAGAAAACTCCTTGGCCTTTTCTCTCCTCAAACTTGCGCGAGAGATGGGGGGGAATTCTTAGACCGAATTTCGATTTTAAGGTAGGTCTTAACATAATAAAGGAGTCAATCTTTTCCTTAATTGCCCTTGATCACTAAAAAGCTGAATTTTCTTTTAATTATATATATAAAACTCGAAATTATATATATAAATATGTCCAAATAATTAACTCCGAATAAAAAGGAAACCGAACCTAATATTTCGTTTTCGCAAAAAGACACGTACGCCTTTCCCGAAAATCGGAATATTACATTCTCCCCCCCTTAAAAGGAGTTTCGTCCTCGAAACTAGAACATACCTGGTAAATCCCCAAACTCTTGGAACTCACTAAGCATGTCGCTTTCCACTTCCCAAGTTGCCTCCTCGGGTGAATGATTGCTCCACTTTGAACTAACACCATGGGGATCATCCGTCTCTTAATCATCTTTTCCTTCCGGTCTAGAATCTTGATCGGTCTTTCGTCGTAAGCAAGGTTATCTTGTAAGATTTCTGGATCAACCGTAGTTTCAACATCATTCCTCGTCGGACACTTTTTCAACATTGAAACGTGAAACACATTATGGACTCTCGACATTGATTACGCTTGGCGAAGCTTATAAGCTAACGTCCCAACTCTTTCCAAAATCTCAAAAGGTCCAACATACCTTGGACTTAGCTTTCCTTTTTGTCCAAAGCGTTTCACTCCTTTCATCGGTGAAGTCCGGAGGTAAACTTTATCGCCGACTTCAAACTCAAGAGGTCTTCTTCTAACATCGGCCCAACTTTTACTTGCTGTCTTGAGTGCCTTGATTCTTCTTGACCAAGCGAACCCTTTCCTTTGCTTGTTCAACCATTTACGGCCTGTGTCTGTCTCTCCCCGACTTCATCCCAAAACGAGTGGCGTGCGACATCTTCTCCCATACAATGCTTCAAACGGCGGCATGCCTATGCTTGCATGAAAACTGTTGTTGTAGGCAAACTCCGCTACCGATAAGTAATCATCCCATGATCCGCCTACCTCCAAAACACAAGCTCTCAACATGTCCTCGAGTGTACGGATGGTCCTCTCGGATTGTCCATCGTCCGAGGATGAAAAGCCGTGCTCAAATCCAACTTGGTCCCGAAGGCTTCTTGCGAGCTCTTCCAAAACCGACTTACGAATCTCGAATCACGGTCGAAACTATCGAGATTGGAACTCCATGTAGCTTCACTATATTGTCCGGATATAGTGTCGTCATCTTCTTCAATGGCATGTCAACCTTGTACGGTAAGAAATGGGCGATTTGGTCAATCTATCCACAATTACCCAAATTGCGTCGTGTCCGCCTCTTGTCTTAGGTAATCCGGTGATGAAGTCCATTGTGATCTTATCCCACTTCCATTCAGGGATATCCAATGGCTTAAGCATTCCACCGGGTCTTCTATGCTCCGCCTTAACCTTCTGACATACATCACACTCGGCCACAAACTTGGCTATTTCCACTTTCATCGAGGGCCACCAAAATCTTTCCTTTAAGTCTCTGTACATTTTAGTAGCACCCGGATGAACCGCAAAAGCTATCCTATGTGCTTCTTCCATAATTCTTTGTCTCAAGTCGCCAACATTGGGTACGCATAGACGATCCCGATACCACAGATTTCCACTCTTATCCAACACGTAACCAACCGTAGGCTTCTCCCTAGCAACACGCTTCAAATCCAAAAAAACCGGGTCTTCGTCTTGTTTTCCCCGAATATCATCCATCAACTCTGACCTTGCTCACAACGGTGCCACAAACTGCCGGTCTTCAATCTGATCGATGCTTCTGATTTCCAACCCATCTAACCTTTCTGCCACTACCTCAACACTGAAAACTGTAAACACTGGTTTCCTGCTCAGAGCATCTGCCACTACATTCGCTTTACCCGGATGGTACTGAATATCCAAATCATAGTCCTTAACGAACTCTAACCATCTCCTCTGTCTCATATTCAGGTTCTCTTGTGTGAAGAAATACTTTAAACTCTTATGGTCCGTGAAGATCCTCGCTTTAACCCCATATAAGTAATGCCTCCAAGTCTTTAAGGCAAATACTACCGCTGCCAACTCTAGATCATGTGTCGGGTAATTCTTCTCATGCACCTTCAACTGTCTAGATGCGTAGGCTATCACTTTTCCTCCTTGCATCAACACACAACCCAAACCCTGTCCCGAAGCATCCGTGTAGACATCGTAGTTATCAAAAATCTCCGGAATTGCTAACACTGGTGCCGTAGTCAACTTACTCTTCAAGGTATGAAAGGCCTTATCACACTCATTAGTCCATTCAAATTTCACATTCTTCTGTGTCAGCCTGGTGAGTGGAGTAGCTATCTTCGAAAAATCTTGTACGAACTTCCGGTAGTAACCAGCCAACCCAAGAAAACTTCTTACCTCTGAAACTGTGGTAGGTTTAGACCAATTCTCAACTGCCTCGATCTTTTCCGGATCAACTTGAATGCCATCTCCAGAAATGACATGACCCAAGAAACTCACTCGATCCAACCAAAAGTCACACTTAGAAAACTTTGCATACAACTGATTCTTCTTCAGTGTGTCCAACACTATCCTTAAGTGTTCCTCGTGTTCTTTCTCATCCTTAGAGTAAACTAGGATATCGTCTATGAACACTATCACGAACTTATCCAAGTATGGCATGAAAACTCGCTGCATCAAATCCATAAATGCAGATGGAGCATTAGTGAGTCCAAAAGGCATGACAAGGAACTCATAATGTCCATATCTTGTACTGAAAGCCGTCTTCGGTATATCTGCTATCTTAACCTTCAATTGATGGTACGCGGACCTCAGGTCGATCTTGGAAAACACTCTCTTACCCTACAACTGATTAAATAGATCATCTATCCTTGGTAGAGGATACTTATTCTTGATAGTAAGGTTGTTCAGCGCTCTGTAGTCGATACACATTCTCATGCTGCCATCTTTCTTCTTCACAAACAAGACGGGGGCTCCCTGGGGCGAGTGCGGGCTGAATTATGTTCCTTTCAAGCATATCTTTAAGTTGAGCTTTCAACTCCTTTAATTCAGCCGGTGCCATTCGTAAGGTGGTTTAGCAAGCGGTGCCGCTCCCGGTATCATTTGAATCTCAAACTCTATCTCTCTCGTCCGGCATGTTTCCCGGTAACTCTTCCGGAAATACCTCGGGGTATTCCCTCACTATGGGAGTCTCCTCGAACTTAGGCTTCACTTGTTCCACGTCCACCGCATACAACAAGTAGCCTTCACAACCCTTTCGACAAGCCCTTACCGCCTTAACCGCCGATATGATCGGATGTTTCTTCTTACTCGGCTTGTACACATTCCCTTGATACGTCTTGTCCGATTTCCAGGTACTTTAAAAGTTACTTTCTTCTCTTTACGATCCAGTGTACATAATTCTCGGATAGCCAATCTATTCCGAGGATTACATCAAAATCCGAGAAGTCCAAAGCGTAAAGTCACTCTTACATCGATAAGGTCCGACTCGAACTTCCACTTGAGGTATCATTCTAGTTACCCTTGTTACCTTCCCTAATGGTGTAGTTATCTCCAAAGTGTTCCTTAAAGGTTCTGAAGGTAAGTTCAACTTCTTAGCTACCTTGGTTGACACAAAAGTATTTGACGCTCCCGTATCAAACAAATCCTTGACCACTAAGTTTTCTAACATTATCGTACCTAGGATGCACATTCACTCATTTAAATACATCACAACATGAATAAACATGCCATACAATATCTTAATAAAGGAATGAAACAAAACATGGTACCTGATATAACGTCATCCTCTGGTTCCACAAAATTAGCATCCGCTGCAAAAACTCGAACCGGTCGGCTCGGGCCGCCTCTCCCGCTACCTTGGCTCGAACCACTCTTGTTTCCTCTGTTTGGACACGCTCTAGAAAAGTGTCCTTGCTCACCACAAACGTAACAACCGTTACTACTCTGCCTGCACTCTCCTGTATGATTTTTGTTGCACTTGGGGCAAAGTGGTGCACTGTTCGGGGCCTTAGCTGCTGTATGAGCCGTAGTGTTCTTGGCTGCTTGCTGTGGCGCTCCCCTATAACTGCCTTGACTTGTCCCAAAATTTCTCTTATTATTGACAACCACTATAGCTCTCTGCGTGAAAGTCTCGACTTCCAAGGCTTTATTCATCAACTCTGCCGTATTCCTTGCCGTGAAACCTAGCATGCCCGACTGAATCTCGTAGGCCAACCCATCCTTATAGAGGGCCATCTTTCTCTCTTCCACCTTCATCAATTCTGGATAGAACCTTCCTAACTCATTGAATTTATTAGTGTACCGGGACACTCGTCGATTATTACCTTGCTTGTGCTTCGGGAATTGACTTGCTTTATCTCGCTTGAAGCGTAACCGGGAAGTACTCATTATAAAACATCGTCTTGAACCCTTCCCAATGCGTTACCTTACCGTTGTCGCTTTGTACGGCATCAATCCATGCTTTTGTCGCTCCCAACATAAAACCGATCGCTAGTTGTGCCATCTCTGTCTCGGGAACATGTATGTTCCTACAAGCTTTCTTGAATCCTCTTATCCATTCCTCTCGCTTTAGAATGCTCCACATTACCGAAGAAGTTCTCAACTCGATTTCTCCTCAATCTCGTATACCAATCCACCGCCGGTGCTTGCTCGAAAGTCGGTCTAAGCGGTGGGTGAACCGGAGGGTAACCAAAAGATGCATCTTTCGATCGCCGTTGTTGAGGATAAGGTGGGATTACTTGAGGCTCATTCTGATACGGATAGTACCCCTAATAAGACTGATGCTATTGAGGCTGCTGAAAACCAAAGGGTGGATGACCAACGCCTTGCTGGTGGTCAAAGCGTGGTGAAGGTGGTACTGTAGGTTGAGGAACATGACCTACAGGAGGAGGGTAGAAGACCTGCTGCTGCTGAGGATACACTGGAGGATAAGCACTAGATGGTGGTGGATACACATTGGTCACTGGTGGTGGCGCACTAATCGGTGGAATGTCGCCTACTACAGTGACACGAATAGGTGCTTGTCCAGGCTCTCCATAAATGTAGTTATATCTTGGCGGTGGTCGGGGTGGCAGATTCTGATGCGGCCTCGGTGACACATCCTGTTGAGTCCGTGGTGTAGGCGTGGCTGTATGGGGTGGTGGTGAAAGACTCAAACGAGGCGAAGGATTCTGCCTCACAAATCCGCCCCCTACTACGGGCACTGGGCTCCCTGCCCCTTGACTAACCCCTGAGCTCCCAGCTCCACGAACGCCTCTCCTTGTCGTTACCATGCTGAAAGATCAAGAAAACAAGACGTTACTAAAGATCTAAAGAAACTTATCTTAAGGAAAGGAAGTCTAAAGAACGCTTCGCTCTGATACCAACTGTAACGCCCCGTTCCCGGACACCGAGTCCTTATCCGGAAAAGAAACGTTCGGCACGTATAAAATAAAAATAAATTCATTTTATACGTAAGCCTCTACTACGTCGTATCAAATTAAAGGCAAAACGGAAGCAAAACTCGGGTATATAAAATTTTTCCCAAAATTAAAGAGTAGAAAAGAAATCTAAGGGTAGAAATGTAAAATTTTTACATTTGGAAAAGTACGAAAATCCCAAAAGACAGAATACGACAAATCGTCAAAACCGGCGGTCTACCTCAAAAGTAACGAAAGTACAACCAAAGAAAAGCAGAATAGAAACATCTTGATTCTTCAACGAGCGGCGTCAAACTCTTCCTCGAAAACCTGTTCGTCTTCTCGTCCCCAAACACATAGAAAAAGTATGCATTCGAGGTAAGTACAACGTACTTAGAAAGAAAGAGAAGCTATGAAAGCAATCATAGTTATAACGAGAAGTTAATTATTTAATTAGTTGATTAAATGAGACCAACTCCATCTAGGGTTCACTTCATGCTCATCAACACGTTGTGACTAAGCGTTTCTAACTTAGCCTATCTATGTTACAACCGCACTCAAGGGCACTACACGCATCCATCCGCCCTCGGCGAGTCCCTCTCGTACTTAGGGTCTTTGACCTACGAGTTCTTCTTCCTCGGGGACACTCTTTTCAACATATTAGTGGATCACACCAATACCCACGAAGTCTAGTAAAGGTAGACTCCGATAGCACGCACACCTCGGCGAGTCCCTCCGTACTTAGGGTCTTTTGACCTACGAAGTTCCTCCACCTTCGAGAGGTAGCACATGCATCGCGATTTAGCCTGGTGCCTAGCCAAGAGAGACATGTTGTTTAATCTTTTACTAGTCACATACGTTGTTTATTAAATTATTAACTAGCCGGCCTAAGTGTTTTCAAATAATCTCCCTCACACATACTACTCTCTTCCTAGACCACTAGACACGGACAAGTCCTAGCACATACACAGACATTGATGAAACTCTTGCGTGATCTGAAAACGGTTAACGGATGCTTCAATTATCAAGAAAACTCCTTGGCCTTTTCTCTCCTCAAACTTGCGCAGAGATGGGGGGGGGAATTCTTAGACTGAATTTCTGATTTTAAGGTAGGTCTTAACATAAATAAAGAGTCAATCTTTTCCTTAATTGCCCTTGATCACTAAAAACTGAATTTTCTTTTAATTATATATATAAAACTCGAAATTATATATATAAATATGTCCAAATAATTAACTCCGAATAAAAAGGAAACCGAACCTAATATTTCGTTTTCGCAAAAAGACACGTCTGCCCTTTCCCGAAAATCGGAATATTACAAATAATCCTTGATTTTATTCTTGATTCCCCCTTCATTACATTCTCCTTGATTTCAGTGATATGATTTTTCTTCAAATGTATAGCAGAACATCCGTCCTTGATTGAACCTCTATTGATTGTGCATTAAATGCATGATCCTCTGAATCTTCATCATATTTCAATTCTGTTCTGATAAGGATTACTTCGCCATTCTCTGAACGCTCTAGTGATCCATCTGACTTTGCAGTTTAGATCTTCCTTCACTATTTTTGCCTTCACTTAACCGAAAGTCAGTTTACTTTAACTATTCACTGTTTCCTTCAACACTTCAGTTTAAGGAGAATCTTTGTACTTCACTGATCATTGGTTTGGGTTAGATCAGTGTACACCATATTTGAACATTAAGTTTCATCACCTGAACCATAACTTAGACTTATCAATGGTCATCACAGACTTCCTTAGTTATAAGTCATACCATTAAGTCTTCGTTGCTTCTTTGCATGTACTTGGCTGGCTTCACTCGGCCGAATGTCTGTCTTACTTTGCCGTCCTACCAACTAGTACAATACTTATTGTCTGACTTAACTTATACAATATGTCAGACTCTAAGTAGAGACTTATACAGAGAATTCTAACTTATTTCAGGCTTGCTATAACAGCTAGTATGGCCATCATCAAAACATAATAAAATGTTCCTAACAGGCCGTTATGAAGAACGATCATAATTTATTTTATCCATTTATCACATTCTCATTAGCTCCCCCGTGTGTGGCGGGTGTATGTGTTTTATTAGATGAAATTATGTAACAAGATGGTGCATAAGATGAAGGCCAAAGAAAGATGACATAGAGATCCTATTGGTGGTTGCAACTACCCTTAGAATTGTGACCCGCGGTTTCGTCTGGTTGTATTCGAATTCGCAGTTAGGAAAAGTCCATGATCATGCCGGTTGATTTACGCATTTATTTATTTTGTGCATGTATTTTTTTACAAGATACGATAGATGCATGACTATGCATAATCTAGATGAATGTGTAAGGTGTATGTATAAAGAGATAGATGTATTTGATCAGACCGTAATTAATTAAGTGAATTAATATAAAATTACTCCCACGTCAAAAATTAAATCAGAAATTTTGTCTCCGGAAGAGCCCTTGTTTGGATCCAACTGATTGGCCCACTTCGGGAGTTGACCTACCTCGGGTATATCGTTATTATTGAGATTTGATCATATGAGATCTCGCGAATATTGGGTTATGACTTAAATGAAATTTTGCGGTTATTGGCCCACATTAGGACGGTTTAATTTCAGATGATGTGAAGTGTCAAAGAGTTGACTAGTCAACTACCAAGACTCATATAGATATGTGATTGGTAAAGTGTTACCTACTTGTCAAAATTTTCCGGTTGATCGGCCCACATCGGGAATCGGGGTAGTTGGGAGTAGTTGACTGGTGATAAACCAGAAGACCATTTTGATTTTGCATGCATAAACAACAACTCTCATTTTACCCTTATTTAATGTTGTAGTTTTTAGCAAACTTTTATTTTTACATTTTTATTTCTCGATGTATAAAACCAAATTAATGTATGTTACCTTTTGAAAAACGTTCTCAAAAAAGGTTATGTAATTTTAATCATTTTAAAATAAGCCATGACATGAGCAACTACGTTATAGTAGTTCAAGTCAATGATGCTACATATTCGATGTAGTGCTCTAAGACTAAAGTTATTTATAACCGGAAGCTCATGATATGCTTGAATCACTTGAAATGAGTTTCAATGTATTAATCATATATTGGATACAACAATGTCTAATGGGTCATTCTGTCATACGATGACAATTAATTCAAATATTAGATGCGTGGAATATGAATGACCACAATAAATTTTGAAAAGATTGTTTTCAAAATATTAAGATTTAAGTATCGACTTAATTCTCTAATAATTGTTTGAAGGTTAAATAAATAGTTCATGTTTTCATTATGATCAAAAGGTTAAATAAACTATCTAACAAACTTTGGATTTTCTTTATGAATGAAAATTAGAAACTTAGCTATTGTGATTTTTCTTTAGTCTTATGAAGAATAAACTAAGAAATATTTACAAGTGATTAAGGGATTAAAATGAAAGTTATGGCATGTGCTTAAACAGAGAACTTATCAAAGTCTCCATTCTAAGCCAGTAAGTTGAGGTAAGTCTATCTAAGCTCAAGATGAATCTAATATATATGATATCTTACGAGTATGATTAAATTAGAATGAATAAATACAAAATATCCTAAGATATGGAAGGTGAAGAAAACATTGCGACATTTTGCATATTGTATTCTGAATCTGGTAAGCTGATAAAGGAACTAAACAAATGTTATTGTGTTCTGGTTCTTATGAAGAACACATTTTCAATTATTTGTTAGAATTTAGTAGACAAATTCAATTGTAAGGAATAAACGTTCTTCTGATGAAGTTGAATAGTCATCGAATCTAACATACTACATTATTGTCACTATATAGTCGATATAGGTGATGAAATATCAATCTAATATTTGTATGGCTGCTATCCTTGATATTGTGTGGTTGTTGTAGACATAGTCTCAGCGGTTGAGAAACAAGTATTCAAATGTCATTCTAATGATGTCTAAAGCAAGTGATTATGAATCATGTGGGTGACATGTATCTTATCTAAAGATGACTAAAATACCTTTTTTATAAGGTTATTAAATTTGGAAAATTGCCTAAAGCTTAAACATACTGATGTTTGTTGGCTTGTGACAATTAATACCATGAATAATACTATCGTTTATTACTCTATATGACTATTTTATAAATACTTGAATGTACTTAGTGAAGTATGAGTTTCAGAAATTCTAAAAGGTTCGAACTAGTACGAATATGAGATTGGTAAACAATTTTGAAATTAATCTTCAATTGGATTAAAGTAATTAATCCCTGAAGGGTGTTTCAGAGGTTGTCTGAAATGAATCAGATTCTCCCTTAAAGGATGACATATTGGGGATGCGCAATTAGATTGTGTTTCTAAAATGGAAACAACACTTTATACGATATAGGTGTGACATAAGCCATGCGAGGTATCCCTTATCAGTTTTGGGATAGTTCCTCTATTCAATACATATACTTAACCGAGTTCCCAAGAATAAAGGTTGGATAAATTACATATCAAATATGAAATATGATAACATCAAATCCATCTTAACCAATGATTTAAGGTTTTCGTGCTTCGAACAAGCAGGCAGAGTCTGAAAGGCATGGGGCTTAGTATGACATATGCAACTTTGTTGAATGTCTTAGAAAATATGCTAGATTTACTTATCCACGGAGCAAAAGTGTTTGTCTCTAAACGTGCTATCTTCTAGAGGAAGTGTTTCTTCCTAAGAAAACAATAGGAATAAATTGAGACCTCAAAAATAGTTTGAGAAACACAAAGAGGTATTCAACTATTGGAACATAAGTAGGCGCTGTATAGGTATTCAACTATTGGAACATAAGACATTGCTCAGTGCACACAAGTGCCATTTAAGTCTGCGGATAACCACAAGTCTGAAAAGGCTACCATAAGATCTCGCGACTTATGCAGGAATGCTTGAAAGGCAAGATTAAGAGATATGGCTTGGAGCCATAATGTCTGAAGTAGATTCCATGTTTGAAAACTGGGTTATGAACCTGGTATGTCTTACCTAAATGGAATGTCTCGGAAAGGTGTAGCAGGTCTTTATGAAAGGCTGACATGGATGGTAATACAATTTCCATACGGCTAAGTTGATGGCTGAAGGCTACGAGGTGTAAACCTTGTAATTAGCTTTGTGATACTAGTTATGCTTAAATATATTCGTATAGTGCTTGTTGTATCTACGTATCATAGCTATATGATAGTGGTTAAAACTCTAGGCCAATGGCTTGATGTTCATAGACGATAACGTGATGTGTAAGCTTTTGAGATCTATTTCTAGACTCAAACAAGTTCCTCTGTATAAGTTCTTTGCTTGATAGATCAAAAGTGATTGGTTCCAACAAGAAAAAAAGATATGTCTAATGTGCAAAAGGGTTAGTGGGAGTGTTATAGTTTTTGAGTAAAGTGTTTCATGTCCTTTTCGAGTGTTGTGACCCTATTTTACAGTCAATTAGTGTTTGGTAGTTCAAGGTCTTTACGAATGATCTAGGAATGGCAGTTCGTATTTTAGAAATAAGAATCTATAGTGATAGATTTAGATGCTGCGTGATCATCATAGTTCACCCTCATTGATGGGATGCTAAAAACGTTTAGCATAGATCACAACAAGAGATACTGCTAGCCAGTATTCTTAGGATCTATCTATGACTTGACGTTAGTCCTGAAGATAAGGTGAAAGATGATACTTATGAAAGGTTCTCTTTGTTGCAGCAATAGGATCCATTTTACAAGAGTTGTACCAGATGGTCACACTGGTTGAGGAGTCATGAATAAGTATAAAAGTGAGTCTGCTAGATATCGAGAATGTCCTTAAAGCTGTTAAGGATGGATTATAGTTTATTGAAACTTGGAATCGAACGAACGTAGATATAAATATGTATATCATGAGTCTTATGAAGATAGTTGTAGCTACAATATGGGTTTGCAGTCACTATTTAAGTGATACAGTGATTTGAAAATGTTTTCAATGAGAGATCATTATAAACTCTACAACTGAGCCAAGACACAGCCTCAGAGGCACAGTGGAGGAGTAAATGGATCTAAGAGGTTCATTCCAGAACCTTGTACCGTTCTTCCACTTTTTATGTACATAACTGATATAGTACTAGATTCATTGCTTGAAGCAAGGACTAGGGTCTCGTCAGAGTTTCATGTGTGGGTTGGGGCGGTTCCATTTGACTGGATTATTTGGAGCATGATATGAAGATAGTCTGAGTGCCCATAGATAGTGATCCGTTCATGCTTAGTGTTTGCTGGGATTATGTGTACGAGTGATTGGCTTTAGCTTAAGTGATAGATTGTTGAAATAGTGTCCTAAACCCAATCGGGTTGGACCGGATCCAACCGGATTTGATCATTTCTACTAGTTCTTTATGTTTATACATATAATAAATGGCTTTTCTGTTATTATATATTTGTCCGTTTAATGAACCAATTATGATATTGTATATATGATAACTTCCCTAGTGTCAAACTGTGAAAGAGAAATCGTAATGGTGATTATGGTTGATGAGATCTCGACTCACTTTAAAAGGTTTGATATATAAATTTATCTAGCCATATGTACAATTAAACATGACAATAATAGTACATTTAGACTAGCACGTATTAGATGTCTTCTATCTTATAAAGATCGGGATAGATCTCGTCTATCAAAGTTTAGAGACACTTGGACTGTATGCAGACGTGTATGTTAGACTTACCCACTTACTTTATTAAGTGTCGCACTATATGGTTGTTCTGTGACTATCCAGAGACCAGAGTCTTTATGACATCACAGTGTGGATTGTCATACTTTGACACTATTGACGTTTCCCTTAGCCATGGGGCGATTATGCGCTAGTGAAAGGGTGTGATACTGAAGCATGAATAGGATTCATGTTGCCCATCCGGAAATCGGGTATCCTAATAGTAGGAGTAAATATATGAAAGGGCATTCCTATAAGGAATCTCTAGCTCTTGTGAAACTTTGCAAAGTGAGAGTAAATGAGTTACTTCGAGAAAGCATCATATTCAGATTGTAAGATACAGTTGTTAATGTATTGACACTCGAGATATGACAGTATGATATTGTAACAAGGATAGGATTCAATTCACATGGTAACCGTTTAACATGAAAGGTAGTTGTCATCGCTTTTGACTCTTCCGATGATTGAGGATCACGATGTGTTGCTAGATGCTAATTCGTGATCATTAGGTATGAAGGGTGTTTTAGTAAATGCACTTTCTACTTACGGCCAAAATATTCGGAAGCCTATCGGGTCACATACATAAGAACATCTAGCCAGATTAAAATGCTGTTAAAGTATAACCAAATAAGGAAATTATTATCTCGACTATAAAGTGTTATAGTGATAAATTAATATATTAATATTTATTCATTATGAATAAATTAAATAGAAGATTTTAATTATGTTGATTAGTTATATATATATATATATATATATATATATATATATATATATATATATATATATATATATATATATATAATATATGGGGTGCATAAATGAGTGTGTATTGATACACATGGATCTTGAAAATTAATTAATCATAGTATTATATTATTTGGCTAGTTTCGAGTGGGGTCTCGCCACTTTACAAAGGCTGAGGTGGGGACAGAAAGGTATTTATTTGTACAGGTAGGCCATTTGGCTATGGTCAAGTCAAAGTAATGCCAAAAATCGTCATCCCTATTCCAATTCCAATGCCTATATTCATTTCAAATGATTGACAAACTTATGTTCTAGACTCTATCATGATGATTGTTTGAAAATTTCACAACAATTTGTAATGCAAGAAAATTAAAATCATGCATGCATATGGTTTCACACTACCCTTTAAGATTAGACTTACATGTTCTCGTGTATCGTTCAACTCACATTTTCCATTTAGTTTGCACAATCAAATGACAACACCTTTTCATCTACACCAGGGGTATTATGTGCTTGTAATGCGCAAAAATGAACAAAGTCTAGGTGTTTCTTGAGTATTTAGTGACATTTCTCTCTATCCGACTAACTACGGCTCCACTCCCCACTTACGAACTTGCAATGTCCTCAAAGCGAAGTGAGTGTCAAGGAGTAGGTAGGAGGAAAGAGAGTAATCAAAAGGAGCAATTACGAGACAAAAGAGGGTCAAAGCAAAACTATCGGCGTGAACCGACTGAGCTCTCGGCGTATGTTGAAAAAGCGATTTTTGTTTCAGAGATATTCGTCATTTTTCCGGCGTATGCCAAGCTGGACACTCAAGCGCCGAAAATGCTAAAAAGCACGAGGCTTGAAGAGCAAAGCGGCGTAGACCGGAAAAATGCGAATACCAAGTGAAATAAGGATAATTCCATGCATGGGGATAGTAATCATACACGGCATTTCAAATGAAGGAGCTAAGCACAAATGCCGATAACAAATTAACTTGCAATACCACAAAGAGAACAAACAATGTGCCCATCAAGTTCAACAAAATACGGGGAATGACAAGGTTGTGCTCATCAAGAGCATTATGACACATCAACTTAAAGGCAAAGAAGTAGTGCAACCACACAGAAAGCAACTGGAACTAGTCATAGCTCATATATCACTCCTCATCAGAAATGTCATTAGGGAATGATCGCGTGTAAGTCACTAACGTCAATAGTATAGTAAATGCGAGTCAAGGTCGATCCCACAGAGACAATGCAAATATAAGTATTAACGATTCTAACCTAATTAAGAAGCATCATAGAGGCGCACATTGACCAAAAATAACATAAAAGAAAACAAACATGGTATTCCCCTTCCTCTCCTCACCGATCTACTAACTTCGATTAGTTAATCGTTATGTTTACGTCCCCACATAATTTCCTTAGATTAATCGCGAGCATTCATTTTAATTATCATTATCAGCTATGGGTGCAATTCCTACTCCTATCTACTCCAACAATGGTAGTAGACAATCTATAATCAAGCTACCCTCCTTAATTCGTCTGTAATAGCCTATACGCATAAAGAGCAAGAATTGCCGATATCGAGCGCTAACTTATACCGCTAACCCGCCTAGACAACTGTCGACATTGATCAGCACGTTCTTAGGGCCCCATTCTAGACTATGTCCAAACTTAGCACTTCAATATTCGTATTTCATGCAAGTTTACGATCACTATTAATTAAACCTGTCGATCAACAAAGTTCTAGTGATTCTCAGTTTTAGGTTTTCTTGTTGGTCCCAAAGAAGGGTGAAACTATAGTCAGAGGGGGGGGGGGTGAATGACTATAGTGGAGTTTCAAAAACTTTTCTTCTATTTAAAAGCTTTTAGGCAGCGGATAAGTCCCTTCTTACTATGTTGTTTTCAAATCAGTGTAGACAGTCACAGATATAAGTTATGATGTAGGCTAATTAAATAAATGCTGTAAAGTAAATTGCAGAATTTAAATTGACACAAGGCTTATAGTGGTTCAGGGTGGTGTAATCCCTTAATCCACTCTTCTCCTGTGATGATTGGAGGAATTCACTATTGTTTTCACAGATACAATAGTATGATTGTCCTTGGCTTCCCAAGCTTCACAATCTACAAGACTATCACTCCTTGATCGCAATGTGCCTTCGGTTGATTCAATTTCTTCCTTTTGTCGTTCCTTAAGATTAAGATCGTTCAACGGCTATCACAGATTCAACTCCTTCTCGCATTGCCTCGATTCGGTTGCTTCGAGTTTGATGTGAATGTGATTCACACACTTGCTTGATCAATCTCAATTCTGAGTATGACTTTGTAGTTCTGATACTTGAGTTGATCACTAGATATGTCTTTGTAAGTTCAGAGAGAAGGCTTTTCAAATTGACATAGTTTCTGCTTGATCTTTCTTTCTTGATCGTTATATCTTTTCCTGTCAATGCCTTCTATTTATAGCCTTGAATAACCTTGGTTTTTGAAATTCCGTCCGTTGGCTATATTAATGAGGGAATAACCCTTGATTTTATTCTTGATTCCCCCTTAATTGTATTCTCCTTGATTTCAGTGATCGGATTCTTTCTTCAAACGTATAGCAGAAAATCCGTCCTTGATTGATCCTTTAATGATTTGTGCATTTAATGCATGATCTTACGAATCTTCATCGTATATCAAATTTGATCTTGTAAATGTCTCTTCGCCGTTTTTAGAACGGTCGAGTGAGCCTTCGACTTAGCCTTTAGTTCTTTCTTTCTTTGTTTTGTTTTCTCTTTGCCGAAAGTCGGTTTACTCACCGATTCACTTGTTTCCTTCTTTGTTCTAGTTTTTGGAGAGTCTTTGTACTTCTTGATCCTTGATTTGGGTGAGACCAGTGTACACCATATTTGAACATTGAGTTTCATCACTTAAAACATAACTTAGACTTATCCAAGGTCATCACAGACTTCCTTGGTTATAAGTCAGACCATAATGTCTTCATACTTCTCTCTTTGGTGCTTTGCCGGCTTCACTTTGCCGAATATCTGTTTTTGCTTTGCCGTCCTACCAACTAGTACAATACTTGTCTGACTCAACTTATACAACATGTCAGACTCTAAGTAAAGACTTATACAGAGAGTTCTAACTTATTTCAGGCTTGCTATAACAGCTAGTATGGCCATCATCAAAACATAATAAAATGTTCCTAACAATTTCCCCATTTTTGATGATGCCAAAACCCTCATAAGCCTGAACATAAGTAATCAAAATTTTTCATAATAAACAACTGAATTAAAGTTCAACAATTTTATTCTTCCATCATAGGGCAATAAGATATTGCATCTTTTTATTTAAGTGAACAAAGGCAAATGATAAGATGAATTGAATTGAAATAAGCAATGTGTGCTTGGTTTACTTCTTTATTTCTTCAAACTCGATGCCCTTGCCTTTCTTGTCCTCGCCTTTCTTCGCCCTTTCTCTTTCCACTAGGGCTGTCCACCTTTCCCTTCCCACTGGGACTCTCAGGCTTTGAGTTACCTTCCCCCTTTGTGGCAGCATCAAAACGTGCCTCAAGGTCTGCAATTGCCGCGTCAGATTCAGGGAGAGGCCCATACTTTCTCTCCAGTATTTTGTTGTTGGCTTCACCAACTTTGATAAGAAAGTCCAGTTGCTTGCCAGAATGCTCCATGATCTCATCCAGATGCTGAATTTTGGATGTGTGAGCATTGAGGGTGTCCACCAATGGCTTGAGATTGTTGTCAATTGTCTCTGCATGGAATTCAAGATTGGTTTGGACATGGTTAGGGATGAGGTGTTGTAAGTTGCAAATTAAGTTTCCTTGTCTCTCCATGACCTCATCTTGGATTTTGATATGGCTGATGAGGGCCTCAATCTTGTGATTGAAGGAGGTTGCTTCACTCCTTAAGGCGGTCTTTGATTTTGCCTTGCTGTAATATTGCCTTTCCATGTCCACAATGAGGGGTTGAATGTCCAGATTGAAGACTCTCTCTAGATCAATTCCTTCTGGTGCCACATGGACATCCTCTTCATCCCCATCAGTTTCATCCTCAGCATCTTTACCTTGCTTCTTCTCATTTTCCACTTCAATTTCTTCCTTTTCTTCTTCTCCTCTTCCTTCTCATTTTGTGCTTCTTCTTCTTTTTCTTCCATCAGTTCTTGTTGAGTGTGGACTGCTTCATCTACCACTGTTCCCCCTTGTGCAATTGTGGGGGAGTTGACTGAAGGATGCGGGTTCTTAGATCTAAACGAGTTAGATCTATGCGCGACGGATGAATCACGATTTATATACCACAATAAATAATTAAAGGACTTAAACTACTATAAGGGGGTTAAGATCATGTTACCAATAACGGGAAGAGTCGCCTTGATCTTCCGATGTGTTCTCCAAACGGAGGTTGGTGGACACCCTTCTTGATACACGAGCCTCCTTGATATGCAACACCAAGAAAAACTCAAAGTTTTTCTTTTACTAAAAACCCAAGACAAGAAAAAACTAATTTTTCTCTCTTTTTAATGATGGTGGTCGAAATTATCAATCTCAATTTCCCTTGGAATAACTCTTCTTTTATAGGAGAGTAAATCCTTGGCCTCCAAGTATTAATTAATTAAATAATTAATTAATTAATCAAAATAAAAAGATATTTTCCTTAATGAATAATTGTGACATATTATTGACCAATAGGAAACCAAATAACATGTCATCCAACCAATCACATAACAAGAATATCTTTTATTTTCCATAACACAAGAAAATTAAATCTTGTGCTAATTAGAGACATAAATGGCGCCACCCCTAGGGTTTAAAAGCCCACATAAAATGTCTTTTATGTGTATTATATTATTTAGCCCAACTAGATAATATCCATGCATATCAATTAATTAGCCTAGCCAATTAATTATCACTGAGGCCCGAATAACAAGATTATTAGTCCGAATTACAGAAGCCACACCGGGGACCATGGACCTATAACCAGTAGCTCCAATAATTAATTATTCGTCGAACAGAATAAGTACATTAATTATTAATTCCGGGATTACGCCACCATAAACCCGAAACTGAACTCTACCGATTATAGATGTATACTTATACTCAACCCATAGAGTGAATAAGTGTCCATTGATATAATCATTACATACGGATTAACCCTCCATAGAATGTCCATTCTGAGTGGGAAGTCTCCGTGAACCCGACTCAGAATATCTTATCCTTATTTACCATTAACCCCTTGATGATCAATTAGTATGCATATCTGACTAGTAGCTAATTAGTCAAATGCGAAACTCCCGGGATCGATCACTTTCTTAGGGCTAACAAACAAGGGGACTGTCTCTCTACTTCCCGCAGGAAGGAATGGATTCCATGTCTGTGAAAATCAGAACTACTCTCTCATCCGGAGATAGTGCCAATGAGAAGTGGCTTGGAACACATATTAAAGTGAACCGTAACTAACACATCAAACACTACCCCGGGACAAGCAGCACCCTGTGATCACCTCAGGATTAAGGTTGATCCATATATGATCATCTAATGATTTAATAAGATTCCTCGATTACGGAATTATACCGAAAAATTCAGATTAAATCGGTCCAGTCCTATATGAATGCCATCATATATAAATGCCCCCACGTAGGTACCCTCTACCGACAGTCCGAATAAGACTATCACACCCTAAGGTGTTCTGGGTGCATTATTGGTGTTTTAATCAAGAGACCCTAAACTCGATTAAGTTCACCACGGACTAACGATTTAAGTATATCACCACTAACTCAATCCTCACGTGCATGCCATGCACCGAGTTAAGCGGTTACATACCGATATACTTAGGGTTTGCGAGCGGTGTATTACTTACAAGCACAAAGCAAGTAATAAGGTAAGATAAATTCTGTCATAAAAACAATTACACAAATTGTCTTTCGGGCACTACACCTAACAATCTCCCACTTGCACGAAATGACAAGTAACGATTGTTTTTAGAGCACACCCTTTCTCATCTTATTCACAACACTCTCCCACTTGCTCTAAAAGCAGATGAGGTATATTCCTCAATGCCGTACCCTCCAAGCACTCGACTTGGTACACTGATCAGTTTGGTTGTCGACTCGAGACGATTTTTAGGATTGAAACGTTGTCGGTCCTTCCAATCAGGCGGTACTCTCTCTCAATATGCTTTTGACCTCTAGTGACTGAGAAGATCCTTCTAAGCTATCTCTTCACTGTTTTCACAATGAAGTGATATCGGCTTATCAGACCTGGAATTACTCCCAGACCAAAAAGGAAACTCTAAGCACTATGAGTAAACACTGAGCCCGAGATCAACTTAATGATCATCCTTAATCTGACTACAAGTCAGAATCAGTGTAGTCAACCATATTCAAGTTTGCACCTGAATATACAAGCATATGATTCCTCGTTCTCTAACGATACTTGAGGACATACTAAAATGCTTTTCAATGCACGAATCCGAGATTCGACTACTATTGACTTGTGATAACCTGATTCGCCGTTATCAAAGAGAGACTCTATCCCATTTTCTCTTTATCCGGAGATTTAGAGAATCATTCCTGAGATGTAAGGTAGGACTACTCTCGTTGAATGTTGCATACGTATATGCATGATCATCTTATTCAATAAGATAGGTGGGATAGCCAATGACTCATTCTCGTGAATTTGACCGAATCAGATTCTTAGAATATAGTCCAATTCTCTCATCCAGAGAATCTTGGCCTGTCAGTTTCCGACTTCAGATAGCACACACATGTTGTTTCCAACTGTTTCAGTGTTATCATTCATGAACACTAAAACTACTATTTTACCAATATTGATACCCAGTCTACAAAAGACTTATCAATATTTTGGTCAAGTCCACATATTTTAAAACATGTGACTTTTAAATGACCGAGAGGTTCTCTTAAATCCACAAAGGATATAAGCCATGGCAGGCCTCCTACCAAAGGTTCTTTCTGAATGAATTAAGATATCGTTAGTCTCGCAAAAAGGTCTTAGGGAATCACCCCTACCTTCTCGCTTTGTAACGAATCCGTTATTCATTCTTAGCTAAAACCCTTCGTTCGAATGAATTCGATTCCGTTGTTCGGCAAGAAAGTCTCGGGGAATCACCCCTATTTTCTCGCTTTCTAACGAAATCTAGCAAGGCGAGTGGTGAGAGCGTTCAAGGTCCGGTTAACTCTCTACTTGTCGGGGAATCACCCCTATACCACTCACCTTTGCGCCGAAAGTTTAAACTTTCCTATTCATTCGACTCTTTTCTATGTAGATCCAATTGCTCCCACCTTTGGGCCCGAGACACTCGGGTGGTTCTACAAGAGGTGAAACGAGCGGAGTACCAAAACTCCATTCACGGGGTTAAGGTTTTCAAACCAACCTCTATAATCAGAATCCTATACAGCCCACCAAGAGCCATAGGTTATCAATCACCCCAGCAGATTATAAAGTCCACAAAATCACAATGGGTCAACGGTTAAACCATACTCCCACTGTGTCTTGGGTGGATTGACATTCTGATCTAGTAGTATTTATCAGTGTAATCACCAAAAACTAATGTTGGATGTGGTCTGATTAAATCAGATAGTAACTACCCTTGGGTAACCGTACTCCAAGGTTTAAGGTTGTTACTTATAGATTCTATCAGAAGGCTTGTGACAGTTCAACCGTCACTTTCTGATCTCAAGAATCTTATAATCAACCTTCACTCGTCTCATTAAGATATTTCACGAACAATCACAATCCGAACGTATGCGCAAAATCCCAGTCCTACCTTCAAGCATTAAATGCTAAATGCCTACATTTACGGATGTGGTGTGAACCGAATTCACTCCTTATCCATAAACTCACTAGCATCTTCTAGGTAGACTTCTCGGTTTACATAATAATGTTAACAGTTATTTTGCAACCAATCATCTTAATCGAGTTTAACAGTGTATTGTAGCACATTAATAACTATATCAGGCAAGTCTATGGTTTCTTCCTCAGTGAGAAACATTCCACTAGGAGGCAAGCCGAGCATCAGTCCCAAGACTATGCGATAGCCTATTTCTGAGCATGGAATACTCTATTCTCTGCTAAAATCAGAGACTCCTCCTCGTATTCTTTTGATAAACTAAATCACGTTTCGAGTAGTTATCAGACAAAATGTCACCACTCAAAAACTCCCACTAGCTTGTATCTCTCACTAGACCCCGAAGGTCATGATGAACAAGCTATGTTACCCCTTCAAATCTATTACCCTTTCCCGATTGAAAGGAAACTTAGTCATTGTTCCTTTGAGACAGTGTTCCTAGACTGGGAGATAGGAATCACCCTTAGCCAGTCGTCAGGTCTTATCTCTAGGATATATGCACTAATTAATATATATTGAAAGGTCGTTTATCTTAATACGGAAACCTTTTACCTTTATAGTTTTAGATGTGTTACACATACTTATTCAGCTGTTCTAAGTGGTTCTGACTTTATCAAACAAAAGTCCGAGTCTCGGATTCGTACTACAAATGTCATATTCACTTTCTATGAGGCAACAATTTATCGAGTTGAAAGTGAATCCATTTGTTTCAACGAATCTGTAAACAGAAAAATAACTTTTTCTGTGATATTCAAGGATAGAATCCGAAATTATTTCCTTATATCACTCCCACTCATTCTAGCCGAAATTACTGCCCGTTGTTACTCTATTAATCATTAATGCACAGCTTCCTTGTTCTTCCAAAGAACTAAGCTACCGAGTCAAGTTACTCGGTTAAGAAAGTCGCTAAGGATTCATTGGTTAGTGATCCGAAATCACATTCCTTATCCTATACTTTCTTTAATTAATTTTTCGGTTTAGCCTTAAAACTTTAGTTAAGATGATTAACACTTATAGACATTCTTTCCCATTCTTAACTTTCCTTAAAAGGAAATAGTCTTGAACTAGCAGTTCGTTTGAGTAGACACTACTCGTGAAGCTGTGAGATGTCTAATGAAAGTGTTACCCAGTGGGACTGATTTTCTAATAAATTAGAAAAACATAATATAAAAGCTCCCACTAGTTTATCGGTTCCAAATACCGTATAACTAGCGACACTTTAATTTATGATTCTCTAAATTTTCTATCAGAAAATTTCTCATGTAGACACTACACAATTCACTAGAAGAATTTTATCGTCCCAATCATCTTTCAAACTAACTACGGTTGTCTCTCATTCTGCACGAGTGACAGCAGTGAAATGCCTATTTACGTCACTTAAGTTTTGAAGCCTTCAAGAGAAATATCTCTTCTGAAAAATTAATCGCATGTGAGATTAATAAATACAACGTTCTAGTTACTTACCACTTTTTAACGAAGTCATTACTAGTCAATTTTACACTAGCAGTCTAGCACCTTAGAGAGATATATATAAACGTTGTAAATAAAATTGACGAGAAAATAAATCCAAATCATACACTACTAAAATTTTAGGAACATAAACTAAGTACTTATAGTCTATCCTACCGTTCCAAGGATTTAATCTAATGCCTCAGTGCCGCCTTAGGGTAGGTCAAAGAGGTTTCGATTAATATTGAAGATCGATTGAGAATCGAACATCTCATTTGTTATCGTCAATCACCTTTCCTTTTTCAGCCAAGGTACTACCAAAAATACCCTTTATGAGTGTGACCTACTGTCTCAGATTTTTAGGTAGACCCCGAGTGTGCCGCCTTAGGGTCAGTCAGTGACCCGACGAGTACCCAAAATCCTATCCTTTTGGAGACCAAGCCTTGAATTTTGATAGCGGTGAAGGCCTTCCTTAGGGAGGCCGGTCCCAGGCCGGCACGATGCGTCACCATTCTCTCACGTTGCTTGTGTCAACAGTAGAGACCGTGGGGTCGGCTGTCGCCTCTCCCGCTCCCACTCAATATTTTGAAAAAGTGGTGGGTTTACTGATCACGTTTTTGGACTTGATGTTTCATTAAGGATCAATAAATCATAGGCCCGAATGTTGTCGGTTATGTGGGCTAGCCCACCCGACCTATTCGTTAGAACATATGTGGGCCGTCGGACGGGTCAAGGCTAGGAGAGGTCCGTTGAGCCGTAGTGGCTCTTCGGATGGCTCTCGCATTGCCGGACCCCCGTGCAAACGCCACACGTGGAGGGTGAAGTCGATTGAGCCGTAGCTACCGTTGACCACCCAACCGTGGTTAAACCACTTTCGAACCCGTTTGCCCGTGATTATCCAATCCTTAAACATCAAACTTTCACGTAGACACTACGGAACAAAAACGTAATCTCGTCTTAGGTAAGGTGGAATTCACGGAGAATCCAACACCTTAACCACGAGGTTTCGGGATTTTACTCCTTATGCTTTCGCAGAGTGGGATTCACCGAGAATCCATCACCCAACCTCGACAATTGAAAAAACCCGTGTTCCTCGGTTTTTACCCTAATTAGTTTCTAATTAATATCAAACAATTAATTAAAACTAATCGTGTGTTTTATACATGCCCAACTAATTCCTCGAATTAATTTCTACATGTATGCATATGGAGTGGAATTCATGATATGATGCATGTCATGGAAATTTTCCGGTTCTACTCATACAATCTACACATGTATACTAGTGCGGAAAATAAACACCGAGATGGACCGTTGGCACCCCCGTAACTAATCTATTCGAAAATAAATTAAAACCCGAATCTGCAGCTGTTGAGAATCTTCGACGATCGGCATATCAAACGAACTCGGATCGGGACGAAACTTTCCAGATCTGTTCCTCACTCCTTGTGCTTCATTATGGACGGTTGGATCGGAGCTTTGACTTGTCAATCTTCTCCAGTGAGCCGCCCAACTTGTTGCTGAATCTGACTTTTTGAACAGCGCATCAGAGACTTCCCGAGGCCGATCGGGGATCGAGATGAATCCCGATCGATATGAAATTTTTATGCTACTTCAAAAACTCCATGATATGCGATCTGACCGGTCGGATTTTAATTTGAACGGTCTAATTCTTCCCAGAAAATCGAAGAAGTCACAGTTAGGGTTTCTGTGAATCCTGCGTTTTTCTGTTACAGCAGCCACTTCGCAGAAACGAACGGAAACCCAAACGGACTCTGATCGACACCAAAATTTGTGGGATTGTTCAGCAACTTCTAATCTTAATTCTGACCGGAGGGATCTGCGTTTTAACGGCTCAAACAACGGAAAAAACGAAAACACTATACAGCTACTAAACAGATCTATTTACAGGAAATAAATTACATAATTTCCTATACTCATATGAACGAATTTTCATCGTTTATATGAGTTTACAATAGATGTAACGGGAAAACGGTGCCAACCCCAATCCATCTCTTCAACCATAGCAATTTAAAAATTATTAATGCATAATAGTAAGTAAAATATACCTACATGCAATCACACTCCTTTAAATCGTTTAACTATGACTATGACTATATAAATCGTGGAACCTGTCTCTGATACCACATGAAGGATGCAGGTTCTTAGATCTAAACGAGTTAGATCTATGCGCAGCGGATGAATCACGATTTATATACCACAATACATAATTAAAGGACTTAAACTACTACAAGGGGGTTAAGATCATGTTACCAATAACGGGAAGAGTCGTCTTGATCTTACGATGTGTTCTCCAAACGGCGGTTGGTGGACACCCTTCTTGATACACGAGCCTCCTTGATATGCAACAACAAGAAAAACTCAAAGTTTTTCTTTTACTAAAAACCCAAGACAAGAAAAAACTAATTTTTCTCTCTTTTTAATGATGGTGGTCGAAATTATCAATCTCAATTTCCCTTGGAATAACTCTCCTTTTATAGGAGAGTAAATCCTTGGCCTCCAAGTATTAATTAATTAAATAATTAATTAATTAATCAAAATAAAAAGATATTTTCCTTAATGAATAATTGTGACATATTATTGACCAATAGGAAACCAAATAACATGTCATCCAACCAATCGCATAACAAGAACATCTTTTATTTTCCATAACACAAGAAAATTAAATCTTGTGCTAATTAGAGACATAAATGGCGCCACCCCTAGGGTTTAAAAGCCCACATAAAATGTCTTTTATGTGTATTATATTATTTAGCCCAACTAAATAATATCCATGCATATCAATTAATTAGCCCAGCCAATTAATTATCACTGAGGCCCAAATAACAAGATTATTAGTCCGAATTACAGAAGCCACACCGGGGACCATGGACCGATAACCAGTAGCTCCAATAATTAATTATTCGTCGAACAGAATAAGTACATTAATTATTAATTCCGGGATTACGCCACCATAAACCCGAAACTGAACTCTACCGATTATAGATGTATACTTATACTCAACCCATAGAGTGAATAATTGTCCATTGATATAATCATTACATACGGATTAACCCTCCATAGACTGTCCATTCTGAGTGGGAAGTCTCCGTGAACCCGACTCAGAATATCTTATCCTTATTTACCATTAACCCCCTGATGATCAATTAGTATGCATATCCGACTAGTAGCTAATTAGTCAAATGCGAAACTCCCGGGATCGATCACTTTCTTAAGGCTAACAAACAAGGGGATTTGTCTCTCTACTTCCCGCGAGGAAGGAATGGATTCCATGTCGTGAAAATCGAACTACTCACTCATCCGGAGATAGTGCCAATGAGAAGTGGCTTGGAACACATATTAAAGTGAACCGTAACTAACACATCAAACACTACCCCGGGACAAGCAGCACCCTGTGATCACCTCAGGATTAAGGTTGTTCCATATATGATCATCTAATGATTTAAGAAGATTCCTCGATTACGGAATTATACCGAAAAATTCAGATTAAATCGGTCCAGTCCTATATGAATGCCATCATATATAAATGCCCCCACGTAGGTACCCTCTACCGACAGTCCGGATAAGACTATCACACCCTAAGGTGTTCTAGGCGCATTATTGGTGTTTTAATCAAGAGACCCTAAACTCTGATTAAGTTCACCATGAACTAACAGTTTAAGTATATCACCACTAACTCAATCCTCACGTGCATGCCATGCACTGAGTTAAGCGGTTACATACTGATATACTTAGGGTTTGCAGCAGTGTATTACTTACAAGCACAAAGCAAGTAATAAGGTAAGATAAATTCTGTCATAAAAACAATTACACAAATTGTCTTTCGGGCACTACACCTAACATTGACAAGTTCGGCTGAGTGAGCTTTATCAGCTGGCTAACTTAGCTGGTTGTCAACTTTGCCTGTGCTTTTGAAAAGCACCTCTTGGAGAGTCAGTTCATCATCAGAGATCCCCAAATCTTCTTGAATTGCTTCAAGATTTACTCCTTCTGATTGTTCATCCTCTGACTCATCCTCTTCCTTATGTATCTCCTCCTCTTCAGATGAAGTGATTCTATATCCTTCTTCACCTTCCTCTAGGTAGGTGATTTCCTCTTGGTGCTTTTCTTCTTCTGTTTCTGTGTCATCACTGATTGTCACAGAGTCAATTAAGTTGCTGGTTCCAGGCAGAGGGATGTTTTCATGCGCTGTCTGGGATATGGTTCTTCGTCCCACTCCTGATCTACTCCCTTCAGGCTGCTTTCTTTTGCTCCCAGCTATGGGTTTGGTCTTCATGGAAGCCTTGATGTAAGTGAACATCGTCTTTGACTTGTGTGGGACCGCAGATTTGTGGGTTTCACGTTCAATGTGTTGAACGGGTGTTGAAGAGGGAATCCGTATGATTTCTTTTCCCAGAAATCACCTTTCTTCTGCAAACCCTTGTTTGGTGCCGTAATTGAAAGGTCAAATTCCTTTTGTATCTGATCCTTTCGTCTATTGAATACAAAAGTTGCCCAGTCGAATTTGATGCGTTCGTAGATGATGGCCATCAATCTGATCCGAACCTCAGTCAGGTTTTCCATGGATCCTTTTCTGTCTTCGATATTCTTGGTGATGACTGGTGCAAACTCGGCAAACGGAGGTTTGAGTGTTGATCTAGGTAGATTGTATGTTTTGCTGTTTTTCCTCGGATTTTTTGCTATCTCAGCCCAGAATTTTGTGATGTCAATCTGTACAAACTTGACATTGTGCGGGCCTATCATTGGTAATTGTAGGAACCTATTGAGAAGTCCAGGCGTTATGACTATCTCTTTCCAAAAAATTGAGCTTTTTATGCAGTCGACTTCAGTTTTCTTTGCGCTGGGCACAAACTTGGCATTTTTCCAGAATGCGATCAGGTTTTCATAGCAGATTCCCGTTATTGGAGGATTTAGGAAGGTCATCAGCCCCAAATTTGAGCAGCAATCAACCAGACATTGAGCTTTTGAATCATTGTCACAAAATGAGAGATAGTGCTCAGGTTTGAAAAACGAGCCGGTTATGATTGATTTTTCGTAGTATTTTTCAGTAGCAGTGATTTGGGAGGATGAAGCCATTGATTGGTAGGGGAAGATTAGAAGAGTATATCTTGAGGTTTCAGTGAGAAAAAGTAATTTGCAGGAGTATGTAAAGATTTCTGAACATCTCCAAGTCTTGTTTTTATAGTGTGATTTGGGTAGTGTGAACGTGGTTTGAATATGGAAGGATTTTGTGGCATAATGGTGTGATTTTGTATATGAAAATCGCGATATTCGAGTGGAATGGGGTTGTGGTTTGAGGGAAGTAATGATAGAGCCCGGGAATCGAGGAGTTTATAATTCGAAAAATAATATAATTACCTCCATGATCATAAGTTGATCGCCACGTGTGTACAAAATAATCCTCCATAATTTCCTTATTCTCCACGTGTAATCAGAATTGATTTTGTTCACACTTTTAATTTGTCCAATTCTTTATTTCGGTGAAGTGCCTTCGCTGGTCACTTAGCCGTCCCAATAGGTTCTTCACTTAGCTGCGCCATTTGACTGTTCCTAACAATCAGTTAAGTTACCTTCGCTGAATACCAGTATCTCCTGTAACGGCAAAGGTCGTACCAGTTAATGAAGTCACTTAGCCGATTACTCCAGTTAGCCGCTGTTAGATACTTATTCAATTTCAATCATTCCTAACTCAGTTCTTAGCTTACTGAATCTTTCATAACTGAGTGGTTTAGTGAAGATGTCAGCCAATTGATCTTCAGTGGGTATGTGTTTTAGGATGACATCCCCCTTTTCAACATGGTCTCTGATAAAATGATGTCTTACATCAATATGCTTTGTTCTTGAGTGCAATCTTTGGATTTTTCGTAATAGATATTGCACTTGTGTTATCACACATGATTGGAATTGTTTTCTCTTATACTCCATAGTCCCTTAGCCGTTGTCTTATCCATAGTACTTGTGCACACTGCCTGACTACCTCGCTATATATATTCGCTTTCGGTTGTTGATGTAGATATGGAGTTTTGCTTTTTACTGAACCAAGAGACTAGTCTGGTTCCTAGCATTTGGCAAGTTCCAGATGTGCTCTTTCTATCTATTTTGCATCCAGCATAGTCAGAGTCTGAATATGATATCAATGTAAATCCTCCATCTTTTGGATACCAAATACCAACATTTATAGTGTTTTTCAAGTATTTGATTATCCTTTTAGCTGCTAGAAGATGTGATTCTTTTGGTTGAGCTTGAAATCTTGCACACACTCCTACTGCAAATGCTATGTCAGGTCTGCTTGCAGTTAAGTATAATAATGATCCAATAATTCCTCTATACATTTTCTGATCTACATCTTTTCCTCCATCATCTTTTCCAAGTACGACTACGGCACACATTGGTGTGTCTCATTGTGCCACTTGTATCCATCCCATTCTTGTGTATCAAATCTCTTGTATACTTTGCTTGACTAATGAAGATGCCATCCTTCATTTGCTTTACTTGAAGGCCAAAGAAGTAGTTTAATTCTCCCATCATGCTCATCTGAAATTTGCTCTTCATCGGGTTTGCAAATTTCTCACATAGCTTTTCATCTTCGAGATCCAAAGATTATATCATCAACATAGATTTGTACTAGCAAAGTGCTTGCTCCTTCCTCTAGTTTGAATAGAGTCTTGTCAATAGTTCCTTTGTTAAATCCATTCTTGATCGAAATTGTGATAGTGTTTCATACAGGCTCAGGTGCTGTTTGAGGCCATAGAGGGCCTTCTTGAGTTTGTATACTTTGTCTTCTTTTCCTTTAATTTGAAATCCAGGAGGTTGTTCTACATAAACTTCTTCTTCCAAAAGTCCATTTAGGAATGCACTCTTTACATCCATTTGATAGACTTTGAAGTCTTTGTGTGCAGCAAATGCTAGAAAGAGTCTGATTGCTTCCAATCTTGCTACTGGTGCAAATGTTTCATCATAATCTATTCCTTCAGCTTGGGAAAAGCCTTTTGCAACTAGCCTTGCTTTGTTTCTGACAATAGTTCCTTGCTCATCCATCTTGTTCCTGAATACCCATTTTGCACCAATGATGTTGGCCATTTCAGGTCTGTCAACTAGTTCCCAGACTTCATTTCTTTCAAATTCATTTAGTTCTTCTTGCATGGCTGTGATCCAATCTGCATCTTGGATTGCATCATCTATGGTCTTGGGTTCCACTTGTGATAGAAAGCAAGTTAGCATGTGCTCCAGTTGTCTTCTGGTTCTGACTCCAGTGTGAATAGCGCCAATGACTTGTTCTTCAGGATGGTCTCTTATCCAATTTAGGTCTGGTTGAAGTTGATCTTCACTTGGTGCTTCCATACCTTCATGCTGAGCAAGAACTTCAACTTCAGGTGCTTCATCTGGTGTATTGGTAAGTTGTTCTTCTTGGTTTTCAAAATGATGATTTAGGATGGTAGCTGGTATGGTTGCATTTGTATAGATTTCCCTTTGTGCCGCTTTCTCTTCTTGATCTTGAAGATCTTCACCATTTGTATTTGATTCATCAATAACTACATGTATTGATTCTTCAATCACCAAGGTTCTTTTATTGAGTACTCTAAATGCTTTCTTTGGTGTCCGAGTATCCCATGAAGATTGCTTCATCGACCTTCTCATCAAAGGTATGCAGCTGATTCCTGTTTAAGACAAAACATTTTGATCCAAACATATGAAAATATGAGATATTAGGTTTTCTACCATTCCATATTTCATATGGAGTCTTTCCATGATGTTTGTTGATGATTGATCTGTTTTGTGTATGGCATGTTGTGTTTGCTGCTTCAGCCCAAAATCTCTTTGGTAAACATGCTTCTGCTATCATTGTCCTGACTGCTTCCTTGATGGTTCTGTTTCTTCTTTCTGCAACACCATTTTGTTGTGGAGTTCTCTTTGAGATAGTTGATGTAATACTCCATTTTCTTCACAATAGGTTCTGATAATTTCATTTAGGAATTCAGTGCCTCTATCTGATCTGATCTTGATAATCTTTAGCTCTTTCTCATTCTGGAGTCTTCTCAACAAATCGTGAGCTTCTTGAGTGTTTCTTTCTTCTTGTTCATGAAAATGGTCCATGTGTACTTTGAGAAGTCATCCACCACTACAAGAGTGTATTTCTTACCACTCACACTTCTTGGTGTGATTGGTCCAAACAAGTCCATGTGCGGCGGATGTAGAACTCTTGTTGTAGATTGATAAGGCTTTGACTTGAATGAACTTTTTATTTGTTTTCCTTTTTGACAAGCATCACATAGACTCTCTTTCTTGAATGTGATCTCGCGAGGCCTTCAACTAGCTTGCTACTTGATAGTTTGTTGATGGTCTTGAAATTCGAGTGATTTAATCTTCTCGTGCCAAATCCACTTGTTGATTGTTTATTCTTGACAAGTAGGCATGTTTTTCGCCTTAGTTGTTTTCCGTCCACCACATACATGTTGTCTTGTCTTCTACCGCAAGAACTACTATGTTGGTTTGATTTGTGAATCACTTTGCATCCTTCTTTGTTGAAGTGCACATTGTAGCCTTTGTCACGGAGTAATTGATCGATGCTCATCGATTGATGTTAAGTCCCTTGACATATGCCACATTTTGAATCTTTAGATTGTTCTTGAGTATTATGCCTTCCCCCTTAATCTTGCAAGAGTTTTCTTTACCTCCAAATGTGACTTTGGGTCCATCAAAAGCTTTGAAGTCAGTGAGCCATTTCTTGTTTCCTGTCATGTGTCTGGAACATCCACTGTCTATGTACCAGACATCCTACAAAACAGATTAATTAAGTTTAGGTACCCAACACTTTGTTTGGGTCCATGCTTGTTAGCAATCATGCCTCCCATACCAAGGGTGTATCCAAAAGGTCTTCTTTTTGGATAATTGAAGTCATCAACTTCATATGTATAAGGCATGGCGAGAATAGCTTCTAGTATTTTTACCGAAGGTATTCGATACTTTTCTCCACCCTTTGGTGCATTTGCATCCTTCTTTACTTTCCAATATGCGGTAGGAAACCTTTCTTGCTTCATGTGTCTAGGAACGGTTTGGTTTTTCTTAAACACATGATGCATTTTGTGGAATGGTTTCCTCTTGTATTTTGGAGGTGCAACATTCCAATCATCCTCTCGAAGGGTAAAGTCGCCTTTTCCTATCGGATGGCGTGGTTCTTGATTGATTTGGAAGGAGGATTTAGTTTTCGTTTCACTACTGCCGGGTCTTGACTTCACCGGAACGGGATGATCCGTTTGAACCATGGTTGTCCCTTTCTAAATTTTGGCCCACTAGTGGTCCCGAATTTAGAATGGTGTTGATTATTGTTCCTACTTTCATCCCGATTTGTTGTAGCCAAGACCGTATCCGGATCCAAACCTTTTTGAGGGTTTGTAAGTGGTGCTTTTAGTGGTGCGGTGGATACCTTCTTGGTGAGGAGATTTTCTTAAGCGATCTTTTAGTAACGGATGTATGATCATCTCGCTTTTTGTTGATCATTTAAGTAGGTCTCCTTACTAGTTAATTCACTTTTGCTTCATCCAGTTCTTTCTTTAACCTCTTATTCTCTTTTCTTAGATCCTTGCATTCCTTTTCCAGAATTTCATGATTCTTTTCAATTTCATCAAATTTAGTCATGAGATTTTGGACTAGGTCTGCCGTATCTAATGGGAGACTAGAGGATTGTGCAGTGTTAGATGTGGATGCATTAGATGAAGAACAGGAACAAGATGTTACCTCAGTTTCATCTGATTCTTTAGCCATTAAACATAGGCTTGTTTCCTTAGTGTTTGAGCCATCACTTTTATCTTCATCCAATTCTTTGGTCATGAGACATAGGCATGCTTTTTCATTTTTCTGAGCTGTCTTCTTCATCACTATTATCTGAGTCATTGTCAGATGATTCTTCATGCTTTTCACTGCTGGATTCTGCCTTAAGTGCCTTCTTGCGCTTTTTCTTTTCAGATGCTCTGTATTTCTTCTTTTCATCATCTTTGTCATTTTCTTCAGGACAATCAGCCTTGAAGTGACCTTTCTTGTTGCAGTTGAAGCATCTGTATTCATCATCTTTCTTCTTCATATCTCTGTTTGAGCTTGACTTTTTGTTTGATGACGAATTTCCTTTGAATGGCTTCTTTTTAAACCTGTCAAAACGTTTAACTAATAAAGCTACATGTTCTTTAATTCTTGTGTCTCTTTGCTGATGCATTCGGCAAAGTTACTTTTCTAGGGTGCAGCTAATGCAGTGATTTTGTGTGTCTCTGCCGGAGCACCATCTTCGCCGTTCAATTCGAATTCGTGAGCTTTTAACTGGGACATCAGTGTCAAAGTGTCAGTGCTTGCAAGATTTGTTGTTCCTCTGATTACTGATGTTATGATCTTCCATCTTTCAGGTAGTCCTCTCAAGATTTTCAAGCATACTTCTTTTTGGGGATATATGTGTCCAAGTCGTTGTAATTCATCGATGATGCTTGAGAATCATCGTTGTCCATTTGATCAATGGATTCACCGGCCTTCATTTTAAAGTTCTCAAACTTGTTTTGCAATAGATAATTTGTTTTCTTTAACTGCTTCAGATCCTTCATTTATCAATGATAGCTTGTCCCACATCTCCTTTGCTGTTTTGCAGTCTTTAATTCTCATGAACATGTTGTTGTCTAGGGTCTTCAAGATCATGTCTTTTGCAACAAAGTCCAGATTTGCTCTTCTCCAGTCATCCTTGGTCCAATCCTTTTTAGGTTTGTCAATTTCCTTTCCTTGATCTCGCTCCCGTGCCTACCACCGTAGTGATTGTGATCGGTCCATCATTGATTACATCCAAGCATCTCTTCATGAGTTGCCGCAAGATGAGACATTCTTATTTTATATTCATCAAAATTGTTAACATTAAAAACAGGTACTTTTGACAAGAAGTTTGAGGAATCCATCGGTATAATTGAATATATAAATGGCGGTGAACGGAAAACTCGATTTGAAAACTCGCTTTGAAAATATGTGATCTCCTTGTTACGTAAATTAGATCCGAACGGGTTCGATACTAGGAACACCGCTCCGATACCAATTGTTGGTCCCGAGAAGGGTGAAACTATAGTCGGATGGGGGGGGGGGGTGAATGACTATAGTGGAGTTTCAAAAACTTTTCTTCTATTTAAAAGCTTTTAGGCGGCGGATAAGTCCCTTCTTACTATGTTGTTTTCAAATCGGTGTAGACGGATCACGGATATAAGTTATGATGTAGGCTAATTAAATAAATGCTTTGTTAAGTAAATTGCGAAATTTAAATTGACACAAGGCTTATAGTGGTTCAGGGTGGTGTAATCCCTTAATCCACTCTTCTCCTGTGATGATTGGAGGAATTCGCTATTTTTTTCACAGATACAATAGTATGATTGTCCTTGGCTTCCTAAGCTTCACAATCTACAAGACTATCACTCCTTGACTGCAACAGCTTCAGTGATTCAGTCTTCCTTTTGCTGTTCCTTAAGATTAAGATCCTTCAACAAGCTATCACAGATTCAACTCCTTCTCGGATTGCTCTGATTCGGTTGCTTCGGTTTGATGTGAATGTGATTCACACACTTGCTTGATCAATCTCACCGAGTATGACTTTGTAGTTCGATACTTGAGTTGATCACTAGATATGTCTTTGTAAGTTCGTAGAGAAGGCTTTTCAAATTGACGAGTTTCGCTTGATCTTTCTTTCTTGATCGTTATATCTTTTCTGTCAATGCCTTCTATTTATAGCCTTGAATAACCTTGGTTTTTGAAATTCCGTCCGTTGGCTATATTAATGAGGGAATAACCCTTGATTTTATTCTTGATTCCCCCTTAATTGTATTCTCCTTGATTTCGTTGATCGGATTCTTTCTTCAAACGTATAGCGAGAAAATCCGTCCTTGATTGATCCTTTAATGATTTGTGCATTTAATGCATGATCTTCGAATCTTCATCGTATATCAAATTTGATCTTGTAAATGTCTCTTCGCCGTTTTTAGAACGGTCGAGTGAGCCTTCGACTTAGCCGTTAGTTCTTTCTTTTTGTTTTGTTTTCTCTTTGCCGAAAGTCGGTTTACTCGGCCGATTCTCGTTTCCTTCTTTGTTCTAGTTTTTGGAGAGTCTTTGTACTTCCGATCCTTGATTTGGGTGAGACCGAGTGTACACCATATTTGAACATGGAGTTTCATCACTTAAAACATAACTTAGACTTATCCAAGGTCATCACGGACTTCCTTGGTTATAGGTCGACCATAATGTCTTCATACTTCTCTCTTTGGTGCTTTGATGGCTTCACTTTGCCGAATATCTGTTTTTGCTTTCTTTCGTCCTACCAACTAGTACAATACTTGTCGACTCAACTTATACAACATGTCGGACTCTAAGTAAAGACTTATACGAGAGAGTTCTAACTTATTTCAGGCTTGCTATAACAGCTAGTATGGCCATCATCAAAACATAATAAAATGTTCCTAACATTTCTAAATATTGCCTCGGTAAACCGGTATAGACCGCCGCATTTTTGAGGTAAGGCTTTTCCTAATTTATGGATCTACATTGCTCTGATACGATTAAAATAAGTAAATTATGGGGTCTTTAAACATGCAGATTAACTAAAACACGTAAATACGAAAGATCTACCATATTGAAGACAATAAAGGAATGTTCAAAGCTTCATAACTTCAACAATGGAGATCTAGCTCGATCTACTCAAGCTAGAGAAGATGGAAGAAGGGAGGAAACCGAAATAACTCTTCCAAAGCTCAAATAACTTTATTTAATCAAAATAAGTAATGTAATAGGCAAAACTTATGAATAACTTTGTTAATGCGGCCTTATATAGATACAGTGACCGACTTAAGACTCTCTCAAACCCTAACCGACCTAGATAATGCAGCAGAATAAATTTTGTGTTGAATAAGTCGCCGGTTTACCGGGCCTAGTACTCGGGTTACCGGGCCTAGCCCTCGGGTTACCGGGCCTACTTTTCCTCTCTTTCTTCAGGAGACTGTTTCTTGGAATTCAATCACTTGGGCCCACATACTTTCTTTGGTCCAGATCCATTCTCTAGGTACATCCTATAAAACACGCAACGTGGGATAGTGGGTCCAGATCCATTCTTTAAATAGGAAGAAATGAGTGAAGGTGGAAGGATTTAGTGGGATAGTGGTTAGGGGAGTTATTAGGGTGAGGGATTAGTGGAGGTGATTGATGGGATTGAGGTGGAGTTATGGTGGAGTGCGGGAAAGGATCAAAAATTTGAAAAGAGAGAAAAATGGTGGCATTTCTGCTGACTAACGGTATCTGGTGCAACGTGTGTCTTCCACATGACTCTAAAAATTCAGCTTTAGAACCTGACGTTCAGAAATCTAAAAATCCACCATCGGTAAACCGGAGGTAGCCTAGGGTCTACCGGGGGTACTTTTTCCAATATTTTTCTTTCTGCCTTCATTACACACTATGCTCAACCTCCCTGCTCAATTCTGATCTCAAGTTGATTAGACCTTTACACTTTCCATTGCTATTTCCGACTCAAAACCAAACCTACTTCACTAGAATCTTCTACGAGTAAAAAAAACTTTTCCACAACCATTCGGTTTCAATCCTAAAGGTGCCGTAGGATAAAAAAAAAAGCTCATCCGTTAATCTGGCTACTTTTATTCTTTCCTATTCTACCTAATGGTTTAAAGATACTAGTTCTAAGTTTATAGTCGCCAGCTTGACTTTCTTCAGATCTCCGATCATTCAAGGGTTGGAGCTTTAACTCGCCAAACCTTTTTGCTCCAGAGGCTTGTACCTTTATAGAACCTTTTTGAGATCTCTTCCTAGCACGCCTCTATCTCTTTGCTTGCATGCTAGGTCTGCCTCTCGTTTAGACTTTGAAACCAAGGACTCCACATTTTCCATTTTTAGCTCAACTCGTTCACTACGCAACACGGAAGGACTAGCTTCCGTGAGCATCTTGTCGTGGTCCTTCTCTTCTCTTTCTCTCTGCATTAGTCTCATAAATTCATGCTCAACGGTTTCTACTACAACCTCTCTATTCTTATGCCCCTCTATTTCCATAATTTCCACCTACCTGAAGCATACGTCATCTTGCAACTTTCCGGTCGGTTTTCTAGGGGTTCTCAGATCTTAAAAGATACAGCGTCATTATTCAACCGTGAAGTCAATTCGATATATGAACCATTCTGCCTTAATCGTACACTTCCTAGGTACACTTCTGCCTTAATGGTAGAATGTTGCAACTCGAGCCAGAGTCGCAGAGACCCAATCCTACTAATATACCATTAACAGAAATTGGGAGTCAGACGTGCCAGGGTCTCCTAAATTTACCACGGTGTCTGAGTCTGGGTAATCCTCGGGCTCAGAAAACATCGTGTCATGATCCTCTTCAGGATCATCAGAATCATAATCCAAAGATGATATATCAATTAACTCACAAGGGAACTCACATGGACGATACGTGCTATACTACTTTAAGTTCTCTTCAGGCTCTTGCTTGATTGCATCTTTATCCTTTTCCAACCATTTCTTTATAGCTTCATAATGCTCTCTTGCTTCAGAGCCATGGTACATGGAAATTGCTGTGATGTTCAATATTGTTCTAGGCATACTTCTTGACTTTCTTGCTCTTTTTCAACTTTGATTTGATCGAATTTCTGAGGTGTTCTGATCTTCCTACGAAAAGAAAAAATAAAACAAGGAAAAGGTCAACAACTTCCACTTCAGTTGGGTCCGATCCCAACTGCTGCGGACCTACTAACTAAAATCAACAGGGAATAACACAGAATAACAAGAACTGTACATAAATCGATTTTTCAGGCCTCGGTAACACGGGGGTTAGCCACGGTAAACCGGCCCTGAAATTTATTTTTCTGGCTGTTTAACAATGCAGGTTTGATACAGAATGACTCAAGACTCAAAACAAAATAAAATAAAATGGCTTCTTAATTATAATTAAAACGTTTATATTTACATTGGCCATTGTCCCCGGAAACGACGCCAAAAATCTTGATCGCGTGTATGTACTAGCAAGAATACTAGGTACATCGTAGTATAGTAAATGTGAGTGAAGGTCGATCCCACAGAGACAATGCAACTATACGTATAAACGATTCTAACCTAATTAAGAAGCAACATAGAGGCGGTCATTGACCAACAATAACGTAAAAGAAAACAAACATGGTATTCATCTCTCTCTCCTCACCGATCAACAAACTTGGATTAGTTAATTGTTATGTTTACTTCCCCACATAATTTCCTTAGATTAATCGCGAGCTTTCGTTTTAATTATCATTATCAGCTACGGGTGCAATTCCTACTCCTATCTACTCCGACAATGGTAGTACACAATCTATACGCAAGCTACCCTCCTTAATTGGTCCGTAATAGCCCATACGCATAAAGAACTAGAATTGACGATATCGAGCGCTAACTCATACTGTTAACCCGCCTAGACAGTTGTCAACATTCATCAGCATGTTCCTAGGGTCCATTCTAGACTTTGTCCAAACTTAGCACTTTACTATTTGTATTTCATGTCAGTTTACTACTACAATAATCAGATTGGCCAGGTCTAACCTATTGTTAGTTAAACTTGTCGATCAACATATATAGCTGTAGTGAATCCCAGTTTTAGGTTTTCTAAATATTGCCTCGGACAACCGGTATAGGACGCCGGGATACCGAGGTCAGCATTTCCAAGTTTTTGGATCTACATTGCTCTGATACGATTAAAATAAGTAAATTATGGGGTCTTTAAACATGTAGATTAACTAAAACACATAAATACAAATAGATCTACCATATTGAAGACAATAAAGGAACGTTCAAAGCTTCGTACCTTCAACAATGGAGATCTATCTCGATCTACTCAAGCTGGAGATGATGGATGAAGGGAGGAAACCCGAAATAACTCTTCCAAAGCTCAAATAACTTTATTTCATCAAAATATGTAATGTATGTAATTTAATATGCCACACTTATGAATAACTCTGTTATTGCGGCCTTATATAGATACAGTGACCGACTTAAGACTCTCTAAAACTCTAACCGACCTAGATAATGCGCCAGAATCAATTTCGTGTCAAACAAGTCACCGGTTTACCGGGCCTAGCCCTCGGGTTACCGGGCCTACTTTTCCTCTCTTTCTTCAGCAGACTCTCTCTTGGACTTCAATCACTTGGTCAAACAAACTTCCATTGGTCCAAATCCATTCTCCAATATTCTAGATTCAGTAAATCGTATAAAACACGCAAAACGAGACAAAATAGTATGAAAACCCTAGGAGAATAGCATAGATGCAAAATTACGATCCTGGAAACACTCACATAGCATTAACATATATTCTATATAATAACGAGCCTATTTATCCTCTCTTGCGTGGAATTCAGGGTGAATATATTTATAATTATTGGTTGCATTTACGGCGTTATCAGGGAACTCATCTACCCCACTGGAGGAATCGTCAACCGGATCTACAGATAGCAAACCACCCATCACGTTCTTGCTCAGGATCATCTCATCACGTGGGTCTGTGGGGACGCGAGAACAAAGCTGGGTAATCAACCAAGGAAATAGAAGAGCAATCTCAGCGTGAGCCCAAAGGGAAGTAGCAAATTGGACAATCAAAGAATGGATGAGGTGACCCCATTTTAAAGGAACATCAGTCTGAATAGCATACAACATCAGAATCTCTTCCGGAGTTACCTTTGAAACATCGGCAGAAGGGAACACACAGGATTTAATGAAACGTTTCACAATGTGCATTTCCTTCGAGAGATCAAAAATAGTTGGCTAATGCGGCATACTACAACACTGAGGAAAAAATTTGGTCATGGCTCCAGAAGCTTTACGGCAGAAACCCACGGGATCGTGGAGGGTCTAGATGACCACATAGTGCATGGCCGGATTATGATTGAAATACCCAAGATTGAAAGCATTATTAATCATTAGAGGGTCAAAAGGAACGCATACCCCGTGAATCTTCAAAGGCTTGGTTTGATTCCCATGAATGAGAGTAGCCGTGAGCATGGAGTAGAACTCTATGACATGAGTGATATTGGCACGGCCACGAGGAGGTTTAGAAAACCGCTGCCAAAGTTTGTTGCCAATGCGCAACTCCGTAGGGGGTGGATTCTTATGATGATTGAGTCATTTTTCAAGGAGAGAAGAAGCATTACCAATGTAATCAGTATGGCAAAGAACTGTGGTGGCGGCAACGGTGGCACCCCGAGGAGGGTAATATTCATCATAACGGGGTGGGGATTGGGAGAGGAAGATGGAGAAGACAAGATAGTGAAAGAAAGAGTGGGGAAAAGAATGATTTGGCTGATAGAGAGTAGGGTGGGAGATAAATGATGGGGGGTAGGGTTTGATAGAGATATGATTGAAAAAGGCTCATAAATTTCAAATATAACGCCCTAGGAGGTTTCGGCGTACGCCGGATCGGTAGGCGTGCCCCGGTCAAAAAACAGTCTTTGCCCTAGATTCCTGAACAAATTCTGAACGGTGCAGAAAAGTGTGATGCGTTAGGTCATGTCAGGAATATCGACGTATGCTGACCGACTTGATTCGGAAAATCGGCATGCACCGAATGCCTCTGCATTCCCTCAAAAAGTGTAATTCTATGCGTCTCATGTATCTCAAAATACCAATCACTAAGCAAGAAGCTAGGCACAAGCATGGCAATCAAAGATATAAACCAAATTTCAAAACAAACAACTAGTCATTCCCACAATATAATATCATACAAAAGCACATCATACGTTAATGTAACTAGTTCCACAAAATAAAAATAAAAAAAAGTCTCCATTCCAAACTAGGCAACCAAACAACAAACATAGAAATAGTTTTGAAAAATCCTCACAATTCTCTCAAGAGTCAACAAATAGATCAAAAGAGCTATCATCATCATCCTCCAAGCCCTTAGCCATCATGGCCGCAACAGAATTTGGGCTCATCCCCACATTTGTAGCATCACCATGATTGGCTCCCACGAATTCAGCAACAGATGTAACCATAGTGCTGTCCAAACTCATTCCTGAACATCCCACGCTCAATGGTCCTGTGCCGAATGGTGCCTGGAAAGGCTCAGACCGTGCCGGCTCGAAGCTTGTACATGTAGCAGTAAAATCAAATGCACCACTGAAAGGGTTTGTCGTAGAGGTAGACCAGGTGTGTGGGGTATGAATAGGTATAGCCGGGACCCAATGATGAAAGGTATAAGGAAACTCTTGACATGAAGGAAAATTTTCTGGACCAAGCCCAGGGTTTGGGCACATAGCGAAAAGCATAGCTTGCTGACTACGAAGACCATATCGAATATCATTTGCCACAAAAGGTTTCTTTCTGCTAACTAAGTCTGATTAGCACTCATAGCTACCTGAGCACCACACAGAATTGCTATCTCAGATCTAGGTGGTGGAGCATACCCATCATAGACGAGTAACCCATGGGTACATAAGGGTCGGTGAGAGTGGCTCCATTGGACTCACCTTCAGGCTCAAAGGTATCCTTGATATTTGGACAAATCTTAATGTGACAAGGTGGTAGCAACACATCACCGGGAAACTCAAGAACATGCTGATCGGTACATAAGGTGGAAATAAGATGAGGAAATAGGGCAAGTAGAGTCTTATTGGTTTGATGAGCAAAGTCAAAGATCTTCTTAAAGATTATCTCACCAACATAAACGAACATGTTATTAAAAACAGAGTAGGTAAGACGTGCATCGGAAGCATTGAAAGATGAACTTGGCTGGATGGTTGAACATTAAAGGTTAAGAAATGTTTCATGACTTTCACATCTTTAGAAGCATTGCAAAAGTGAAAATGACCTTGCACCCAAGAACCATAAGGGCAAAGGAAACGTCTAGCCTCTTCGGCTTTTCAAAACTCTTAGTGCCTGGATCAAGTTCCCAAACTAGCTCATATGAGGGTGTGTCAGGTGTTGGAGGTAAACCAATGAAAGAATTAATTGATTCCGGGGAAAATGGTATATCGGCACCTCTCACAGATACCAGACCTACGTCGGGATGTTTCTCATTAACTACGATGGTGGAAAGCATAGAGTAAAATTCAGCAACCAAAGTAGAATTTGAATGCTCAGTACGTTCAATGGCTAAGTTTTCCCAGTGGTTTCTCGCAATGATATACTTGACCTCCTGACTAACTACGGTAAAATCAGTGGCTCTTTCTATCATGAATGAACGGTCACGAAAATGGGCTTGAAGGACTTAGTCGCATTGGCAGGTGCGAAATTAGAAAACTTACAGGCCTTCTCAACCTTGGTTAGGCCACGATTGGGGAAAACAATGATTCCGGTGGACAAAGGAGTGGGTGACTTAACCGACCGGCTTTACACTTTTTCCAAGCCTCGGGTTGACTCCTAGGATTATCCATGGTTCACGGGTTTGGTGGTGGCAAGACAACAACTTTTAGATATAAAATCAACTTCGAATTTACGAATCACTTGAAAGAGGCTTAAAATTGAAATTTAAAAGAACAATCTTGAGAAAAACATCAAAGCTCTTACCTTTGTTGTCTTAGACCGCCGGAAAAAAGATGGAGATGACCGGAAGTTGGGTTGCACACCACAGAGAGATGTCTTGCACTTAGAGCCCTCAAATTGTACTAATGGGAGAAATATGTAGGGTGGTGGTGATGGGAATGAAATAAGGAGAAGGAGATGGGTTGGAAAGGGAGTTATGGAGTTCAAACAGTGTTAGTGGGTGAAATGTTTTGATTTTTGGGTGTGAAAACAGATGGGTAGGAGTTAATGGGTGCGAGGGAAAAGCAGAAAATCGCCTTAAAATTCAAACTGCCACCGCCGATAGCCGTATCGGCGGCGTAGGGCAATCGGTGTACACCGTAAGCCCTATCGGCACCCTATCGGCGTACGCTGATAGGGCCGTACGCCGATAGCCCTATCGGCACCCTATCGGCGTACTATCGGCGCCCTATCGGCATCCGATCTCTACACGCCGAAACTCTCTGAATGAAAATGAAAATTCGCATCATAGTCTGCGTGCGCTGAACACAACTTTTGTGTTCAGCCCAAAACGCCGAAACTCTCTGATTCCCATGAGTTGACTCTTCACTTAATTTCTCACTCTATCTTATCAAAACACTCCCTAATCATGTTATTGGTTCAAAAGTTATTAATTACGGGTTGCCTCCCGGTAGCGATTTTGTTTAACGTCGTTTGCTCAATGGGATTATACGGTAGAATTTATGAAAATTATACATATTATCATGCATGGATACTACTAAAAATTACCCACAGAAGCATGTAGCCCATAAGCATAAGATCCAACCAAAAGACAATGCTTAAGAAGTAAAAGGAAAGATAGTACCCGAGAGTGCAAAATTTATTGTATATATCTAGACTATGCACTGCTTTAATCTTGAATGATGTCAAAGAGGTACAAGACCTCCTTGCTAGTTGGAATACCTTCCTCTTCCACAAAAAGCTTCACTCGATGCCCGTTTGCCAGGAACGACGTTTCACCGTCTGTCAACTCTACAGCTCTTGATGCATACGCTTTCACAACTGTGTATGGTTCTCAACACCTAGATTGTAACTTACCTGGAAAAAGCTTCAAACGTGAATTGTACAAGAGTACTCAATCACCCACATGGAACTCACGACGGAAGATTTTCCTATCATGAATTGTCTTCGTGCGTTCCTTATAGATGCGAGAGTTCTCATAAGAATCTAAACGGAACTCTTCCAAGGCGTTGTGTTGGAGTAACCTATGCTATCCCACACTTTTAGGGTCAAAGTTGAGAAATTTAATATCCCAATATGCTCTATATTCCAATTCAATGGGAAGGTGACATGGCTTTCCAAAGACTAGTCTATAGGGGGAACAACCGATTGGCGTTTTATACGATGTGCGATATGCCCACAATGCATCATCCAATCTCACTGACCATGTCTTCGTGTTGGTATCAACCATCATTTCAATAATCCTCTTTACCTCTCGGTTCGACAACTCTACCTGACCACTAGTCTGTGGGTGGTAAGGTGATCCAATCTTATGTTTCACGCCGTACTTCTCCACAAGCTTAGAAAATGGTCGATTACAAAAGTGAGAACCCCGATCACTAATGATTTCCCGAGGATTACCAAATCTCGTTAAAATGTTCTTTTTAAGGAACTTCAGCACCACTCCGGCATCATTGGTGGGAAGGCTTTGGGCTTCAACCCATTTTGAAACATAATCGACCATCACTAAAATGAATTAATTTCCAAAGGAGTTGGGATATGGCCCCATGACATCGATACCCCAAACATCAAATAGTTCACACTCCAAGATAGGGTGCAAGGGAATTTCATGGCTCTTGGAGACATTTCCCCATTTCTGACATGATTCACAAGATTTAGCAAAACGGTATGCATCTTTATAGATGGACGCCCAATAGAAGCCGCATTGCAAAACTTTGTATGCCGTTTTCCATCCTCCATGGTGTCCACCAAAATCCTTTCCACGGCCAAAGGATAATATACTGGAAATTTCACTATCGGGGACACATCTTCTTATTAGGCCATCGGCACATCTTCGGAATAGATCTAGTGTCTCCCAATAGTAAAATTTCAAGTCATGGAAGAATTTTTTCTTCTGCTGCCATGTCCAGGAAGGGGGAATATACCCGCAAGAAAAATAATTCACAATGTTACCTAACCATGGCAAATTTTCTTTTGGCTTCGGCTCAGCATCAAGAAGTTGCAATGCTGGTGGAGTGTCAATTACCATAAGCTGCTCATCCGAGAAGGTTTCTTGTATCTCTCTCCACTTCCCTTCTTCTTCAGTGTGCTCCAATCTACTTAGATGATTTGCCACTACATTCTCACTGCCTCTCTTGTCCACAATAGTGATATCAAATTCTTGTAGCAGCAAAATCCATCTCAAAAGTCATGGCTTCGCATCCTTCTTGCTTAATAAGTATTTCAACACTTCATGGTCTGTGTGTACAATCACTTTGGAACCTACTAGATAGGATCGAAACTTGTCCAAAGCAAATACTATTGCTAGTTTTCTTTCTTAGTTGTGGCATATTTCACTTGCGTCGAATTCAAGGTGTGTGAGGCATAGTAAATTGCCCTTAAAATCTTTCCCTGACATTGCCCTAGTTCCGCTCTAACTGCTAAATCACTTGCATCGCACATCAGTTCAAATTGCATGGACCAATCCGGTGCAATCAAGATAGGTGCACTTATCAACTTCTTCTTTCATGTTTCAAAAGCTTCCATGGATTGGCGGTCAAACACAAAAGGTGTATCCTTCTCTAACAAATTGATAAGAGGCTTGGCAATTTTTGAAAAGTCTGTAATGAAGCGTCTATAAAAACATGCATGTCCAAGAAATCCTCTTAACATCTTCAAATTAATTGGCGGTGGTAGCTTCTCAATCACTTCCATTTTAGCTTTGTCAACTTCCATCCCTTCTTCAGAAATTATGTGACCCAACACGATACCATTTGACAGCATCAAATGCCATTTTTCCCAGTTCAAAACTAAGTTGGTGTCCTCGCATCTCTGTAAAACCTTCTCCAAATGATTCAGACACTCTTCAAGAGAATCTCCATATATACTGAAGTCATCCATGAATATCTCCAGAAATTTATCTACAATATCAGAAAATATCGCTGTCATGCATCTCTGAAATATGGCAGGTGCTTTGCACAAACTGAATGGCATGCGTTTGTAGGCAAAGGTGCCATATGGGCAAGTGAAAGTTGTCTTCTCACGATCTCCTACTGCAATGAATATTTGTAGGTACCCTGAATAACCATCTAGAAAACAGTAAAACTTATGAACGCTCAATCGTTCCAACATTTGCTCTATAAATGGGAGTGGGTAAATATGTTTCTTAGTATGGTCATTCAGTTTTTGAAAGTCAATGCACATGCGGTACCAGTCACTTCTCTTGTCAGGATCAACTCATGTTTATCATTCTCCTTCACTGTAAAACCTCCCTTCTTTGGTACCACTTGCGTTGGACTCACCCAATCACTGTCTGAGATTGGAAAAATAATACCCACCTCTAAAAGCTTAATCACTTCCTCCTTGACAACTTCTTGCATGTGTGGATTTATGCGGCGTTGTGGTTGGATACATGGTTTTGCATCATCACTGATTATGAGCTTATGCACACAAATCTCGGGACTGATGCCTTGTATGTCTGCAATACGCCATCCAAATGCCTTCTTATGCAATCTAAGCATTCTCAACAACTTATCTTCCTGCAAAGTGGTTAGTGACGATGAAATAATAACAGGAAGTAACTTATCATCTTCAAGAAATGCATATTTAAGATTAGATGGAAGTGGTTTCAACTTGAGATCTGTCGGTGGTTCATTGATTGAGGGCTTTAGTACTGGTCCTGTGAGTTCCAACTCCAAGAACTTATGCCAAGGTTGCTTGACAAATTCTCCTCCAGCATTCAAATGAATAATTCCTCACACATCTCATCATCTTCCTCTTCTACTTCATAAACGGAACATGATAGGCATTCCACCAATTTGTCCTCGAATTCCGGCACGTTTGTTTCCTCCAAAGACATATAAGACATAGTTTCAACAAAAGAACAAGAATCATGCAAAGTATATGGGTGCTTCATAGCTTTAAAGTCATTAAAAGTTACTGTATCCTCATTCACTCTAAAAATCACTTCACCTCGCTGGACATCAATTAGGGTTCTAGCTGTAGAAAAGAATTTCTACCCAAAATAAAGGGTGTAGAATAGCCAGACTCCATTTTCATCACTACAAAGTCCACGGGGAAGTAGAGCTTATCAACTTTGACTAATTCATCTTCGATGACTCCTTTTGGATGTTTAATAGACCTATCTGCAAGTTGGAGAGTCATTTCCGTATTCTTAAGTTGACCAATTCCTAACTTGACATAATCCTCATAAGACATCAAATTAATGCTTGCATCAAGCTCACACAACGCCCACTTAAACAAGAAGCCCCCAATCTCACAAGGGATAGTGAAACTCCCGGGGTCCTCTTGTTGAGGGTGTAGCTTATGTTGTAACACGGCGGAGCATTATTCATTTAAAATCATATTCTCATACTCCTTAAGACATTTTTTATTAGAAAGAATGTCCTTGAGAAACTTCCCATAAACAGGCATATTCACTAAAGCTTCTATAACATGAATGTTAACTGTAAGATGGCTGAAAGTCTTTAGGAATTGGGCATGCTTTTTATCTACCAGCATCTTTTTGACATGCTCTTTAGGTGGGTAAGGTAATGACTCAAGATCAATAAGATTAGGATGGGAATACATACCTTCCTTACCTTTGCCAGTGGATGATGATAGGCGAGCTTCTTCAAATCTTTGTGCATCTAGTGGTCTCCATGAATCATCCACATGTTGTTTGTTCTCAGTCCTTCTCAAAAGAGTGAACTTCCCATTTTCAGCGTGCGCCAATTTCTCAGGATTTGCCTTGGCGTCTGATGCACGGTCCAAGTCATAAAAATACTCGATACCAAAATAAAACACTAGCAAGAGAACTAGGTTCAATCGTAGTATAGTTAGATAGAGTCGAGGTCGTTCCCACAGAGACTCGGCTTAAACGAAATATAACTTAACAGACCAAAAGTAAATTAAAAGCGGTCTACGACCAACGGATAACGTAGAAATAAAAACCGACACAATAGAAACACAAAACCAAAACAAAACACAACGACACTAAGACACTTATCTTTATAGGTTTTATAAATGATTGACAAACGGTATTGATAACGCCAGTAGTAATCACTCCTCCATGCTATGTAGATTGACGACGAGATAAAACAAGACATTTAAGATTAATTATTCTGACTACGGGAGTCATCCCCTAAAATAGATCTAGTTCCGGTTAGGCCATCTAGATCATAGTGTCTCCATTACGTGACTTCACATTTTTAGTCTCCATCTCATATAACTTCTGACACAATTACGAAACTAGGGATGCCGGTATAAACCATAACCTCATCTAAGCAACATTCCTATGATTAGGCGTACTTCTTAGACACCGATTCAATCTCTGTCCTAAGTAACAATCACTTTTTGGGTCTCATGTTAAATTACGATGACAAATAATTAAGTTGATCAAGTTTAATTACTCGTTTAAATTACAAAGCAGAGAACCTGACGTAGTGGAAGCCGTTCACAGACAAATCAAGAACATCACAGATCTTGCTACCAACGAGACATAGGCTCGCTGCCAGTAAGCTCAGATCTGAACTAGATTTGCTCGTGAAACGTCTTTTACGTCTCAGATCTACATAAACATGGGTTCGTAAATTAACTACATCACGAAATCAATACACAAAAAGACTACTCCATAACGAAATATATTAAATCTACGAATAAAGATTGCATAATAGAGTAGACATTACCCTCAAAGACGAGCGTGATTCCCACTCCTCGATACGATCTCTAACCGGAGATTCTAACCACTCCGTAATGAATGAACATAAATAAAAAGCAAAGAACTATATAAAAGTATTGGAATAATGTATTTCTCAAGTGTTTCTATGGTATGAATGGCGTGTAATGCACCCCTTTATTTATAGGGGTTCAAGCTAATTAAGAGATATACTTCAAAATATCAAACAAATAAGAGATAACTCCCGGCCGATCTCAAAATAATAAGGTGCGCCCCCCCTAAATGCGTCCTCCAAGTTGGCGCAGCTTTTTGATTGGTTTGCCAGCTTTTGTCATGTTTTACTCCTCTTCTCGTGCTTATCCGATATTTATCTTCAATGCATCTTGGATTTATCTTGAGATTTAATTCTTCCATTTATATTTATCCTCCAAAAATTATCTTTATCTGCAAAATAATATTTATCCCAAAATAAATCATATTTAAATAAAAACGGATAAATACCAAATTATATAATATAAACGGATAAATATAATGAAAACGGATAAATACCAAATATTATTTTATTAATCACATAATAATAAATAATAAATATAAATAGGTGATTTATCATAAAATAGATACTATTAATCCCGATTCAAGGACAATGTTGATGACTTTTACGGGTATAATTTGACCGTCATCAACTACCCCCCACTTAGACTTTGATCGTCCCGAACAAAGCAATAATAAGTCATTCCCCAAGACAACATTTCCCGTGGTCAAATCATACTTATACAAGAAACTCGAGTCAACTCATACCACTTATGCTCATAAGGTACCCATTATTCACTACTCGTCATGAATCGAAGTGACGTGTGCATGTGCGTTTAGTTTTATATATTTGTGGCAAGATTAAAGTTTATGATAACTTCGAAGTCTTAACCTACCAACATCAGCATTCCTACTCCTTAAGCCTCGCAATGGGTAAAGACATGGTGCAATAAGCAAAAGCGTCATCCATAAGGTTTTTGGACTTGGAGACCGAGAAAAATACTCAAGCCTCTTAAAAATTTGAATTTTTTTGCATTTCCGTAGTTTCAAACTTTACCACTTCTCAAGAAAGAAACTTCCTTTAAAAATAAACTATGCATTGCAAGAATCCCTCTCTCATGGATTAGTGGAAGCATTGAATATTACCACAAGCGCGAAGCTACTTTGGTAATGTTACTACAAGCCCAGTGTCTAACATTTCGTTAAAACACAGATAAATCTCAAGCTTATTACTCCGCTTTGATGGCTAGAAGATAAGAATACATCAGCAGATAAATATCGACTCTAAGTCTGCATAAACAATCATCTACGCAATGTACACATAATTCTTTCAGTTATTATGATTTGTGCGGAATTCGTCAATTCAAATTGAGTAAGCAAATAATAAATAACTACTTGCACTAGTTGGCATGAATATCCTTAAGTTTACATTCACATAAGTATAAAATGATCTTGTAATCATGCAACTTGGTTCCTTCCCTATTAATTCTATGTACGAGAACTCACAATTCTAAGGGTACGAGATAACTAATTTGGCATTTGTTCAAAAAATTTCATTTTTCACCGTTTCATTCAATTTCTAATTATAACATATCATGGCTAAGTCTCCTACCCCCCACTTAAACTTGGCATTGTCCACAATGACAAAGAAAAATGAGATTTTAAGAAAATGACTTAGCTCTGGAAACGGCTCTCAAGTAGATGCAGAATGTAGTGGTAGACCAAGCATGTCGTGGAGAAGCAAACGAAAACCTGTTTAAGCAAACCAAACAGAAGCTCCACGAAACCGTTAATAACATGTCAATGGAAGTTATAAAATAATGTGGCAGTAATTAGATATAGAATATCCAAAAATAGTTTAAGCCACTTTATTTCATACAACCAATGACAAGGAAAACCAAAGAGTTACAACTATAGAACTCACATGTCGGCTATCAAGGAAAAAACCTCGTTTATTCCGAACTTAGAATCGGAACATGGCGAGATGAAAAAAACCTTAACAGTCTCATGCTACTTTATTCAAACAAAACAAAAACAAAAGATAGTTTTCAAGAAATAGTTTTGTGTTTATAGTCGTCAGTTCGACTTAACTCAACGATGGTTTAAGTATAGGTGGGATCTTCAAGACTGAAGACTTCCTCCTTCTTACCTTGACCAAGACCAACATAATGTTTCACACGGTGTCCATTAACCACAAAAGTGGATTGATCTTTCAGGTTTAATAATTCAACAGCTCCAGAAGGGAAAACCTTACTCACTCTATAAAGGCCATACCATCGTGATTTTAACTTGCCCGGGAAGAGTCTCAAGCGCGAATTGTAAAGAAGAACCATATCGCCTTCCTTAAAAGTGCGGTCCAATATCTTCTTGTCATGAAATTTCTTTGTGCGCTCCTTAAATATTTTGGCATTCTCATAAGCTTCCAGACGAAACTCCTCTAGGCGAATCAATTCCAACAATCTTCTTTATCCAGCCAAACTCTCATCAAAATTCAGCATATCCGTAGCCCACATGGCACGGTGTTCAAGTTCAACCGGCAGATGACATGCTTTTCCAAAAACAATCTTATAAGGGGACATACCAATAGTCGTCTTATTAGCAGTTCTATAAGCCTATAAAGCATCATCTAATCGCAACGACCAATCCTTTCTAGTCGTATTCACAGTTTTCTCCAAAATGCGCTTTATTTCTCGATTTGTAACCTCAACTTGTCCACTTGTTTGAGGGTGATAAGCAGTAGCTAACTTGTGTCTAACCTCGTACTTAATCATCAACTTTTCAAACGGCCTATTGCAAAAATGGCTTCCATTATCACTAATAATGGCACGTGGGGTTCCAAATCGCGTAAAGATATTTTTCTTTAAGAACTTCAGTACAACTTTCGCATCGTTAGTAGGCGAAGCAATGGCCTCAACCCATTTGGACACGTAGTCGACTGCCACTAAAATATAGCGGTTGGACAAAGACGAAGTAAAGGGTCCCACAAAATCAATACCCCATACATCAAAGAGTTCCACCTTTAGGATATTCTTCAGTGGCATTTCATTCCTTCTCGAGATGTTTCCAGTCAATTGGCAAGAATGACAAGATTTAGCATATTGGTGCGCATCTTTGAACAAAGTCGGCCAGTAAAAACCAAATTGGAGAACTTTCGCAGCAGTCTTGTCTCCTCCATAATGTCCTCCGGCCTCATAAGCATGGCAATGTCTAAGGATATCATACATTTCTTCTTCTGGCACACATCTCCTAAAGACATTGTCGGATCCTAGCTTAAAAAGATAGGGCTCTTCCCAATAATAGTGCCTAAGATCCTTAAAGAATTTATTCCTTTCTTGGGGGTTGAGATTTGGTGGCAAGTATTTCGCGGATAGATAATTCACAAAGTCTTTAAACGATGGTTGTTTATTCTTCTTCACAACCTCAACACGCGAAGATACTGCAGCTCAATCATCCTTTCCATGTATGGCAGTGATGGAGAATAGTTGTTCATCAGGAAATGTTTCTCCAATCTCGGTCAGTGGCTCATTATCCTCTATTTGTAAACGGGAAAGATGATCCGAAACCAAATTCTCAGATCCTTTCTTATCACGGATTTCTACATCAAATTCTTGCAACAGTAGAATCCATCTCAATAACCTTGGCTTGGAATCTTGTTTGGCCAAAAGATACTTGAAAGCTGCATGGTCAGTCCAAACAGTGACTTTAGATCCTACTAGATAAGATCTAAACTTGTCAAATGCAAAGATGACAGCTAGAAGTTCTTTCTCAGTAGTTGCATAGTTCCTTTGAGCAGTATTTAAAGTTCTGCTAGCATAGTAGATGGGCCTAAAGAACTTGTCTTTTCTTTGTCCTAAGGAAGCACCTACAGCTGTATCGCTTGCATCGCACATCAACTCAAAAGGTAGATTCCAATCAAGCGCAATCAGAACGGGTGCAGTAATAAGCATGCTCTTCAATTTATTGAAAGCTTTCATGCACTCATCAGTAAACAAAAATGGCACATCCTTGGCCAATAATTCGGTAAGAGGTCTAGAGATTAAGGAAAAGTCCTTCACAAACCGACGATAGAATCCTGCGTGCCCAAGAAAACCTCGCAATGTCTTAAGATTGGTTGGTGGAGGCAGTTTTTCATTCACCTCAACTTTTGCTCTATCCACCTCTATACCATTCTTAGAAATACGGTGGCCAAGTACTATACCTTCCGTAACCATAAGATGACATTTCTCCCAGTTAAGCACCAGATTCGTCTCCTCGCATCTCTTCAACACTCTAGCCAGATGCGTGAGACATGAATCGAAATCATCTCCAAATTCGGAGAAATCATCCATAAAGATCTCTAGGAAATCTTCAACCATATCAGCAAACAGAGAAATCATGCATCTTTGGAACGTTGCTGGTGCGTTGCACAAACCAAAGGGCATTCTATTGTAAGCGAAGGTTCCATATGGACATATAAAAGTGGTCTTTTCACGATCCTTGGGTGAGATATGAATTTGATAATATCAAGAGTAACTGTCCAGGAAACAATAAAACGTATGTCCGCTCAGTCTCTCGAGCATTTGATCAATGAAGGGAAGAGGGAAATGATTCTTACGAGTAGCATCATTCAGTTTCCTAAAGTCAATGCACACTCTATGACCAGTAATGAGTCTAACAGGAATCAACTCATTTAACTCATTAGCTTGCACAGTCAAACTTCCCTTCTTTGGAACTATGTGGATCGGGCTAACCCATTCACTATCAGAAATAGGGAAGATGATTCCCATTTCTAACATCTTAATAATTTCATCCCTAACCACGTCCTTCAATTGTGGAGTAAACCTTCTTTGGGATTGTACAACCGCTTTCTTTGTAGGATCAACGGAGATTTTATGCATGCAAACACTTGAACTGATGCCTTTGATGTCATCTATAGTCCATCCAAATGCTCCGCGATACTCTCTCAATACTCTCATCAGCTTTGCTTCTTGGATTTCTGTCAAGGCAGAAGAAATAATAAGCAGCAAGGTTTCGACTTGAAGGAATACATAGTTCAAAATGTGCAGGCAGAGGCTTCAACGTCAGATTAGTAGGAGGTTCTTCTAACGAGGTCTTTAACTTTTGTCCGGTTAGCTTAAGTTCAAAGAACTTATGCCATGTCGGTCTATGGTAGAATTTCTCAACCTCGGTATACTTCATCTCCTCGACAAGTCTAGGGGTTCCTCTACTACATCCAGGCCATATCACTTTTTCTTCCTCGCTCTTTTCATATGGCACTTCATCCTCTAATTCTAAGGTAGCCTCGAGGAAATCCTTAATATCCTCATATTGTTGGAAATCACTGACAAGCTTGTCAACAGAATCCAACATGAAACATGCATCCTCTTCGTCATTAGGTGTCTTCATAGTGTCAAGCACATTGAATGCTATTTCATCTCCATTAACTCTTAACACTAACTCTCCTTTGTAAACATCGATAAGCGTCCTACTAGTGGCCATAAAAGGTCTTCCCAAGATTAGGGGCACTTCGTAGTTAGCTTCCATATCTAGCACAACAAAGTCGGCAGGAAACACAAACTTCTCAACTCTTACTAGCACATCTTCAACCACTCCACAAGGTTCCTTATCTGAACGATCAGCTAATTGTAAAGTAATTGAACTTTTTTTAAGGTCCTTCATACCTAGCTTTTGAAAAATGGATAGAGGCATTATATTTACGCTCGCTCCTAGATCACACAAGGCTTTGTTCAAACATACGTTACCTATGGTGCAAGGAATGAGAAAGCTTCCCGGATCCTTGCACTTAGCGGGTAACTTATGTTGAAGAATGGCTGAGCACTCCTCATTTAGGCAAATGGTCTCTAGATCTAGGAGTTTCCTCTTAGTAGAGACAGCTTCTTTCAAGAGCTTTGTGTGCTCAGGCATCTCAGCCAGTGCTTCAACTAAAGGTATATTGATGTGTAATTTTCTAAAGATATCAAGGAACTTCTTATACCTCTTGTCATCAAGCTTAGGCTTAGGTTTGCGTGGAGGATAAGGTAAGGTTGAAGGATCGACATCAGTGAAAATATGATACTTGTTATTGTAAAGTTCAACACTAGGGCCAGCAGGTTCCTTATAGGTTTCTTGCTCAGGTAAGGTTTCAGAGGCATTTCTTTCCTTGCTTGGCTCACCATCCTCACTCTCTACGGATTTTTCTTTCTCTTTCAAGGATGGTGGAGTTACTTCTTTCCCACTTCTAGTCATGATCGCATTCAAATCCTTAGGATTCTTATCAGTATTGCTTGGTAATCCTCTAGGAGGTCTAGTTGAGACTTGCTCAGCTAGTTGTCCTATTTGGTGAGTGAGATTCTGGACTATGTCTTCTTGGTTGGTTACCTTAGCATCGGTCTTCTGACAATATTGGCTAAAGTTAGTGGCTAAATCAGCCATTGATTTTGAAAGTTGTCCCATATTGTCAGTGACGACATTACCCAGTTTTTCTATCGCAGCTTCCCAACCAAATGTTTTAGTTTGCTGTGGCATATAAGTAGTAGGTGGTTTAGGGCCTTCTCCTGCATTAGGGTCACTATATCGGAATCCAGGATGGTTATGGTTAGGTTTAAACCCTCCCCATTGATTTCCTTGTTTCCCAATATAGTTGGCTTCTTCAGTACCAGCATTCTCACCTTGAGGGGTCACTTCGATTCCAGTCCCTTTCTCTACTCTTGCCATCCTCTCTTGCATTCCATCTACCTTATTGTTGATAACGGACAGTTGTTCTAGGATTTTGGTAGATGCACTATCCTCAAGTATGTCGGCGGCCATCTTTACAGCAGCTATGTCATTGCCTCCCTATTGACGATTCATCGCTATTTGCTCCATTTTTCCTTGTGCCTCCTCAGGAGATAAAATTGTTAGGAACATTCTATTATGTTTTGATGATGGCCATACTAGCTGTTATAGCAAGCCTGAAATAAGTTAGAATTCTCTGTATAAGTCTTTACTTAGAGTCTGACAAGTTGTATAAGTTAAGTCGGACAAGTATTGTACTAGTTGGTAGGACGGCAAAGCAAGGACGGATATTCAAAGCATAGTGAAGCGGCCAAGCACCGGCAGAGAAGTATGAAGACATTATGGTCGACTTATAACCAAGGAAGTCCGTGATGACCTTGGATAAGTCTAAGTTATGTTTTAAGTGATGAAACTCAATGTTCAAATATGGTGTACACGGTCTCACCCAAATCAAGGATCAGTGAAGTACAAAGACTCTCCAAAAACTAGAACAAAGAAGGAAACAGTGAATCGGCTGAGTAAACTGACTTTCGGCAAAGAGAAAACAAAACAGCAAAGAAAGAACTAACGGCTAAGTCAGAAGGCTCACTCGACCGTTCTAAAAACGGCGAAGAGACATTTACAAAATCAGATTTGATATACGATGAAGATTCAGAAGATCGTGCATTAAATGCACAAATCATTAAAGGATCAATCAAGGATGGATTTTCTGCTATACGTTTGAAGAAAGAATCCGATCACTGAAATCAAGGAGAATACAATTAAGGGGGAATCAAGAATAAAATCAAGGGTTATTCCCTCATTAATATAGCCAACGGACGGAATTTCAAAAACCAAGGTTATTCAAGGCTATAAATAGAAGGCATTGACAGGAAAAGAAAACAACGATCAAGAAAGAAAAATCAAGCAGAAACTCTGTCAATTTGAAAAGCCTTCTCTCTGAACTTACAAAGACATATCTAGTGATCAACTCAAGTATCAGAACTACAAAGTCATACTCAGAATTGAGATTGATCAAGCAAGTGTGTGAATCACATTCACATCAAACTCGAAGCAACCGAATCGAGGCAATCCGAGAAGGAGTTGAATTTGTGATAGGTTTGTTGAAGGATCTTAATCTTAAGGAACAAGAAAAGGAAGACCGAATCACCGAAGTCGTTGCGGTCAAGGAGTGATAGTCTTGTAGATTGTGAAGCTTGGGAAGCCAAGGACAATCATACTATTGTATCTGTGAAAACAATAGTGAATTCCTCCAATCATCACAGGAGAAGAGTGGATTAAGGGATTACACCACCCTGAACCACTATAAGCCTTGTGTCAATTTAATTTCTACAATTTACTTTACAGCATTTATTTATTTAGCCAACATCATAACTTATATCTGTGACTGTCTACACTGATTTGAAAACAACATAGTAAGAAGGGACTTATCCGCTGCCTAAAAGCTTTTAAATATAAGAAAAGTTTTTGCAACTCCACTATAGTCATTCACCCCCCCCCCCTCTGACTATAGTTTCACCCTTCTCTGGGACCAACAAAAAGAACAAACGCTCCATTGCTAGAGGCGTCTACTCTAATTTTCTCAGTCTCTCTCAATCCATGATAAAAAGTTTACATTAAAATCCAAAGAGAGATATCATGATGAGGACACTTTCTCATAGCTTCCTTAAAACGCTCCCAAGCTTGATCAAAACTTTCCCCAGGTTGTTGCTTAAATCCCAAGATATCCTGGCGTAACTTAAAGGTTTTTCCCAAAGGGAAATACTTATTCATGAATTTTTGCAACAATTGTTCCCAAGTAGTGATAGATCCAGCCTCTAGAGAAGCCATTGCATAGCTTTATCTTTCAAAGTGAAAGGGAAAAGCTTAAGACGAATGTTACCCTCCGGGATTAATTCTGGCTTCACAATGCTAACGATTTCCAAGAAATTTGTCACGTGAACACCAGGATCCTCGTTTTGGATTCCATGAAAAGTGGAATAGTTGGTCACCATTTGAATTACATTAGGCCTAGGGTGATAGACTTCCGCAGGGTCTTCCGGTGCTACGATAGCGGGAATGAATTGCACAATAGTCGGTGTTGCATAACTCTGTAAAGTGCGCCTCGCTCCTTGAGCTAGGGCTTGGTTTCCATTATTAGCATTATTAACATTATTGGCATTATTAATAACTTCAGGATTAATTACCTGGTTCGGATTGACCGGAATGCCTTCCATTTCTGTTTCAGATTCAGAATGTTCAGAATGATCGGATGTATGTCCTTTTTCTGATTCGTGCATGCTTTCCTCAAGATTTGGATCCTCTTCTCCTTGCTTAGCTAGTTCTCTAGCTAACTTTCTATTTCTCCTTGCAAATTTCTTTATTTCAGGATTATATGGCTCAAGCGGTTCCTTCGATTTCCGAGTAGGGTACTATAAAATAGCAAAAAACAATAAAACAATTAAAAAATTAAAAGGCTAGGCCTTTGACTAGACTAACTAATAAAACAGACTCTATTCACAATATTTACGAATTTACTTTTAATAAAATAAGCTATACTTGATTTAATGACACGAGTCCCCCGCAACGGCGCCAAAAACTTGATGCACGGTCCAAGTAATAAAAATACTCGATACCTAAATAACACACTAGCAAGAGAACTAGGTTAAATCGTAGTATAGTTAGATAGAGTCGAGGTCGATCCCACAGAGACTCGGCTTAAACGAAATATTACTTAACAGACCAAAAGTAAATTAAAAGCGGTCTACGACGAACGGATAACGTAGAAATAAAAACCGATACAATAGAAACACAAAACCAAAAAAAGACACAACGACACTAAGACACTTATCTTTATAGTCGAAGCCTTTCACAGACATAGGCTCGCTGCCAGGAAGCTCAGATCTGAACCAGATTTGCTCGTGAAACGTCTTCTACGTCTCAGATCTACATAAACATGGGTTCGTAAATTAACTACATCACAAAATCAATACACAAAAAGACTACTCCATAACGAAATAAATTAGATCTACGAATAAAGATTGCATAATAGAGTAGACATTACCCTCGAAGACGAGCGTGATTCCAACTCCTCGATACGATCTCTAACCGGAGATTCTAACGACTCCGTAATGAACGAACATAAATAAAAAGCAAAGAACTATATAAAAGTATTGGAATAATGTATTTCTCAAGTGTTTCTATGGTATGAATGGCGTGTAATGCACCCCTTTATTTATAGGGGTTCAAGCTAATTAAGAGATATACTTCAAAATATCAAAGAAATAAGAGATAACTCCCGGCCGATCTCAAAATAATAAGGTGCGCCCCCCCTAAATGCGTCCTCCAAGTTGGCACCACTTTTTCATTGGTTTGCCGGCTTTTGTCATGTTTTACTCCTCTTCTCGTGTTTATCCGATATTTATCTTCAATGCATCTTGGATTTATATTGAGATTTAATTCATCCATTTATATTTATCCTCCAAAAATTATCTTTATCTGCAAAATAAATATTTATCCCAAAATAAATCATATTTAAATAAAAACGGATAAATACCAAATTAGATAATATAAACGGAAAAATATAATGAAAACGGATAAATACCAAATTATATTTTATTAATCACATAATAATAAATAATAAATATAAACGGGTGATTTATCATAAAATAGATATTATTAATCCCGGTTTAAGGACAATGTTGATGACTTTTACGGGTATAATTTGACAGTCATCAGCGTCCACCGGGGGAAACACCGGAACTCTCTGTTCCAATAAATTCGGTGAAGTTTCCAACTCGGTGTGCACTGATTTCTCAGATTCTTCCTTATTCCTTATATGACAGCCTTCAAACAACGTCCGGTCATCACTCAAATGGGGATTCTTCAAACTTCTCCAGGTTCTTGCTTTATTCATACCTTCTTCATCATCACTGTCAGCATTCACATGCCTTTCCTGACACAAAAATTCAAAGATCACAAATTCTTCCTCTTCACGTTCTGCTCTTCTTTCATCTTCACTTTCCACATCCTCTCTATCCAAGTCCGGTGTATCATAGAATGGCTTATCTAAATCTTCTTCAAATTCACTTCTTCCAACTCCAAAATAATCACCACCACTATAGGTTCTCCCACTGCGAGTGCAAATTACGTTGACTTCATTTTGATGCCATTTGGTGTTACTTGGTAGTCCTCCCAGAGGTCTACTAGTTCTCCTTTCACCATCTCTACTCATGTGTTCTTCCATATTCCTCATAGATGCCTCAATCGTCTTCATTCTCACATCATGCCCACTCATAGCTATTTTCAACACTCTCATGTCCTTCTCAAATACACTAAGTGAGGTCATCACACTTTCCATATTCTTGGCTAGAGTGGCAACTACCCCCATGAGTTTGTCCAAAGTGTTGTCCCATCTATCTTTTCGTGCTTGGTTCGAACTCTCGGTTATTGGGATAGTTTGTGTGGTGGGTTGAGGATAAGAACGAGTATTCGGTGATTGAGTCGAGGCATATGGCTTTGGTACGACATGTAGGAAGTTCGTCGTTGTTGGGAAAATGGCGGTTGTCCTTGCTTGTAAGAGTTTTCATTCCAACGATAGTTCGGATAATCTCGCTTAATGGCATTAAAATAGTTAGAGTATGCATTGTTTTAATTCCGATGTTGATGCATGAAGCTTACTTCCTCTGCTTGTAGATCACTAGGCTCTTCCATCTCAAAAGATAGCTAATCATCATTACCATAAGCATTATATTTCTTGCTTTCAATCGAAAATTTTCCTTCCATCTTCTTGCTTGACTGCAAATTATCAAACTTCTTTGGCAACTTATCTATCTTCTCTAAAAGCTCTGAATTGTCCTTTGATCCTTCTGTAAAACTAACCTTCCTCATGCTAGATCTGGTTTTCCACATCCGATGATTCTTTGAAATTCTCTCTATAACATCATAGACCTCTTGAGCATTGCGCGACATTAAACATCCTCCACACGCATGGTCAATATTAGATCACGACTCTGTCCTCAATTGTCTACAGAAAAGTTGGATATGCATATCGAAGGGGTAACCATGATCGAGGAAAGCATTCAACAAGTTTTTGAATCATTCCCATGCACTCCCTAAGGTTTCATCGGGCCCTTGTGCAAAATTTGCTATTACAACCTTCAACTTAAAATTCCTTCCAGGTGTAAAATATTGCTTTAAGAATTCATTTTGCACCTCATCCCATGTAGTTAGTTAGTGGTGGGGTAAGGATACAAACCATTCCTTGGCCTTCCCTGTCAAAGAATATGGAAACATAGACAATCTTGTTACTCCTTCTGAATCCCATGACTTTTAGCTGTGTTGCAAAGTTGTTCAAAAGAGTATAGGTGAAAGTGTGGACCCTCAAAATCTTCTCCTACGAATTGGCATTTGGTATCAATGAATCCAAAAAGTCACCGTTTCACTTCAAAATTATTCGCCCCTTCATTGGGTAACCTAATAGGATCATTAAGTTCATTCCTTCTCAAAGGTTGATCACAAAGAGGTCTCAAAAGTGGGTTGTTTCGGTTGTGGTTTTGATTTTTGTTTTGGTTTTGGTTGTTCCGGTTGTTTTGGTTGGGTGTTTGGATCTTCCGGTTGAGGGTCAATATGTGCATTCTCAATATTCTCCGTCATCTCTTCTCGAGTCGATGAGTTTTGAGATGATTCTTCACCAAGTGTTTCTCCACTAGACTCCAACTCTATGCTTAGCTCTCAATTGTCTTTCGTACGTGTTAATGTCCAATTGATATGGAGTAAGTGTAGCTTTACCAGTTAGGGACCGAGTCATCAACTACTGTTTGGTAAGTTTTAAATTTATTATTTTACCGGAACACCCCAAGTGCAAGGCACGTTGTAGTGGGTATTACCGGGTCGTCCAAGGAACCGAATGATGTCGGAAACAAAAATACAGTTAACGTACCGGTGAATTGTCACGATAAATCTAATTAATAAAGTTCCTACAAATTCAATGGTCCTAAATAATTTCTATTAAACTAATAAAACAAAAGAGATCAAATTAACACTAAAGGAAATAAAAATTGAAAAACAACAAATTAAACCTAAATAAGCTATTGAATCTAAAATCCAAATTGCTATGAAAAATTACTAACTTTCTTCTTAATGTAACGAGACAGTAGGGCAACAAGGATTCTACCAAACAACCACCACCCAACCAGTTTGTGAGATGAATCAAATTTCTTGGTGTTATTAAATCCAATCAAATTTCTTTAATCAAATTTATTTGGTTTATGTTCCCTTTCTCAAGTGAAACAAAATTAACAATAAAAGAACATGATCATGAGTTCGTTTCCGAATCTCCTACCCAATTAACAATAAACTAATCTCTCGGAATATCATTAACTGTATCGAATGAAGGGTTCTATGTAAATTTAATTCTCATCAAATTCAAAACAACAATCGTTTCATCAATTTTTCAATCTAACAAAACATACATTCAAACAATTCAAAACATTCGATAAAGAAAAATAAATTCAAACTCACTAATAATGTTTACTGAAAATCTCCTGGTTGTGGTGATGTTGTAATGGCTTCATCCCGTTGTCCTACTGCGAATTGCTTAGCCTTCAATCATCTTCGATCTCCAAAAGAAAATTGAAAGAAAGAAACTCATGTTTATGTGTGATGTGGTGCGGCGTTTGCTAGGGTATGCGGCTGCTGTGTAATGATGTGTTGTAATTAGGGTTGAGAATATGCTGCTATATATAGGGAAATAAATCGGCTATGCTTATGTCGGCCTCCGGACGCACGTTCAAAGGGTTGGACGCCCGTCCAGGGTACGTAAATTGTTTGAGTCGGGCCGAGTCTTGAGTGGACGCACGTCCTATGCAAAATTGGACGCTAGTTCAACAAAAACTTCCACATCCTGATCTGATTTCCTCCAGTGGACGCTAGTCCAGTATTCCAGACGTTCGTCCAGGTAAAAACGTAACTTCCTGAATTGAGATCTTCTCTTGGATGCTCGTCCTCCTCTTTGAACGCCCGTCCAAGGGACGGAGCAAACAGACGCTCATTCAGTACTCCATATCTTCAGTCCAAGTCGACTTGCATCCTTCTTCTTCCACTTAATCTCCCAAGTGAACATCTTTTTAGCTCATATAATGCCATGCAAATGTACCTACAACACGATAGAAACATGCAAACTGTAGAAACATATATATAGATGGAAAATCATCGATAAAAACACGTAATAAGCTCGAGTTTGCTAGTAAATTGTTTCCATACCCATTCTTTCAATATTTCACTTAAACTCATACTTTTCTATAAAAAGTAATAAAATACGAAGAATATTGTTACGGAATAAAGCGATAAAAAAAACCATAAAAATCACCGTTAACAACGCCTCCACACTTAGCTTTTTGTTCGTCCCGAACAAAATAATCAAAACCGGCTCACTGTACATGTAATCCACATAAATTCCTGGCTCACGTAACAACAGATACGACAAATATAGCAAGTAATACCAACATAGAGATTGATTCAGTGTGTGTGAGAAAAGCCCTTTTCAATCTCCACTATTTTTTTGCACAAAAAATCCTTTCAAACAATCCTAATGACTTTCCTAGGTATAGGCAGTAACCATTCCACACAAAGTCTTCCCGTGTACTTATTAGGATAATCCCTAATGCATATCATTCAGTTTATACTGGGGATAGTCCGAAGATAACTATGTTTTCAACCATGCTTACTAACTTTCCAAATTTCCAATCTGCTGGCATCTGTCGCAACCTTTGCAAAAGGCTTCGGCATCCTTAAAGAGCTTGGGCCAGTAGAAACCGGCTAGGAGGATTTTTGCAACGGTTTTAGGCGCTCCGTAGTGACCACCAGTGGGACCACTGTGGCATTCTTCCAAAATACTCCATTGTTCGTGCTCCGGAACACATCGTCTCAGCAACCCATATATACAGACTTTGAACAGATAGGGATCCTCCCAAACGAGATATTTCAGGTCCGTGAAGAATTTCTTTTTCTCCTGATACGTCATTTCTTCTAAGTGACCACCGGCTAGATAGTTGACGTAATCAGCATACCAAGGCCTAACAGCTTCCACCTTCAGCAACTGTTCTGTAGGAAAATCGATCCCTATTTCCTTCGGAATTTCGCTTTCCTCATTTACTAGACGAGATAAATGATCAGCCACAACGTTATCGCTAACTTTTTTTATCTTTTATCTCCTGGTCGAATTCTTGTAAAATAAGAATCCACCTGAGTAATCTCGGTTTCGCATATGTCTTATCCATAAGATAACGTAAGGCTGCATGGTCAGTCCACACCACCACTTTGGACCCTAAAAGATAACTTCGAATTTGTCAATAGCAAAAACGATCGCCAAGAATTCCTTCACGGTGGTGGCGTAATTGCATTGATTTGGGTTCAAAGTGCGGCTAGCATAGTAAATGGGTCCGAACTTCTTATCGATCCTCTCGTCCTAAAACTCGCTCCCTTCGCGTAGTTGGAAGCATCGCACATCAACTCAAAGGGCTTAGTCCAGTCAGGTGCGATTAGGATCGGGGTGCTAATGAGCTTACCCTTCAGGCAATTAAATGCTTCAATACACTTCTCATCAAACGAGAAGTCCACAACATTCTTAAGAAGGTGAGATAAAGGTTTGGCGATTTTAGACAAGTCTTGAATGAATCGCCTGTAGAAACCAACATGGCCGAGAAAACCTCGTACCTCCTTCATAGTCTTAGGGTACGACATCTTTTCAATGGCTTCTACCTTAGCCTTATCTACATGAATTCCATTGCTGGACACCTTGTGTCCAAGGACAATTCCCTCATCAACTAGAAAATGGCACTTTTCCCAATTTTGAACTAGGTTCTTCTCAACGCATCGTTGAAGTACCATATCTAGGTTTTCCAAAATCTCTTGAAAACTGTCGCCATAGAATGAGAAATCATCCATGAAGACTTCCATACACTTCTCTACTAGTCCATCAAAAATAGCCAGCATACATCGTTGAAATGTAGCTGGTGCATTACACAAACCGAAAGGCATTCTGCGGAACGCAAAAGTGCCTGATGGACAGGTAAAAGTTTTCTTATCTTGGTCATTAGGGTCGATGGCTATCTGGAAATAACCAGAATATCCGTCGAGGAAACAATAAAACCTATGACCGCTCTGTCTTTCTAGACGTTGGTCAATGAAGGGCAGGGGGAAATGATCCTTAGCGGTGACTTCATTTAGCCTGCGATAATCAATGCAAACTCTATAGCCAGTCACAAGGCGTAAGGCAACTTCCTCTCCCTTTTCGTTCTTTTCCACAGTAATGCCTCCTTTCTTGGGCACAACTTGAGTAGGGCTAACCCACTCACTATCGGCGATGGCGTAGATAATAGCCATATCGAGCCACTTGATGATCTCCTTCTTGGCAACCTCCTGCATGTGCGGATTTAGCCATCGCTGAGGTTGTCTAACCTTTTTTGCCCCCTCCTCCGTTCGGATTTTATGCATGCAAATGTCGGGGCTGATACCTCGGATATCACCCACTTGCCATCCGAACGCAAGGATGTTTGTCACAAGCACTTTTTGCAGTAGTGCTTCTTGCTCGGCTTCAAGTTTAGAAGAGGTGATTAAAGGTAGTTTATCATCATCCTTAAGAAAAATATACTTAAGGTGCTGAGGGAGAGGTTTAAGCTCCGAATCAGTGGGTGGTTTCTCAATACTAGATTTGAGAGGACCACCTTTTTCCTCAGTGGTCAAATGAGCTTGAAGGGGTTGACTGAAAAAACTCCTCTTCCCGATGTGTAACCCCAGAAAGATAATCGATTAGATCTTCCATAGGGATTTTTCTGTCTTTCTCTTTTTCATGGTCAATCATTCTTCTTAACTCTTCTTCTTCTAGCTCAGCAGCTAGCTCTTCCCAATCGTCGATTTCCCAGTGGGTAGTTTCTCTCCAACAATCAACTTCGTCCCAGCTACCCATCAGGACTTCTTCTTGACCAGGATTAAAATCTGCCTGATGCAGCTCTTTGAAATCATCATCGTTCATCACTGTGAAGTTCCATGTCTTCTGTTCACAGGCCGGCTCAGGTTGAGCAAATTGTGGAGATAACTTGTCAGTGACTACGGCCGGTGATGAATCAGAAGATGGCTCACAATCATCTCTTTCTTTATGATTTATAGCATTAAAGGCACCTATCTCTATTGGCTCTTCTTCAAATTCAGGGTGGTCATTTTCATCATAAATCGCTTCGATGAACGAGATCTCTTCCACTAGGGTTTCCTCAGCGCTTTTCCCCCGCGTAAAGGTGATAGATGTATCATCGAATCTTATTGTGACCTGACCCTTATGAAAATCAATAAGGGCGGCAGAGGCATCCAAAAAGGATCGGCCTAGAATTAAGGGCATTTCTTTGTCGGGCAGATAATCGAAAATAACCTAGTCGGTTGGAAAAGCCAAGTGTTTAACATAAACAAGAACATTGTTAACACAACCGGCTGCTGTTCAGCTAGATCGGTCCACCATTTGAAGGGAAATGGGGCGTTCCCTCATCCTCTTATCTAAACAGAGCTTTATACAAATTTTTAACGGCATCACGTTTACAGAGGCGCCTGAATCACATAAGACGTTATGGAACATGCAACCTTCAATCTCACAGGAGATTGAAAGTCGTCCGGGGTCACCTCGCTTTGTTGGAATTTTCGGTGAAACCATTGAACATTCTTCTTTCAAAACCTCATCTACCATCCCCTTGAGCTTCTTCTTGCTCCCACAAGCTTCTTTGATATACTTAGACCACTTAGGCATTTCAGTCAGTACCTCTGCCAGAGGTATACTTACTTTTGTGTCTCTAAGTATTTTTCTAACTCCCTCGTACTGTTTGTCATTATCAAGGATACATTCTTTTTTTCTTGGCGGATAAGGAAGATTTTTCTTTTCTTTGCCCGAAGTATCATTGTTCACGGTTTGATTCTTTATAGCTTCATCTTCCTTATCCTTCCACCTTACAAACTTCCCATCCTTCTTTTTCGTCAGGGGTTCAGCCACCTGACCCTTCCTTACAGCAACATCAGAATTAATTCCATCATCCGAAGAACCCTCGTCATTCATCTCATCTATCTCTCTCTTTCTTCGGGTTTTGAATTCTGATTTCCCCCTCCTGAACTCATGGCGTCAGGAGGGGTTACTCGTTTCCCGAGCCCTTTTCGGCTCCAACTTTCTTCCCGCCTCGCAGGGTAACTTCATTCACTTCATCATCTCCATAGTTCCACTGAGTAGTGATGTCAGTGCAAGCATTGACATCCCCTTTTGGATTTCTTTCAGTGTAGCTTGGAAGTTTACCGTGAGGTCGACTCGCTTGTTGGTCTGCCATTTGGCCAACTTGTCTTTCAATGGTCTTGACACTGGTGGCCAGAGTTTTCACCATGTCAACTAATTCATCAAATTTCTTTTGAGAGACATAAGTGGTTTGTTGGTTTTGGTTTTGATTCCAACCACTTTGGGTTCTTTGAAAATTCGACTTGAAAGATTGATTTGCACTCCTAGGACGTGATCCTGTTGGTGCATTCTTTTGATTAAAGTTACGTTGAAACTCGGAATAATTCCGGTTTTGGTTGAAGTTTTGTTGACCAGAATTTTGATTAAAATTTCGAAAGTTTTGATTCTGGTTTTCCATTAAATTCACTTCTTCTCCCATTTCACTGCCGGCCCGCATTCCAAATAAATTCATATCTGCTTGCCCTCTTTGCTGCTTCATTTGTAAGTTAGCTAGCTGCCGGTTTAACATCTCCACTTGAGCAACTAACATCTTCGTTTCGAATTTCGCAAAGTTGATTTCTTCTTGTCCTCACTAACATGGGTCTTCCTTGAAGTTGACCACATGTTATTTTTCGCAATGGTCTCTCGCTACCCTATAGGCGGCGTCGTCCCCTCCTCCTAGAAAAGATCCATGAGCAGTAGAATCGAGGTAATCTCTATTGGGTTGAGAGACACCCCAGTAGAATAGTTCTAAAACCTCATGACGGTTGTACCCATGATTAGGGCACTTTCTCATTAACAGGTTTAACCTTTCCCAGGCCTTTCCCACACTTTCATCTTCCAATTGCTCAAAAGTGGCGATTTCGCTTTTCCGGTCCATGATTGTCCCAGGTGAAACGAATTTTAGAGCAAAGGCTCTTTTGACATCAGCCCAAGTATGAAGGGAGTGATGGGGTAAAGACTTGAACCAACGGTTTGCTTCACCTTTTAAAGCGAACGGGAAAAGTTTCAATTTAACGACCTCGGAAGGAACACCAGGGTAATGACCTGCTTCACAAATTTGAACAAACGTCGACAAGAAGTCATGCGGATCTTCTTGAGCAGTACCATGGAATGAACTATTTTGAACCAACCCGACTACTCCATTCTTTAGATCGAAATTCATTCCTCCCATTGCCGGAGGCCAAATTGGTCTATGCCCCTCCAAGAAATCCTGATCAAGATAAGGAGCGTAAGGGTCTTGCTCAACAACTGCCTGGGGTTGTTGCTGTTGGATATTTTGATTCACCGGAATCTGATAATTCTGATGTTGGTTCGGTTGAACTTGTTGGTTCATCCAGGCTTGCTGATTTTGTTGGTTCTGCAGCATTTGCATTAGGAGTATATTCAATTGAGCTTACGGATCCATACCGAAAGGATTTTGGTTATTGTTATTATTCCCTTGGTCGTCCCGGTTGGAATTGCTAGAGGATTCGTCGCTCATATTGTCAGAACCATGAAATAATCTTCTTTTGACAATGTCCCGCTCGGGTTCAGAGCAGTATAACAAAGGTCCTTTTTTGCTCCTGGTTTGCATAAACCAAGAGAGTAAAACAGAAAAGTCAACACTGACAATAGGTCAGGTTGACGAGAGATTTTACACTAACCGATGTTTTTTTTATTGTTTTATTATTTTTTTTTATTTTTATATTTAGAAAAGATATAGAAACAGAAACAAGAAAAGAAACCTACCTACGAAAAATTAAAAACAGAAAAAAAAACACTAAGACGGTGAAAAAAAACGTGTTGAAATCTTCTGCGCGCCAAACGGACACTCGAGCCGAAAGTTATGGCCAAAACTACCGCGTGCTATAGCGATCCCTTTTACACCGACACAGAAAACTGCACTACGAAGAATCCGACAACCGTTACCGATTCCCCGACAACGGCGCCAAAAACTTGTTCGGTAAGTTTTAAATTTATTATTTTACAGGAACACCCCAAGTGCAAGGCACGTTGTAGTGGGTATTACCGGGTCGTCCAAGGAACCGAATGATGTCGGAAACAAAAATACAGTTAACGTACCGGTGAATTGTCACGATAAATCTAATTAAAATAATAAAGTTCCTACAAATTCTATGGTCCTAAAGAATTTCTATTAAACTAATAAAACAAAAGAGATCAAATTAACACTAAAGGAAATAAAAATTGAAAAACAACAAATTAAACCTAAATAAGCTATTGAATCTAAAATCCAAATTGCTATGAAAAATTACTGACTTTCTTCTTAATGTAACGAGACAGTAGGGCAACAAGGATTCTACCAAACAACCACCACCCAACCATTTTGTGAGATGAATCAAATTTCTTGGAGTGATCTAACTTAAATCCAATCAAATTTCTTTAATCAAATTTATTTGGTTTCTGTTCCCTTTCTCAAGTGAAACAAAATTAACAATAAAAGAACATGATCATGAGTTCGTTTCCGAATCTCCTACCCAATTAACAATAAACTAATCTCTCGGAATATCATTAACTGTATCGAATGAAGGGTTCTATGTAAATTTAATTCTCATCAAATTCAAAACAACAATCGTTTCATCGATTTTTCAATCTAACAAAACATACATTCAAACAATTCAAAACATTGGATAAAGAAAAATAAATTCAAACTCACTAATAATGTTTACTGAAAATCTCCTGGTTGTGGTGATGTTGTAATGGCTTCATCCCGTTGTCCTTCTGCGAATTGCTTAGCCTTTAATCATCTTCGATCTTCAAAAGAAAATTGAAAGAAAGAAACTCATGTTTTTGTGTGATGTGGTGCGGCTGCTAGGGTATGCGGCTGCTGTGTAATGATGTGTTGTAATTAGGGTTAAGAATACGCTGCTATATATAGGGAAATAAATCGGCTATGCTTATGTCGGCCTCCGGACGCACGTTCAAAGGGCTGGACGCCCGTCCAGGGTACGTAAATTGTTTGAGTCGGGCCGAGTCTTGAGTGGACGCACGTCCTATGCAAAATTGGACGCCAGTTCAGCAAAAAACTTCCACATCCTGATCTGATTTCCTCCAGTGGACGCTAGTCCAAAGTATTCCAGACGTTCGTCCAGGTAAAAACGTAACTTCCTGAACTGAGATCTTCTCTTGGACGCTTGTCCTCCTCTTTGAACGCCCGTCCAATGGACGGAGCAAATAGACGCTCGTTCAGTACTCCATATCTTCAGTCCAAGTCGACTTGCATCCTTCTTCTTCAACTTAATCTCCCAAGTGAACATCTTTTTAGCACATATAATGCCATGCAAATGTACATACAACACGATAGAAACATGCAAACTGTAGAAACATATATATAGATGGAAAATCATCGATAAAAACACGTAATAAGCTCGAGTTTGCTAGTAAATTGTTTCCATACCCATTCTTTCAATATTTCACTAAAACTTATACTTTTCTATAAAAAGTAATAAAATACGAAGAATATTGTTACGGAATAAAGCGTTAAAAAACCATAAAAATCACCGTTAACAACTACAAAAGTCAAACAACAAGAAAACAATCAAATACACTAGGTAACTTACCAAGTGGTAGGTACCAAAGAAATAAATAGAGATTAGAAAAAGATTTGACCTATGATAAAAAAATCTTAAGCTAATACAAGTATTAACTGTTACACTCCCCAGCAACGGCGCCAAAATATTTGACGTGTCCCTACTGGGTGTTCAGTCTAACCGGCAATGTACCGGGTCACTTGTAGCCTAGTTGACTATGATAGAGTTGGCTACCTACCTTCCTTCCTAAAATGTTCAAGAGTGTGAACCGGTGTGTTCCTCGACTAGCAACCCCTTTCATTCGAATGAATGAGATCGCTCTATGCCTCCTCCTTGACTTAGGTACCCAAAATATAATGATTCAACATGATATGCACTTGAACACAAACCGAAGCTACCCTCGGATAAGAAACCGAATTCAACTTAAGGTCAGTTTTGCCTTCCGATTCTTCTACCCCTTTCGCACACTCAATACACCCTTTCGGTTTATACCAAGTGTGTGTGTGTGCAAAATAAGGTTAATTACTTCCTATATTGCTTGCAAAATTATCAAGTAAAAGAAGGTTCAACACTACAAGAAACTCAAATTCAAAACTACGAACTCATTCACAATCGAAAGAATCCATTTTCACATCACATTATCTTGGCTAGCTATGAAACTAGCCACTCATGGTTATGAACTCCAATAGGTCAAGGTTAGAATTCATAACAATAAGAACAATTAAATCAATGTAAAGGCTAAGAATTATACCAATCACAAGCTAACAACTTCAAAAAGGAAAACTTGCATTCAACCTTCAAAAGATCCAATGGAGAGAGTGTATCCCAAAAGCTACAAAATTTTCCAACTAGAATTCATCCAAGGAATAAATTCAAGAATTCTTAATGTTTACACTTACAATTTAAGAGCTAAATTTATGATAATTTTTGCTAGATGAGCCTTGAAAGTGGAAGTGCCTTCAAGATAGAGAAAAAGTTGTATTATTCAAGCCCCCCTCGAAATGAAGTCAAGAATAGGCTTTAAAACTTGAAATCCGGGCTTCTCGGCATCCGCCATCTGTGCACTCGTCGTACGCCAACTTCTGATAGGTAGTTGGGTGAATCAGAATCATTAAATGAGGCTCATGCCCTAAACTGTCGAATTCCGGCGTCCACCGCCTGTGCACTCGGTGTGCGCCGACTTCTACTCTTAGCTTGATTCTTTAACTTCTTCAACAAGGGACCTCCCTAAAGCTCGATAGACTGTTCCAAGCTCTTTTAAAACTAACATTTAACCTGAGATCTATAAAACAAAACCAAAAATGATACCCCGCATAATTCTAATAACAAAATTTGGCATAAAAGCTTAAAAGATGGGGTTAGATAAATAGAATTTATTTACAACGTTTGATCCATTTCACCACATAATTACATGAATTTGATATAAAAGCGCCACTAAAAGCTTAAGAATTGGGATAAAATGCATCATTCGGTTGCCTTACATCAGATATTAGTCTCTATATACAAGAGATTATGTGAATTCACCCGCTTGCAAAAGGTCAAAGAAGTTTGTAGATACCCGGATAAGAGGATATAACAATAAAATGTTGAATCCTCCATGGGTTATTGCAAAAATTCTAGATATGGATTGTGATAAAAGTATTGCCCGAGATAAGCAGGTGGGTAAAAATTGCAAATAAATAAAATATCTCACGATAAGCATTATAATATAAATTAACTTGAAATTCATATCTGAATTGTCGTGATTGAATCACATAATACACACATTGTGTTGACACAATAAGCATTGTCAACCTCATGAGGGAAGAAAATGAAAATCATTGTAGTATGTTGTTTTATCGAAACCTCCAAAAGAATGCCAAGAACAATTTGAATGATTCTTGAAAAATAAAAAATGGCATAGTGCTATGTTGATATCAACATAAACGCATGAAGAACATGATATATATTGGTTCCAAAAGATATAAATCTCACAAATATGATATAGTTAAATAAAATTTATAATAATTGGAAACAAAAGTCAAATAGCACTTGAGTATGAGGTTGATTTAGCAAAAACCATTTTGTTTCAAAATGTGTAAATCTCTTGAAGTGAATGATACAGCATCAAGTTAATACTTGGTGCAATTGCATTTTTAATGAAGATCATTTCCCGGCATTAGGGGGGATAAGAAAACCCCAAAGAGTGCCGAGAAATTTTATAAACATAAAATATCTTCCATGCATCAGTCTGACTGAATTCCGAATTCTTTTTAAACTGGTGTACTTAGCAAGTAATCTTCCAAATGCTGTCATTCAACATAATAGAGTGATTATTTATAAATACACCAAATCAATTTTCATTGGTAATCTTCATCCACTCCAGAATCGTAGAAGACCGAACTACATTAAAGATAAAAATCTGTGGAAAATGAATACAATATTGACTTTAAGTCACTAATAAAATATGATAAAGACGTAACCCAAAAAAATTTGCACGCGCATCAAATGATTAAATATTGGGGTTGTAGAACAATCCATGCATTATTCAGGATTTGGTTTATGCTAATATTGAATTGGCAATTAATTCTATGGGAGAAATTTATAATATACTATCTCAGTCGTCGATGATATATTTGTATCATAATTTACAATTATTATAATAATCTAGATCCGGAACTCAAGTCCATAGTAGAGTGCTAGAAACACATAGAATAGGTAAAATAAAATATGCAATTGACGGTTATTTTGACTCGGAAAATTTGGTTATGTAATGACCAAATATTGATTTGATAAACTATATTCTCCCTTTACGTATAACAGCATGTTCCGCTACTTGATAACTCAAGCAGCTACATGGTAACATCATGTTCCGCTACTTGATAACTCTAGCAGCAACTATAAGTTTTAATATGACGTCGTGGCCATATATTTATAGGTCATTGACGTGAACATTTATATAAAAATCTATAATGGATTTTAGACATAAAATCGCAACATGTTTAATGTTCAGTTGCAAAGGTTGTTATATGGTATAAAACATTAATGTTGAATATATAAAATCAATGAGTAAATTTCTCATGAATAAATAAGGACATCAGTCGTGTTATGTTGTTATTTATGACGACATTGATGATTGTGCTGGAAGTGTGGCACAAAATTGTAGTGGGTATGACAATTTCTAACCCCAACATTCAAATTGAATTCTGTAAGAGTTGTGATATACAAAAAGTACTCTCCAGTGACAATCTTGTGGATTCGTTCACTAAGTTAATTTCTATATATTTTGGAGAAATATGTTTATAAAATTGGAATGCGTACATTTGAAAGATTGTTGTCGGCAGGGAGAGCGACAAGTTCAAAACAAGCTTGATGATCTGGTTCTGAAGACCAATTATTGTACTCTTTTTCCCTTTAACTAAATTTTATTCCAATGGGGTTTTCAGAGTTAAATGTTTTTAATGAGCCAGCCACTGAATACATAAAAATGCATATGTCATGAACTATTTTCCTCTTCTAGTTTTTGACCATGTAGGTTTTTATAGCAAAATTTATAGTACATGCCATATTGTATGCCATTATGAAACTTAGGCAAGCAAATAATATGTATATTCACTATGTCATTGTCTACTACTACATTTTAGAACAGTATCATCAATCGCAGGATCAATTAATTTGTTTTTTCATGGGGAGAAACGCGTGATCTTCAGAAAATGTGATATTGATTAAGACAAGTGGTGACTCGGAAGTGTTTCCCAATCAATGAAACATACAACAAAATTAATTTTTGGCAGCGTGAAAAACGGCTATTGGCAGCACACAGTGCGTGCTGAAAAGTTCATTGCTGCTAAAAACGCATGGCAATCCGCGACATGCTGTGTACGCTGCTAATTCTACTATTCGCAGCCTACGTTGCGTGGAGCTAATGCTATTATTTGCAGCTTACGTTGCGCGCTGCTAATGCTTTCATTGGTAATTAAACACGTCGTGCATAAGCACGCTGCGGATAAGCTTTTATTTTTAAAAAAAATAATATTTACTCAATACAAAATAGAAACCATTTGCGCAATACAAAACAAAGTACACACATTATTTTCAATAATACACAACTCAATACCAAACCAAGTACCAACCCACAACAATAGAAATATCAAACCCAACACAATGAAAGATGACCTAGGACAAAAAATTAAAACAAAAAATTCCATCTACGTATCAGGTTCTTATTAAATCCAAGACATTGAGTTAAGAACTATGACAATACATAAAAAAAAAATACTTAACTAGTACCCCACATAGATTTGACACCGTACAAGGGGGTGTAAAATTGCTCCCTGCTTCTCTCAGCTCCTGGTCGGTCTGAAATAAAAGAAGTTGTTACAAAAAAATGGAGGTGTAAAACAGTCATATAAAATTATGATGAACATAGCAAAATGGTTAGCGCGTATATTTTCATTTATTCGGGAAATTTCAGAAGTGGAGGGAGGATGAAAAATTTAGTAGAAATGCATGTTGAAACATTGACAACATGTATTTACACGCTGCAATTAGAAAATAATTTTCTCAGCACGCTTAACCAAGCCGTGAAAAATTTATCAATAGCGTACCATTTGCTCATGCTGCCATTGGTTAATATTAGCAGCGTAATATAACAGGCTTGCCATGAAAATGAGCATTCGCGACATGCTTTTAATTCGCGCTGCAAATACTGCGCTGCCATAACACAATTTTCTTGTCATATTTTTACAGATGATCTTAAAACGAAAGGAGATACACAACATCTTAAAAATCTCACAGGATGTTTACATCAGGGGAATTAATCGAATCACAAATGAATATGTATTATTTTCTCCAAACGGTAAGCAAATTTTTTTTTGTTGCAATAATGGATATCCAATGGGAGTGTTATAAAATGTTTATCGCGGATGTCTATAAATTCCAACATTCAATGTTTATGTTACAATCCTTAAGAGACTTACCACTTAATATGATTCATTACATATTTAATTACAAGAGTTACAAGTTTTTGGAATTCCATAGCTTAAATGCTTTGTATTGGATATGTTACATCTTCTTTCTTTGTAATATAAATACCCATCTCACCACTCTGTATGTTGGAGTCGAGGAAATGAATCATTGAGAAAAGTTCTTTCTTGCTTTGCATATTTCCATTCTTTCATACATTTGATGTTATACCAATTGTTTCATAACAGTCCAACTCATAATGGTATATTGTTTAGTAGAAACATTTTATTTTTATTAATAGAAGAAAAGAAGAATACAAAAGGTGGTCCAAACCGCTTTAGTAAAGTTTATGAAACCTCAACACCTAACCCTGCCTCGTTATATTCTCATAGCAGCAAAAACCATAAGGGGAAAGCCACTAAGTGGAAAGCACATTTGTTCAGTGCTAAATCTAATTATAGAGAAAAATACATCATATTGAAAGACTATAAGCTAAACTTTCCGACCCACATCAGTCCCTTTCTTTTTTATGATCTCCTTGAGCATTATACCAAGCGTTAAAGAAAAAAGAGTATTTATAGTATTAAGTTGTTGTGTATGTTTCCCTTGTTTTTCCATTCCAAGCATGAATTCAATTTTTGTTTCAGGGGACGATCCATTAAAACGTGCCTCGAGTACCCATAAACAGACAACCCATCTTTTTCACCAATCTCGTCCTGCTCATCTTCAGTGTCTTCTCTGTCCCTAGTCAAGACAGTGATGGAATTCTTATCTCCAAAAAGCAATGCTCGTGGAAAAATCGGACTATAGATGGTAGCAAAGTGAGCTTCTGGAATAAATTTAATATCATCGGAGGATGGAGAGTGTAGTTTATAGCAATTACTATCCACATCCATATTATCCTCCATAGCCAACGTGATTGTGCTCTTCTATGGCATATCATCCATTAGATAATCCTCATGCTCAAATTCCTATAACAATCTTTGACAATCACACAGGTCCTCATCAAGAATAAAGTCATCCACATAAGATTCCTTAATATTCTCCACCCCTTTATCCGAATCAACCGTGGATGTCTCAAGTATTTGAGCTTGCTGATTCAAAGTATTCTTCCATTTATTCAACATAATACATGTATTCAAAAGTATCTTCAGTAACATCAACCAAAATGGAATTAATTGAATCCCTACCATTTTGCATTGGTGCCGGAACAACTTTCGTCTGTTTGTTTTCCTTAGCTGAACTGTCATTTGCTTTAGGACGATAGTACTTTTAATTTGTACTTGTTTCCCTTTCTTTCTATGCTTAACTCCTTAGGTGGATTCAGACGAATAAAATTCCCTCCATTATATCCGATCTTCCTACAATGATTTCAATACCCAAGCCAAAAAAATTGCATTAATAGCTTTCTGAAACCCATCATGTACATCTTCTCCGATCCACAGTCGTTGACACCAAGGTTAAAAGAGATCCACTTCATTTAGAACTCTAGCAACTGCAGGCCTGCGGAGGTCAACGGTAGCAAAATCAAGTTGTAACGGTCTCCCTATAAGACCACAAATCATTGAGGAGGATCTTGTAATTCAATCCGAATAGGCGCTAGCTAGTAAGAATCCTCATTCAAACGATAATCTAAAGTCCATTTCGAATATTCCAGGGAATCTACAAATATTCAATTCACGATGTGTAAACAGTCTACTGTAATCTTCTTGCCATCCATGCAGAAAAAGGACATTTTGGTTATCAAGCGACTCAACCTTACAGTCAGCTTTCAAGGCAAAATTGGAAAACTGGTCGAAGTTGGCCTACAAAGTTTTTAAGTCATGCTCCTGCTCCGGTGAGAAAAATGATCATCTAAGTTGTTGTTTTCTTAAAATGGTCCTACCCGCCGGATAACGCTGATTGGACATTGGAATCTTTTAAAATTGTTTACGTGGCTGCCACTATGCTGCCATATTGGATCTTACGTGGCTATGGGCCCTATTTCTCCTCATTTACTGGAAATAAAATAAATTGTTGCAAGGTGGGTTTGAACCAGTGACCTAACTGTTAAATATCAAGCATTTGGCCATCTAAGCTAAAGCTTCATTAATCATATTATGAAACAATGTATTACTTATGCATGACTTCCCTTTTATAGTGTGATGGGCCGCCATGTTTTACTTCAAGCAATTAGTTCCCTTTCACCGGGCAATTTGTCATTGAGATTTTTCATAAATTTAAAACATGCGTCTTGTATAATCTTTTGAATTAATATGTAAACTTTGCAATGTATTAATGATCCCTTCAAGAAATAAAATGTATTGATGATACCATGTATGGACCTACATGTTAGACCCATTTCTTGGATGAGTATTACAAAAAGAAAATTAAAAAGAAGTACTCCCTCCGCGTCCCATTTTAACAGTCATGTTTGACTTTTCACACGATTAAGAAAAGTGTTATTAATACTTTGAATCTTATTAAATAATCCAATATTTTGTACATTTATGTCCTATAAGTAATACTTGGTCATAAATGTAAACATATTCGATCATTTAATGAGACTTAAAGCATTAATTAGACTTTTCTCTGTTGTGTGAAAAGTCAAATATGACTATTAAAATGAGATGGAAGTAGTAGAATATCTTCTTAAAAAAAGAACTAGAATAGATAATTACCTTTGGGAGCCTTGATTATTGTGTCGATTCATGACCCATCAACGAAAGAAAATGAAACATGGTGTCCCATCTCCCTATGAAAGAGGAGTTTTGTATAAGTAATAAACTATGTCATAGTATATACGTTGAATCTTTAGTTTGGATGGCCAGGTGTTTGGAATTTTACCATTAGGTTGCCGGTTTGAATCTTTCTTGCAACAACTTTTTATTTTCAGTAAATGGAGGAGAAAAGACACCCACAGCCACATATGATCCAACGTGGCAACCTAGTGGAAATCACGTGAACAATATTAAAAGATTCCAGTGCCTAGTCAGCGTTATCCAGCGGGTAGGACTATTTTTAACAAAAAAAATCAACTTAGAGGACCATTTTCCTCAACGGTGCAGGAGCACGACTAAAATCCTTAGTAGGCCTGCATAGAGTGTTAGGTGTGATTCCCGAAAGACAATTTTGTAATTGTTTTATTTAATAAATGGAATGATATTATTATTCATATTTATTATTCTCATATTCACCGATGTGACAATAGTATTTACACTACAGAAAACCCTAAAGTATATCGTTTATGTATTCACTTAACTCAGTGTATGAGATATACACGGGAGAATTGAGTTAGTGAAGATGTATTTAAAATACAATTAGCCCGTAGTGAAGTTAATCGAGAGTATCGGGTCTCTCCTTTAACGTGCTATTAATGCGCCCAGAACACAATAGGTGTGATTATCTTATCCGGACTTTCGGTTAAGAGAACCTAATTGGGGCATTTATATATGATAGATATATCATATAGGGTTGGACCGATTTGATTAGAATTCACGATATACTTCCGTAATCGAGAAGTCTTATCAAATCAATCGATGATCATATTTATGGATATATCTTAATCCTGAGGTGATCACAGTCAACTGCTTGAATCAGTATGAGGTTTGACTTGACGGTTAAGGATTACACTAAGTCTATGATCTGAATTACCCGATCTTGGCATTGTACTGGATTGAGTGAGTAGACTGTGTTATCACAGATATGGAATCCATTCCCTTCCATTTATGGAAGTAGATAGACAGTTCCCTTATTTGTTAATCCTAGAAACTGATTGATCGTACGAGTTCATATTACAGTGATTAGCTACCAGTGAGTTGTATGAATTAATTGATCACTAGGGGGTTAATGGTAAATAAGGATAAGAGGTTCTGAAAAGGGTTAACAGTAACTTCCCGATTTAGAATGAACAGTCTATGGACGCTTATTATCATTCTCGTGATCAGATAAATATAATCTCATAATCAGAGGAGTGCAGCCACGGGAATATTGTGGCATATTCCTGGGATTGATTTATCGAATATAATTATTATGTTCGGAAGATAATTATTTATTTGATTTATCGGAGCCGCTGATTATTAGTCCATGGTCCCCGACGTGCCTCCAATATAGCATAGCTATTCTCGGACGTCGAATCCTAATAATATTAATTTAGTTATTATTAGAATTTAATTAAAACGATATGCGAATTAATTGTTCAGTGGACTATTAAATTAGTTGGGCTAAATAATTAAATATGTGAAAAAGACATTTTTCATAATCTTGGCCCAATTTAGTGTGTATGGTCGAAATTATTGTGACTAGGTCACAAGGGGTATTTTTCGGCCACAAGCATTGTCTTAGTGAGCAATAAATTGTTTTCTTGTGTATTAATAAGACATGTGCACAAAATATTTATTGGATAAATATTTATGGTAAAAAATAAAGATAAAGATTATTCTAAATTTGTTCTAGAATATTTTAGAATTATCTTTTATTAATTGGATTTATTTATTTGCAAAATAAAAATCCTTGGAGGACAAGGATTACTCTCCTATATAAAGAGAGTTCTCCCAAACCTAAAACACACTAGAAATTTTGACTTCTATCTCTTAGAGAGAAGAAGCCATAAATTCGGCCAAGGGGAGTAAAAGGAAAATCTTGGAGGTTTTCCGGGTAGCATATCGGGAGGATTCGAGACGAGGATTTCCTTCCACCGGGAGTTGCTTGGAACACACGTGCGGAATATCGTTGTGCTCTTCACACCATCTTTTGTTCTTCCTATTGCGGTTCTTCTACTTGCATTTTGAGATCCAAGAGGTACCCCCTTGTAGAGTAGATCTAGTTATTTTATTATGTGTAAATTATAGATCTAGATTCTTAAATCACTTCCGTTGCGGATGATATTACTAACAGTGGTATCAGTCGCCTGGTGATCTATATTTATACGTATAAAATATTAGATCTAGGAGTAGAAAACATGTAGTTTTTGTGTCCCAATTTTTTTTAAGGGCCGAATATTTGCATATTTTTTTATGTTGCGATTATTGTGGTTTGAAGAGATGGATTGGGGTTGGTACTGTTTACTCGTTAGATCTATTGTAAGCTCTCTCGATTTAGATCGTTTGAGCATAGGATTGATGTAAAAGTTGTTTTTTTATTCTTCCTTTTCGGCTATTTTTTTTTTTTTTTGTAATTCCGGAAGAACGATGAAGAACACGAGATGAAGACGGAACTCGAGGTATGAATAGGAGTCGGGGCGGAAATTTTTTTTGTAGTACACAGCTAGGGTTGTTTTTTTTTTTATCAAACCCTAATTTTTCTTTTAAATCGGCATTATTGAAAAAAAAAATTTTAATTTATTTTTTCTGGAATAAAAAATGCAGCAGGATTTTAATTAAAAAAATAATATTTTATTTTATAAAATAAAGGCCCCTTCTCCTTTTGGGTTCGCGGTTCGTGGTTCAAGGTTCGAAGATCGAAGACATGAAGACAGCAAGATAGTAATTTACTTTTTCCAAGGATAGATTAGATACGGGGGTACCAACGATCCATCTCGGTGTTTAAATCTTCCGTAATTTATTTTTTATGTGTTTGATCATAAAATAGATATAAAATCGGAATTGCCATTACATGCATCATATCATAAATCCACTCCATGCATACATGTAGAATTTTAATTTTGGTAATTAAAATAGGCATGTATACAAACTCGCGTAATTAGTTGAAATTTAATTAATACGTGGTAATTAATTAATTTAGTAACTAATTAAAGATCCGAGGACGGGTTATGAAATCGTTAAGACTTTTCGGTGTGTGTTCTCGGTGAACCGCCTTAAAAGCCCAAACGAGATCACGTTTTCAATTCGTAGTGTCTACGAGATTGAATGATGGTAAAAGAACAATAAATCTTGGATAAAAATGGTTCGCCTATATGTTGGGTGGTCAACTGAGCTTCGCTCGATCGACTTAACCCTCCTAGTGTGATGTATGCACGGGGGTCCGGCAAGACTAAGCTACACTGGAGAGCGGAGGGGTGAAACCTTCTTATCTCAGTGGGGCTGTCTTGACCCGATTTCGTCCGACTGTCACATATATTCCAACGAATAGGACGGGTAGGCTTGGCCTACGTTACTGACACCATTTGGAATCCTTGATTTGACGTTCTTTTATGTTAACATCAAAAAGACGTGGTCAGTTAACCCACCACCACATCCAAAATATTGAGTGGGAGCGGGGGAGGCGACAGCCAACCCCACGGCCTCTACTATAGATACAAGTAAGTGAGAGAAGGGTGACGCCTCGCGGCGCTTTGATTTTGTCCCCCTACGGATGGTGTTCACCCCTATCAACATTCATGGCTTGGTCTCCGAAAGGATAGGATTTCCAGGTACTCGTCGGGTCACTGACCTATCCTACGACGGCACACTCGAGGCGTACCTAAGAGATCCGATATAGTAGGTCACACTCATCAAGGGTATTCTTGATAATATCTAGGCTAAAAAAGGAAGGTAGTCAATGAATAAAGGGATGTTCGATTCTCGTGGGATGTTTGATTCTCACAAGTTATTCATTGATGAGATTGTCTCCATTTAACCGTCATCTCTTTGACCTACCCTACGGCGGCACTGAGATGCGAGGTTAAAACCTTGGAATGGTAGAGTAGACTTACTTATAGTTTACAATTCCTAAAATAAAATAATATAGTAGTGTTAAACTTGAATTAATATATGTCATTTTATTTACATCATTATATCCCTTACTAAATTGCTTAAAATTTATAATTGACTAGTATTGACTTCTTTAAAAAGTGGAAAGTAGCTAGGACGTTGAACTAGTTAATCGATAATGCAATTAATTTCACTACTAGAAATTAGGCTTTTAATGAGGAGATTTCTCCTCATTAATTGTCCATTTCTCCTCATTAAAGACTTTTAATGAGCAGAAACCACTCATCATTGCAGCTTCTCTAGTTAAAGGTATATAATGAGGAGAATTGAATCTCCTCATTAATTATATCATACATTTAATGAGAATATATCCTCCTCATTAAAATTATTTTAATGACGGAATTTCTCCTCATTAAATATTTTTAATGATGACCAATCTCCTCATAAAAATGTTTTTAATGATGACTAATCTCCTCATTATCAGGTCATTTACCCCTCATTAAATCAAGATTCAATGACAACTCAACTCCGGAGATGTCATCAATGTGGTACTCCACCTCCTTAAAACCCTAGCCCGGAACACATAATGTGGGGAAAACCAGGTGTTGGGGAAAGAGTGTGGGCATAGTGACAATGGAAAACCCAACGATATAAAAAAAAAGGATGTGCATATCGACACCACACCAAAACCTATCCAAATGAGAAGCACAACAAAAATATGCAGTGCCTAAAAACATAACACTACTAATAGCTGTACAAAAATATATTCAAATTAAAGTACCGTCTTCCCAAAAACTTTAAGTAGTGATACTTACATATTTTTCTTCATCTCTTGGTTCAACAAGCTTTCCCTTTTTCTGTCTAGTCGCAAAAAATATTTCTGCAATGTCGGTTGGTGTATCTTTCTTACCACCCTAAAAGAATTACAAATGAACCAAATAAGTACAGAATTAAACACTTGATTAAGGCGAATTTAATAAAATATGCAGATAGACTCATGTTGCAATGTACTACTCAAACTACAGATTACTAAAAGCAATGTACTACAGATGCAGCCTATATATGCAATTTTAAACTATTACAAGAAATATATGTAATATCCAATATACAAGATTAGCCACACAAAAAAAACAGATTGTTTAACTAATACGATGTGTAGCAACGCTATACACTAAAGAAAATTAAACAAAATTATCAATTCAGCAAGTTAATAGGCTTATACAAATATTCAGGAAATCTACTACAGCAGATTACTACAGGTACAATGTAATTCTGCAACTACAATTAAACCTGAACTTTTCAGTCAGGATCAAGGAAGAATAATCAAGCTGTAACAGCAAGATTATCAAGCCTGGATCTTATGAAGACGGAATACAATGTTCAGCTAACTAAAACTACTGTCTAAGCCAGTTACAAGACGTTCCATGGTCAGACTTCAGCAGCAGCAGGTATGGTGCAAGCAAGTTCAATAGACATATTTTCAGGTATGATGCAAGCAAGTTCAACAGACAGATTTTCAAAAGAGATATAACAGCAATTTCAACTTCTATTTGCACAGCAGGCTGATGGTCAACAGGTTATTTATAGTAACGATTTGAAAGCGTCACTATAACTAAGATACTGTAGATCAATATGCAACAGAGCATAATTCGGATACCGAATCTACAAAACAACAGATTCAAGTTTAGATCAAAGCTGATTCAAAAGGACTAATACAGAATAAAAACAAAGCGGATAATGTTCGGATTAAAAACAAGGGTTATGCTTCAGATCGAACAAGCAAGACCAAATACATTAGCAAATCGAATTACAAAGACCAATTTCAGCCCAGAAGTTACAAAGAGGCAATCACAGATTAAACAAGGTTTAAGTTCCAATTCAGTTTAAAGAACAGAATACAACCAATCAACGTGGCCATTAAAGACCAGAAACTAAATGTTCAGGAATTTACAAAGCAGAAAAAATACGAGAACAGAAAGGGCTAAAACAGATAGATTACACCACCTGAGATTTTAATCTAAAAGCTAGAACTTTCAGCAGAGGTTCAAGAGATATAATCCGGTCTTTGGAGACTAGATTATTCCCTTTCACTAGTGATACCTGTGACCTGTAAACAAAACGATGATCATGAAAAGACAAATGAGACGTATCTTCGGTTGAACGTCATAAATGCTAGCACGAAAAGTATGTAGCACACGGGAATACAAATATGACAATAATCACTTCAAAAAGATTTACAAAAATGATGGAAAATAATGATCACGAGTTTAGCTCCCTTTTCGAAAACCACTTAAACCAAATTCTAAGGCTCATACAAAGGTTCTATGAGACGGAACTATCAACTCAACATTAAGCACATATCAAAAACGATATAAGATACAACCTACAATTAAATGTAAGAATTCCAAAAATGAGAATTATAATGATATCAAAGAAACCGAAAGGGACATAATAAGCTCCAACCTTGACATTCATACTCATATCCCTCACCATAGTACAAAGATGTAGAAACAAAGTATCAGACTAATAACTTTTTACATTACCTTGGTTGTGTGCCACAATTAGTTGTCCCCGTGTGCTAACCGCGCGAACAGCCGAGCATCTTACAGACACAGGTGAAATTGATTCCTCTAAATCTAAACTTACACTTCTGTCACTCTTTAAGTCTATTTGAGAACCCCAGGAGTGAATTCTCTATTTTGTTTAAACAAATTTTCCTAAGAAGCATATTGATCAGCATCCAAAACATCAGTAATAGCTATATTCCCAGTTAAAGGCACAACAGGTGTATCCTTAGATGCAGGCACAGCATTTTCTTTATCTAAAATACCCACAACTTCAACAGGAGTAACAGATCAATAACAGATCAGCGGGATAGGCATGAATTGATCACCAAGATGACGGGTGACAAAAAGCGAGGTTCAAAGATACCAAAGAGCAAATTCACAGAAAATGCAAAGCAGATGATTTTCAAAGCAAATGCAGTAGGTTTAATGCGACCGAAAATGGTACAAACAAGAAAAAACAAACCAAGTAAAGAACAAAGCAAAGTGCAAAGTGCCAAGATCACAAATGTGCACAGGTTTATGAGCAGCACAGTGAGTAAAAAGATGCAGCACTTAAGGATTCAACCAAAACAGATTTAGTGATCACACCCACATATGTGAACAAATTCAGCAAGCACAAGTGCAGGTGATCAAGCACAATAGATTCAGCCAAGCGTTATGTGCAAAATGTGAATAAGTAGGGCAAGAGAAAAAGTGCATCAGATATCAAGTTGATCAAATACTTAAGCCAAACACATAAGTCACAAAGATGACAATTGAATTGTCCTTGAACTCAATAAGTTGAGTCAGTATTGAAATTCGGTGATGGTAACGAGTAAGGGGATAAACAGACAGTAAATCAATCTGGTCTAATGTCACTTTGAGTTAACCACTTATTGTCAAGAATCAGTTCCTTAAGTCTCTTCCAGACAAGTCACCTTGGTTTATCAAACCAAATGCACTTTTGAGACTGATTCTTTACAAGGATTAGATCAAATGAACACTAGATAGATTTTTCACACAGCAGGTTGACTCAGTCAAACAAACACACATCAATTACAAAAACAGTTCTTTCCTAGTACACAACTATGAAAAACTGTAAAACCGATAATCACTTACCGACCAATGGGAGAGACTACAACACGACGTTCTGCTTGATCTTTTGTATGCCACAGAAAGCATGAACTTGTATCTCCTCCGGTTCTTGACTCGGTAATGATCTACCTCTAAGACCACACTTTTCAAACAGACAAAGACAAGACTTTTTGAGAGAAAGTGTGGGATTGCTTGTGTTTCAGACTGGTGCAATCCATGTTCGGTATAAGTGGCTATTTATAGGCTTTAGGGGTATAGAACCCTAAGACCTAGAAATGTGAAAACCATAATTTGAATTTCGAATTAGGCACATGTGATATATCCGGCAAAAGAGAGTTTGATAAGGTTAGGAGTGTATCAAACATGTAATCCCCTATTAGGTGCCGCCAGGCTAATAGATTTAGGGAAATAGACATGTGATGAACTCGTATATTTTAACTAGCCTTGCATATCACTTAAAAACCAATTTTCTGGTTTGACACACAACCACTAGAAGGGACCCGAACAAACCGAACTGATCAAACAAAAGCTTTGCAGGCAACACATAGGGTTTGATCAGTGGTTTAAAAAGGACTTATGTTCAGACTCGACCATAAACACGAGCTCAAGTCTGAAACCAAAAGGGACATGGTTTAATCAACACATCATAGAGAGGATACCTCTCAGTCTAATAATTCAGCATATAAAATCGTGATTAAACCAATGCATCATGGGGTGTAAACCCTCAGCTTATTAGGATTAAACCAGTACATATAGCAAACAAGGGACCAACAAACCGACCTACAGGTTTAACAGGATACAGGCAATCGGGTCAAGAAGGATTCAGCCATTTTACCATTGCGAACCGAGTTGTAATTTACCGCTTCAATTCATAGGGTCTGATTAATGAGGATCCATGCCAAGAGGGAATCAATGGCTGCAAAATTCACCATAAATGAGCAGCACCAACGCAGTCACGTGGACCACATGTTTCATTGATGCCAAAAGTCGATTTTGACAGCCTACAGCCGTTAATTTTACCGGAAAATCAGGGTCATTACATCCCTGATTTTCTTGTCCTGACAATCAAGACCAATGGCACAAATCAGAGTAGATTCCATGTTCAAATCAGCGGTAATAAATGATAGAAACGAAATTAACAAGAACCGGAATCACCTTTATTTCAAATCCTTCAAAATCGTGAATTGAATGCACCGAATCAAGTCTTCAAGATTGGCACATGTTGCAGTGACTCGAATCAGCAACAAATTCGCAGTATATCAGTGTAAAAATGGAAACTTTACATCTCAAACCTTCCTCGAATGAATTAGGCACAAAATCAGGACAGGGAATCATTCTTATACAGAATAATAAATGATAAATACGAATGAGAATCAGAACGAAATCACCTTATCAACGGTATTGACTGCGAGATCGTTCGAATGAAGACATTAAGTGCTCGTATCACGCCTTGGTGTTAATTTGACACGTTGCTGAGACTGAAATGGATCGAATTAACACCAGATTGCCATCAACACGATAAAGATGGAAACTTCACAGCCTTTTCTATGATGAAATGTGTTACCGGAGTAACCTAATCGTGCCATTGATGCTTCGAATGTCACCAGATTAGGAAGGAGAAAAGGTGTAGTGGTGGGGGATTCCGGAAAGGTGGAAGAGTGAAAATGGTAGAACTGAGGGACGGCTGATGAGAGAATATTAGGGTAGAAGTTTTGAGATATAGTATGTTAGGTTATTAAAGTATTCGGGCTGATGTGCCGATAAAAAGGGTTCAGCAGACAACACATTTTTGTGATAATAATGAGGAGATTTTAATTTTTGGACATGTAATGAGGAGAAAATTGATCTATAATGAGGAGACTTAAAATTTGGTCACCAACCGACAAATCAATTTAGGTCTCCTCATTATATGTGTCATTTAATGACCATATTTTACCTCCTCATTAAATTCTCCTCATTATATGATAGTTTTCTAGTAGTGTTTTTGGAGGAGATATTTCCTCTTAAGCCTTTTAAAACAAGAGTGACATATAGGTATGTCACTAGCATCACTCGTGTTAAATGAGATACAATCTTAGTTTGATCAAAGATAATTTCAGACTTTAAAATTCTTCTAGTGAATTTTGAGTGTGTAGTGATTACACAAGTAATTTTCTAATTGAAAAATCGGAAAATCATGAAGTGTTACTAGTTGAACGATATTTGGAATCGATGGACTAGTGGGAGCTTTACGATTTGTTGGTTTTTCTAGAACATTAGAAAAGTGTAACTAAGTACACACGTAATCATTCCAATTGAAAAATCGGAAAGTCATGAACTGTTACTAGTTAGACGATATTTGGAATCGAGGAACTTGTGGAGTTTTATGATTTGTATTTTTCTGGAAACATTAGAACTGTGTAAGTGTTTACACGAGAGATTTTCAAAATTTAAAAATTGGAAATTCATAAAATAAAGCATTGCTCGTTAGACGGAATTTGGAACCAATAAACCAGTGGGAGCTTTAATGTTATGATTTGTTATTTTTCTGGTATATTAGAAAATCCGAGAAGTCCTAACAAGTAACACTCGAAATAGACATCCCACGGTTCAAGAGTAGTGTCTACTCACACGAACTGCTAGTTCAAAACTGTTTCCATTTACGAAAAGTCAAGAATGGGAGAGTATGTCTAAAAGTGTTAGTCATCTAAAACTGAGTTGATATTAAGGCTAAATAAAAAATTAATCATAGGATAAGGATAGTGATTTTGGATCACCAACCTATTAATCCTTGGCGATTTTTTTGAGCTATGTTCTTTGGAAGAACAAGATAGCAATTCATTTAACGATTAATAGAGCAGACAACGGGCAGTAATTTTAGCAAAAATAGTGGGAGTGACATGAGGAAATGAATCTCGGATTCAATCCTTGGATATCGCAGAAGATTTATTTTTCTGTTTTCAAAATTCGTTTGAACGAAAGGATTCACCTTCTATTCAATAATTTGTTTGTCTTATAGAAAGTGAATATACCATTTATAGTACGAATCCAAGACTCGGACTTTTTGTTTGATAAAGTCAAAAACCACTAAGAACTGCTGAAATATGTATACATAACACATCTTAAGAACTATTAAAAACAATTGGTTTCTATATTTAGATAAATGCTTCTTCATTCTCCATAGTGCATAGTCCCTAAAAACAAGACTTGAAGACTAGCTCAGGGTGATTCCTTTCTCCCAGTCTGGTTATATTGTCTCAAAGGTTCAATGACTAAGCTTCCTTTCAGTCGGGAAAGGAAAATGGTTATAAAGAAGTAACACTGCTTGTTCATGAAGACCTTCGGAGTCTTATGAAAAAAATACAAGCTAGTGGGAGCTTATGAGTAGGACTTCTAGTCTGACAACTACTCAAAAACTCCGGTAAGTTTATCCAAAATATTCTGAGGTGTCTCTCATTTTGTTGGAGATGGAGTATTCTATACTCAGAAATAGGCCATCACATAGTCTTAGGGACTGATGCTCGGCCTGCCTCAAAGTGAAATGCTTTCACTAAGGGAGAAACCATTGAATTGCTTTGCATAGTTGTAGATGTGCTACAATACACTGCTTAACTCAATAAAGATATTAGAAGCGAAATTTCGGTTTACATTGAAGTGTAAGACCGAGAAGTCCACCTAGAATATACTTTGGAATTTACGGATAAGGTGTGGATTCGGTTCACCCCATTTCCATAAATATAAGCATTTAGCACACGGTGCTTGAAGGTAGATCTGGGAATTTCGTGCACACGTTCGGTCAGTGACCAATCGGTATATATCTTGTAGCATTGAGAAAAAGGTTTGCTATAAGATTCTTGAGATCGGGAAGGAACTGTCATACTGTTGCATCCTTTCTGATAGAGTCTATAAACAGTAAAACCTTAAACCTTGAAGTACGTTTACTCAAGGTAGTTACTAACTGATTAAAATCAGGCCACATCCAACATTGGTTGTTGGTGCTGACCCTAAAATACTACTGAACTAGATTAGAAAGTCGATCCACCCAGAATGTAGTAGGAGTATGGTTTCTTCATTACCCATTGCGGGTTCTGAGGACTTACTGGTCTACAGGATCGATTGATGACCTATGGCTCTTTTGTGAGCTGTATAGGATTCTGATCATAGACGTTGGTTTACAAGATATAACCCTGTGAATGGAGTTATGTACTCCAAAGCTGTTCATACTTTTTTAGAACCACCTGAGTGTCTCAGGCCCAGTGGGAGTAATTGGATCTACATGGAAAAGAGAAGAATGATTAGGAAAGTTCATCTTTCAGTGCAAAGCTTAGTGGTCTAGGGGTGATTCCCTAAGAATTAGAGAGTTAATCAGACATTGGACTCTCTTACCACTTATTATTGCATGATTTCGTTCGAAAGAAGAAAATAGGGGTGATTCCCTGCGACTTATGAACTTAAGACAGGATGACTGTCAAGGCTTATGTCCTTTGTGGATAACAAGAAACCTCTTGGTCATTATAAGTCACATGTTTCTAAAATATGTGGCATTGACCAGAATATTGATAGGTCTTTTGTTGACTGGATATCAATTTTAGTATAGTAGTGAATATTTAAATATATATTAGTGTTTGTGAAGGATGACGCTGCAACAGTTGGCAACAACATGGGTGTGTTATCTGAAGTTAGAATCTGACAATGCCACAATTCTCTGCAACAGAGTTTGGACAACATTCTAAAGAGTTTGATTCGGTCAAATTCACTAGAATCAATCACTGGCTTCCCATCCATCTTATTGGTTAAGCTGATGCATCTGTGTATGCAACATTCAACGAGGAAGTTCTACCCTATGCCTCAGGGATGACTTTCTAAATCTTCGGATAAAAAGAAATGGGATGGATTCTCTTTGTGACAAGAGATGGTCAGGTTGTTGAACGTCAATTTTGATCGAATCTTAGATTCTTCAGTTAACAAAGCAAGTTTATCATGTCCTTTAGTATCTTGATAGAACGAGGAATAATATGCGAGTATATTCATGTGTGAACTTGGATATGTATGATACGCTGATTCTGACTTTAAGTCAGAATAAGGATGATCGTTAAGTCGATCTCGGGCTCAGTGTTTACCTCATGTGTTGAAGCTATTGACTGGAGAATTCCTGTAACGCCATTTCGACTTTAACTAGATGGTTAATTAACGGCTTTTCGTAGCGGCTAGAGAGGCGAGATAGCTTGTGGATTTCCTTTTCATATCTTGGAGCGATTCTAGATTTGGAAGCTGATACCACATCATTGTGCAAACGATGAAGGGGTAGCTTATAAGGATTTCCGAAATCACTAAAGGTACCAAATGATTAGAAGGACCGGCAACGTTTCGATTCTACGAATCGTCTCGACACGACAACCTAACTGAACATTAAGCCTTATGACATTCAGATATAGGTGCTCCCCGAGTCACTGACCTATCCTACTAGAATTTGAATTGGTTATGGGATTGATCTCCATTGCTTTAGAGCAAGTGGGAGATGTAGTTTTCTGTATTTTAAATCATAGTGTGTGCTCTAAAACAATTAATCACATGCTCTCGTGCAAGTGGGAGATTGTTAGGTGTGATGCCCGAAAGACAATTTTGTAATTGTTTTATTTAATAAATGAAATGATATTATTATTCATATTTATTATTCTCATATTCACCGATGTGACAATAGTATTTACACTACAGAAAACCCTAAAGTATATCATTTATGTAATCACTTAACTTAGTGTATGGGATATACGCGGGAGGATTGAGTTAGTGAAGATGTACTTAAAATACAATTAGCCCATAGTGAAGTTCATCGATAGTATCGGGTCTCTCATTTAACGTGCTATTAGTGCGTCCGGAACACAATAGGTGTGAGTGTCTTATCCGGACTTTCGGTTAAGAGAAACTAATTGGGGCATTTATATATGATAGATATATCATATAAGGCTGGACCGATTTGATTAGAATTCACGATATAATTCCGTAATCGAGAAGTCTTATCGAATCAATCGATGATCATATTTATGGATATATCTTAATCCTGAGGTGATCACAGTCAACTGCTTGAATCAGTATGAGGTTTGACTTGACGGTTAAAGATTACACTGAGTCTTTGATCTGAATTACCCCATCTTGGCATTGTACTAGATTGAGTGAGTTGTCTGTGTTATCACAGATACGACATCCATTCCCTTCCATTTATGGAAGTAGATAGACAGTTCCCTTATTTGTTAATCCTAGAAACTGATCGATCGTACGAGTTCATATTACACTGATTAGCTACCAGTGAGTTGTATGAATTAATTGATCACTAGGGTGTTAATGGAAAATAAGGATAAGAGTTTCTGAAAAGGGTTAACGGTAACTTCCCGATATAGAATGAACAATCTATGGAGGATTAATCCATATGTAATGATTATATCAATGGATGCTTATTATCATTCTCGTGAGGAGATAAATATAATCTCATAATCGGAGGAGTGCAGTCATGGGATTATGGTGGCATATTCCTGTGATTGATTTATCGAATATAATTATTATGTTCGTAAGATAATTATTTATTTGATTTATCGGAGCCGCTGATTATTAGTCCATGGTCCCTGACGTGCCTCCAATATAGCATAGCTATTCTCGGACGTCGAATCCTAATAATATTAATTTAGTTCTTATTAGAATTTCATTAAAATGATATGTGAATTAATTGTTTAGTGGACTATTAAATTAGTTGGGCTAAATAACTAAATATGTGAAAAAGACATTTTTCATAATCTTGGCCCAATTTAGTGTGTATGGTCGAAATTATTGTGACTAGGTCACAAGGGGTATTTTTCGGCCACAAGCATTGTCTTAGTGAGCAAGAAATTGTTTTCTTGTGTATTAATAAGACATGTGCACAAAATATTTATTGGATAAATATTTATGTAAAAAAATAAAGAAAAAGATTATTCTAGATTTGTTCTAGAATATTTTGAGATTATCTTTTATTAATTGGATTTATTTATTTGCAAAATAAAAATCCTTGGAGGACAAGGATTACTCTCCTATATAAAGAGAGTTCTCCCAAGCCTAAAACACACTAGAAATTTCGACTTCTATCTCTTAGAGAGAAGTAGCCATAAATTCGGCCAAGGGGAGTAAGAGGAAAATCTTAGTGGTTTTCCGGGTAGTATATCGGGAGGATTCGAGACGAGGATTTCCTTCCACCGGGAGTTTCTTGGATCACACGTGCCGAAGATCGTGGTGCTCTTCACACCATCTTTTGTTCTTCCTATTGCGGTTCTTCTACTTGGATTTTGAGATCCAAGAGGTATGTTCTACAACCCCCTTGTAGAGTAGATCTAGTTATTTTATTATGTGTAAATTATAGATCTAGATCCTTAAATCGCTTCCGTTGCGGATGATATTACTAACATAGAGGACAATTTTTCCAAATTTGCACAGCTTTCAACACGAACTTAACAAAGAACTTACGGATATTGTCGACTCTTGGGTAAAAATTGGGAAAATGAGGAACTAAAGCATTCTCGAAAGGTTTCTCTAAAACATGCATTTTAGTTCGTGCACTGTAAAAAAAGGCTGGCTTACCCCAACATGTAAAGGGAGATCCAAAATTAGGCACTATGATTAATGCAGTGCCATTATTGCCAACAAGCTGTGAAAACGTACGCTTAGGTGGCCGATCGTCGTCGATCATGTGAGAATTAAAGTTGTTACCTAAAAACCTTAAGTCGGAGATACTATCCTCAATGGAGCGAAATCCCTAGATGGAAGTCGAGCAGATGGGCCACAATAAACTTTTTTTTAATTTTATTTAACTGTTTGTACAAGTATCATGCATCTTTAGACTTTTTAGAATATGTTTACCCACATATACCTAGGGGCTGACGCAGGATCTCAAAAAAGGGAGAGAAATAAATTTTGTAATGGCATATAACGAAATTAATGGGGCAAACTATGAACATAGTACATATATTTGTTGTATATAGGTCCACCACTGCATTGTACATTCACTTTGAGGTCAAAAATAATTTTTCCGAAATTTTCGGACTAATTGTCTTTGACTTCAAAGTGAATGTAATGATGAAATTAAATGCAACATGAATCACTCAAATTACCCCATAGGTACATCAAATAAGTCATAAGCAGGAGTAAAATCATGTAAGAAATGATGCAAAGTTGACTCTCATCAATGGTATTCAGCTGAATGTGCTTGTCTACGTGGATATGATAATTGCCGGAATGACAAGGTGTCTATGACTATTTTTAAATAATATTTGGGGAAGTGCTTCAAGATGAAGAATTTGGGGGTTCTTAAGTACTTTTTGGGATAGAAGTGGCACGGAATAAGGATGGAATATTCTTGAACTGGAGGAAATATGCCCTTGTTATCATTCAAGAAGCAGGTTTACGTACGAGCAAACCTGCTGACTTTCCTATTGAGCAGAATCACATGTTGGCCTTGGCCATAGGATAATTGTTGAGTGATCCTGCAACATATCAGCATTTGATTGGGCGAAATATCTATCTTGAGGTGACACGACCCGACTTGGCATACTCATTCCATGTCTTGTCTCATTTTATGAATGCACATCGGGTTGATCATTGGGATGCTGCATTACGACTTGTTCGTTATTTGAAGAAACATCATTGGCATGTTATTTTATTGTGTTCAAATAGTTCTCACCTTATCGAGGGTTGGTGTGATTTTGATTGGGCGAGTTGCCCGCTTACTCGGTGTTCTTTGAGTGGCTGGTTTGTGTTCCTTGGTCTTTCGCCCATATCTTGGAAGTCCAAGAAACATAATACGGTTTCACATTCCTCTGCAAAAGCTGAATATCGATGTATGGCGTATATTACGTGTGAATTAAAGTGGTTTAAGCAGTATACGCCTATTTTGTGATAGTCCATGGCGTTATATATTTCCTAGAATCCGGTATTTCACGAACGCACAAAACACATTGAGGCGGATTGTCATTTCGTGCGTGATACTATTACGATAGGTTCATTCTTTCATCATAAGTGCCCACGAAGAATCAGTTGGAGGACATATTTACGGAGGAATTGGGTCGTCAACAGTTTGAGTTCTTATATCGCCACTTGGTCGTTCAAAATCTTCACGCTCCACCATGAGGGGATATTACGATATATATTACGATATATTGTGATATTATATTATGTATTTTGTAATTATTGTAGTGAGGATAGTTTGGTAATTATGGATAGGAGAGGAAACCCTAGATTTTACTATAAATATGGCTTCATTGTGTTGTTGGATGGAATGTGAAATACTTTCCCCGAACTTCTTATCTTTATGGTTAATGAATACGATAGAGCCATCGATTCGGTCGACTCTTTCATATTATGAAGATGCTCATGAACTATGGTTGGCATTAAAGGGACGATTTTGTGTCATTAATGGAACACGGGTCTGTCAATTGAAGGCCTCTTTGGCCGAATGTAAATAGCAAACGATGGAATGGGTGGCTGCTTATTTTGGACGATTGAGTGAAATTTGGGATTAACTCAGTACTTTAAAATCCCTACCTACATGCACATGCAACGGCTGCAAGTGTGGTTTAGCTACCCAATTCCAGAAATTAAAGCTCCATGACCGACTCCAGTGTTTTTTTTGTCGGTTTGGACTCGGCCTATGCAGCAGTTCAATCTCATCTGCTGAATGAAGATCTGTTGCCATCACTTGATCATTCTTATCAAGTGGTGACTCAAAAATAACGTTTACGATGGGTTCTCAACACCACCTCCAAAGACGGGAATGAAGCTATAAGATGGACTTCAAAGTACAGGCCGATGGACGCAGGAAGATGAAGCAACCTGACCCGTCGGAAAAATTATGCAACCATTGTCTTCGGGAAGGGCATGATGACACCACTTGCTTCAAACTTCATGGTTATCCGGCTTGGTGGGGTGATCGACCCCGTGGAGGACGTGGGTAAGGATGAGGTGGAAGCACCGGTGGCCGGGGAGCTAGGACAACAGAAAGGGCCAGGGAACTCCTTCTAGTTTGAAAGCCAACAAGGTGACCGGCGCCAACAATGGTCACCGAAATCGCGAGTAAATAATGCAAGCGAGTGTGCCGGACCAAAGCGCTCTCGCGAACATCACTCCCGCTCAATGGCAGAGTATATTCGCGGTGTTAAGTCTCGTTAAATCAATAGATAGATTGAGTGGTAAGTTTACGGGGATTATTGACACAGGGGCGACACACCATGGTACTGGGACTATGAATATTCTCACATAGATGTTAAGAAAATTGAGCATTGTCCTGTAAGTCTACCGACTCTACCGGACGGTAGCACTTCTTTTTACTACTCACGAGGGCAGTGTTATATTTCCAGGAGATTTACTTCTTAATAATGTGTTATTTGTTCCACGTTTGGATTTTAATTTGATCTCTGTCACGCAATTTTTAGATGACAATGATTGTACGGTTCAATTAACAAAGTCAATATTTCTTATACATGACCGAGTGACGAGGACCCCGATTGGAATGGGTGAACGACGGGACGGACTTTTCTTTTTTGGTGTTCCACAGATCAAGGCATTGGTAGTAGGTGATGACTCAAGTATGGCTATATGGCACAAGTATTTGGGACATCCTTCACAAACGGTTCATAGGAAAGTTCCAAATGTTATTGTTTCTAGTAATTTAAATAAAGTCAGTTGTGATGTATGTTTCCGCGCAAAACAACCCCGAGGCAGTTTTCCCATTAGTAATAATCACGCTAGTCGCATTTTTTAGCTTATTCAATGTAACTTGTGGGGCCCGTATAAAACTCCTTCGTGTGGAGCTTCATATTTCTTTTACCATTGTTGACGATTTCTCCCTGTTGGTTTGGGTATATATACTTGCTTTATAATAAATTGGAGGTTGAATTTATGTTTTTGGAATTAGTTCCTATTGTTGAAAGATAATTCACCCAGAAAATAACTCTAGTTCGAAGTGATAATGGCACAAAATTTAGGTGTTTGCTGCATTATTTTCGGAAATATGGTATTATATTTGAATCATCATGTGTTAGGACCGCACAACAGAATGGTCATGTTGAATGGAAACATAGACATATATTGGATGTTGCTCGGGCACTTCGTTTTGAGGGACACTTGCCAACAAAGTTCTGGGGAGTGTGTGTTCTTGTTGCACGTTACCTGACTGATCGGACTCCATCTAGTGTTCTTAACTATAAAATGCCGTATGATGTCTTATTTAGTAAACCTCCTATTTTAGCTATGCTTCGAGTTTTTGGATGCTTGTGTTATGCTCATGATCAACGTCATAAAGAAAATAAATTCTCAACTCGTAGCCGAAAATGTATTTTTCTTGGAAACCGTTTTGGGAAGAAAGGTTGGACCCTCTTTGATCTCGAAACAAAATAAATCTTTGTCTCCGTGATGTCAAGTATTATGAGCATATTCCCTTTTGCTGATGTTGAGGTGCACACACCTAATCTCCCACATCCCTTACCGTTGGAGGAAGTTTATGATGATGATATTGAGCCAGTCGAAGGGGGCCGGTTGTGGGGACTTTGGGGGATGGACAATCTATGGCTACTCCAGAGGTGGAAATGAGTGAGAGTATTGACCTCTCTCAACCCGAGGGGGGAGATATTGTTATCGTTGGAAATGAAATGCCCGCTCATTTCCCACCTTCTACGGCTTCCTCTGGTACTCTGTATCTTCTTTCACATTTGGTTTGTTTTGACCATTTTTTCTAATCGGCACAAAAACGATATAGCAGCTACTACTACTGGCAATCCTCTTAAGACTTTCAGGGAAGCGGTAAAACATGTAGGGTGGCGAGATGCTATAGTTGCTGAAATTAAAGCCCTGGAAGAGCATGGTACATGGGAGCTCCAACAACTGCCTCCTAGAAAGAAGGCACTTGGGAGTAAACGGGTTTATTCGGAAAAATATGATGAGCGTGGTTTTCTTCGGAGATTGAAGGCATGCCTAGTTGCTTTTGGTCATCGTCAAGTAAAAGGTACTGACTATAATGAGATATTAGCCCCAGTCCCCCAAAATGGTCACGGTCCGTACTTTTCTTGCGGTTGCTGCAATTCAAAGGTGGGAAATTCACCAGATGGATGTAATAATGCTTTCCTACGTGGGGATTTAGTGGAAGAAATATACAAATGAAAATCACTCCTGGTTTTGAGAAGAACAGGACAAACATAGCATGCATATTGAAAAAACCATTGTATGGGTTGAAGCAGGGCCCCAGGTGCTGGTTTACGAAACTTGCAATGCCCAATGTTCTTGCGAAACTGGCAATGGCCAATTATGGGTTTTGTCAGTCTTATTTGGATTATTCTCTATTCACGTTTCGAAAAGGGACAATACAACCCAATGTTCTTCTGTACGTGGACGATATGATCCTTGATGGTAATGAGCATCTTACTCTGGAAAATTTTAAATAATATCTGGGCAACTGTTTCAAGATGAAAGATTTGGGGGTTCGCAAATACTTTCTGGCTTAGAGGTGGCATGAAATGGTCAGGGCATCTATCTTTCTCAGCGTAAGTATGCTCTTGATATTATTTAGGAGACCGGACTTCATAGGTCCAAGCCAGCCAATTTTTTGATGGAACCAAATCATAAGCTAGCTCTCGCCAATGGTCCCCTACTTGAGGATCTAGAGAGCTACCGCCGCTTGATTGGTCAGATTATTTATCTTAGGGTCACACGTCCTGACTTGGCTTATTTGGTCCACATCTGTCTCAATTTATGCAGCAACCATGTCTCGAACTTTGGGAGGCCCCATTACGTGTCGTTTGTTACTTGAAGATGCATTCGGGAAGGGGGATTTTAATTCGTACGGATAGATCGCTGAAGATTGAAGGCTGGTGTGACTCAGATTGGGCCGGTTGTACCTTGTACTGGCATTCACTGACAGGATAGCTTGTTTTCTTCATATTCTCTCCGTTTTCATGGAAAAGTAAGAATCAACACATGGTATTTTTCTCTTCTGTAGAGGCGGAATATCGCTCCATGGCTTCCATTACTTGCAAGCTTAAGTGGTTAAAGCAGTTACTGGGGGAATTGGGTGTTCCTCTCTAACATGGGATGTGGTTGTATTACTATAGGCAATTTGCATTATATATTGCGCAAAATCAGTGTTTCACAAATGCAAGAAACACGTCGAGGATGACTGTCATTTTGTTCGTGATGCGATTCAAGTTTGTTTGATTCGTCCGTCATATGTATCCACGAAGGTGCATTTGGAGAGATTTATTTACAAAAAGCTCTGGGGAAACAAAAATTTTAGTTCTTATTACGCAAGTTGGGCAATCGAGACCTACATGCTCCAACTTGAAGGGCATTGATATAATGATGTATTATGTATTATTTATATAATGATGTCAAATTAGTAGTTATTTGATCACGTGCAAAGCACTTACTAGCAATATGACTAGGTCTATCATAGTAGAGTAATGTTGAGTCAATGTCGAATCCCACAGAGACTCTTACGAACGTCTAATTATCAAGATTGAGCTGTCACGATAACGGTCTACGACCAACTATAATATAGACAGTAGTACAATTGGTAACAATCATCTAGCAAGTTATGCAAGTTCAACGAAGCAAACTAGAGTTTCTAAGGTATTAGTTCAATTATGAGTAATTAGTTATTCCCACCACACATGCAACAGTCCTCCCCATTGGTGAATTTATTCATTGTTCAGCTACGGGTACAACTCCTAACCCTATCTACTCCGAAAATGGCAGTAGATAATCTATACGCAAGCTACCCTCCTTAATTGGTCCGTAATAGCCCATACGCATAAAGAACTAAAGCTATCGATATTGAGCGCTAACTCATACCGCGAACCTGCCTAGACAGCTGTCGACATGGACCAACACGTTCTTAGGATCCATCAAGATAATGTCCTAATTAACAGTTCACTAACAGTCCTTCATGTTAATTTACGATGACATGCAAATAATTGACCAGGCTACTAACATGTAGATTAAATCTATCGATCAACGTAGCTGGCGCCGATTATCAAGAATTAGTAATTTACTAGGTATTCAGATCTAGTGATATAGACCGTCGTAGATCTGAAGAACGCAACTACTATTTCATGATTTCTTCACCAACGAATCAGATCTATAACACATGGGGTAAAATAAACTAACTACTTCATAATTAAACTAAATAAGCAATTAAAACATGCTAGTCGAATAGAACAATGATAGATCTACATCTTTGAAAAGACAAAAAATCATACCCTCGAAGACGAGCGTAGATATCCTTCGGATCTCTCCCTAGGCGGCGACTCCGTCGTCTCTCCGACCAAAACTCATAAAATAGATAGAATAAAGAACAAAGAACTTTTTATTCCATAATGCTTGTCTCAAAAATTGTACACTTGTGTTCTGAGGCGAAGCCTCTTATTTATAGCTATCTAAACCAACTTAGGACCTCATCCAAGAAAACGCATTTCGGAAGCATCTCGGACCTCGGTAAGTTGGTACCGCCCCTCGGGTTAACAAGGGTAAATTTTGTCTTTGATGATATATAGGCCCACTGGGACGGGTTATTTACAATTGGGCTAGGCCCATCGCACAGTCAGATAATAATATAAGGGGTAGAGCAGGACTCCGCCAGGTTCTGAGCAGCCGTGGAAGAGCAGGAATCCGCCAGGTTTTGAGCAGAAGGCAAATAACTGCCAAAAGCGGAATCTATAAGGACATAACCATTTACAAATGTGGGTAGACCCTACGTCTGATAGTTAACCGGTGATAACTCCCCAATATCGTAGAGAGGTTATGGCCATGATGGGAAAGTACAAAGGTAAAGCCTGAAATATGAGGGGACTTGATTCCAATTCCACACTTGAATTTGATACGTATGCAGCTCTCTCAAAAGAGTTCAGTCCAAATTCATACAAAATTATACTTGTTTTGATACTATTTTCCTAACTCGAATCATTCAATTACCTATGTACGATTTTAAGCATCATCCTTCGGCGCTAGAAGGAGGGTAAGGATTCTAGTTAGTGAGTTGCTTTTATAGTAAAAATGACAAAAAATCATGGGAAGAAGCATCAAAAGCAACCGGAAGTTGAAGATCAAACCAGGGAAAAGAGCCCAGAAGAAAACGATCAAGAACCTGGAAATAAAACTCTAATGGAAGAAGGACAAACCGGCACACCAAATGTAGTCAGACAGATGTTGGTGGAAAATCTGGCAAATCTCAAAGGAGAAGAGATAAAAGCCATTTTTCAGGAGGTATTGAAAGCCAGAAATCAGGATGCCGATGTTTCAGAAACAACTCCTCCTCATAATACAATTCAGAAAGAAAAACATGAGGCAAAGTCCATTGGAAGGGTGGTGGTTACTCGCCCAGGTGGTGATAACGCCAAATTAGAATTGGACGCTATTCTTAGGCCGAAGCAAGATGAGTTTAGGCTGATGTCTCCTTTTACTGAGGACATTGATACATTTCCTTGTCCTCCAGGATTCAAGATCCCCAAGATTCTATCATATGATGGCACTAAGGATTCATATGACCATATGCACCAGTACATACAACATATGAGCCTGTACAATGCACCAGAAGAGATGAAATGCAGGGCATTTGCAACCCTTCTTACAGGGAAGGCAAGGAATTGGTTCAATAAGTTGAACCCCAGATCCATACCAGACTTCCCCACTTTGACCAGGAAGTTCATGCACGCATTTACCGCTGTAAGACCTTTCCAGATAAACTAAACGTATTTGCTGGCCGTCAGACAGAAAAGTGATGAAACAGTGCTACAGTTCATTAAAAGATTAATTGGAGAATCCTCCCAGATAGAGGATCTAGATGATAAATTCTTAGTAGAGTCCTTCATGGCAGGTCTGAAAGAAGGACGGCTACACTAAGCTAAGCAGCAAGAATCCGAGCACGATGGAAAAATGTCTGGAAATTGCGTACAGACATTGCCAAGGAGAAGAGGCAAACAGGGCCAAAAGAGAGGACTCCCATAGGGATTCCAAAAAAGGAAAAACTGATGATAAATCTGACAAGAAAGAAAATCAGTTTGGGACAGGGTAACCGCTCCCATATCTGATAGGCTAGGACAGAAAGGTGGTTTGCAGGATTATACTGTCCTGAAACGCATGAAGCAGCTATGTCGCACATTAAGGATGAGTGGGAACATAAAATAGATGTAGCTCTAATACAGATGGCCAAGTACAAGCAGAGGATTGCTCAAATACTACAACTCAAAAGTTAGAGGTATGTATTTTAAAGAAGGTGACTTAGTTTTGAGGCAAAATGATGCCAGCAGGCAAGGTCCAACTGGAAAGCTAGATCCAAATTGGGAAGGTCCTTACAAAATTATCAAGGTACATGGAGAAGGATCTTATTAACTGTCTAATGCCTCTGGACAGACCATTCCTAAAAGATGGAATGCTATTCACCTATGGAAATACTATCCTTAAAATAAGCTTATTTTCTGAAATTGTTATCCATTTGAAATATATCTTCATTAATTTTGATTATTATATGTTTGAATATTTAAAGTTGTGTTGAAACACAGAAAATCAAAGGCTAAATGCCAAAAATATACCGAGCATTGGAACTTGCAGCGCAAGGAAATTTATGGGCAGAGGACCTATAGTGAAATTTTAATTGTCAAACTTGTAGCGCAAGGACATTTCTGGGCAGAGGACCCATAGTAAAATTTTAATTGTCAAACTTGCAGCGGAAGGACATTTCTGGGCAAAGACCCATAGTATTTTAATTGTCAAACTTGCAGCGCAAGGGCATTTCTGGGCAAAGACCCGTAGTAAAATTTTAATCGTCAAACTTGCAGCGCAAGGACATTTATGGGCAGAAGACCCATCGTAAAAATATAAATGTCACACTTGCAGTGCATGGACATTTCTGGGCAGAAGACCCATCGTAAAAATCTAAGTGTCAAACGTGCAGTGCAAGGACACTCTGGGCAGGATACCCATCATTTAATAAACTAAGTGTCAAACTTGCAGCGAAAGGACACTCTGGGCAGAATACCCATCATTAAATAAACTAAGTGTTGAACTTGTAGTGCAAGGACACTCTGGGCATGATACACATCATCAAATAAACTAAGTGTCGAACTTGCAGCGCAAGAACACTCTGGGAAGAATACCCATCATTAAATAAACTAAGTGTAGAACTTGCAGCGCAATGACACTCTGGGCAGAATGCCCATCATTAAATAAACTAAGGATGGACTTTGTACCAACCTTGCAGCGCAAGGATACTCTGGGCAAAATACCCAGTGGTCAGTAACATAAATGTAGTGCATTCTAAGAGAAAAGAGGCGTAATGGTTCAGCCCGTAATCATTATAGTAGGGTGAAAGTTGGCATCGTATCGCGTTATGTTAATGATGGAAGTTCACACGTTGCAGACTAGGATAGCTATACAACAGCTCATCCTAGTGTGGGGCGACTTATGATGATATTTGGGCCCACTGGGCCATGTTATTTACAATTGGGCTAGGCCCATAGCAAATCCAGATAATAATATAAGTGGCAGAGCAGGACTCCGCCAGGTTCGGACCAGCCGTGGCAGAGCAGGACTCTGCTAGGTTCTGAACAAAAGGCAAATAACTGCCACATGCAGAATCTATAAGGACATAACCATTTACAAACATGGGTAGACCCCACGTCTAATAGTTAACCGGTGATAACTCCCCATTATGGTAGATAGGTTATGGCCACGATGGGAAAGTACAAAGGTAAAGCCTGAACTATGAGGGTTACTTGATTCCAATTCCACACTTGAATTGGATACGTAGGCAGCTCTCTCAAAAGAGTTCAGTCCAAATACATACAAAATTATACTTGTTTTGATACTATTTTCTAACTCGAATCATTCAATTACCTGTGTACGATTTTAAGCATCACCATTCTTTTATCTTCAACCGACTTAACTTGGATGCTTCTGGAATACCCTAGGCCCATTCCTTTCGTGCACTCCACTGTAGATTCGTCCATCATGCTTAGCCCAATATTTCGTATCCTGAAAATCATCAAATAACGCACGAAATAATATTGAAACATGGAAAATAAACGCTAAGTGTAGATTTTTCGACTCACGAACCCGACATATGCTATTCAACTCAATTGGTTCATATTTATAGGTCGAAACAACTATTTATAGCTCATAATGATAAAATATTGATGCCGTAGGATACACTATTTTAGCCCTCATCAACTACCCCCACTAGCCTTCAGCTCGTCCGCGAGCAGAGTATCAAGGCGGAATGTACCTCCAAGAACAACTATATTCAATAAAGATTTCCGGCGGAAACATACATCAAGCCACAATCCATAAGCTCCCCATTAATTACTACTTATCCCGCATCAATGTGTCGTGTGATGAATCAATCATGATAGTGCGTTCGTGAGAAGAATCAAGTTGTATTAACCACACATTCTTAACTTGCTTGCACATACACTCGCTCATCTTGCTTTCAGACTTGGTTACACAACATGGTACCGTAATTGGGTCAGGCGGACTCGGGGACTGAGCATCGCTCTTAAGTCCTTGTTTGTTTCTTTTGATGCGAGGGTCGTACCCTTTTTACACGAGTTCGCTTCCCTCACTGCCTTTATTGCATATAATAATAATTTTTTCTTTTTTTTTTCTCGGTAGATTTCCTCACTTTTTTTCTCTCTCTCACTCACAAGTTAGTTTATCCCGGTCACCTTCCATCATCCAAGTTGCTTACCTTGTCTTACAACAATTTGTTGAAGTATATAGACAGACAAATAATGATTCCCAGTTAAAAGAACTCATCATCTAATCTTAAACACTTCTCACTCAGATTATGTGCTCAAATATTGATTGCAATGATAGAATAAAAATTAATAAGTTACTACTACACGCAATATAACATATGCTCGTTCTTCCATACTAAATTGAATATGCTATAGCTCACTACAAATCGAACTTCGGCTCATTTTCTACCAATTCCTTACTCGAAAACGTGAAATAAGCAAGCTAAAAATAGTTGTAAAATTTTCAAAATTATTCCCTTTTTCGACTACCCAGCTAAGACGCCTACCCTCCACTTATTATAGAGATTGTCCCCAACGACTAATAATAAAGAAAAGAAAAGGTATTTAGCTCTGGAAAAGTTGGCTGACTCAAAACGAATCCGGGAGCGTAATCATTAGCTCCTAGGTCATTCCTCTTCCAAGTTATTACCTGCTTTCAAAAATTCTTCCAAAAACTGTGAGTAACATGCGAAAGGTAATAAGAAAATAAGGTGGCGGTAATTGTGCATACCGAATGAATGCACAAAAACAATTTAAGCCACTTTATTCTTTCATCGGCCTAAGCAAGACGCGAATACTTTTATGAGGGTATCACATGAGAATCGTGAAGGAAAAAACCACATATATCTCTAGCCAGGTGTCTGAAGATATATGTAATGAAAAAAACCTTGCCATTGTCATACTACTTTATTGACTCAAAATAACCTAAATAAACAAAAGCAATAAATAAGGGTTTAGAAATAGTTTTGAGTTTATAGTCGTCAGCTCGATTGTACTAATAGGGCTCCTTCATTCATATTCCAGGTCTTCTAACGTAAAGACTTCCAATTCTGGGTTATATGTGTGCTCAAGGTAATGTTTCAGCCTATGGCCGTTAACTGTGAATGTTTGCCCAGAGTGTTCATGTCTAACTTCACATGCATCTGAATTGTAGACTTTCATGACTACATGTGGTCCATACCATGTAGACTTAAACTTTCCAAGAAATAGACGAAGACGCGAGTTGTACACCAGCACTTTATCTCCAACATGAAATGTGACGTTCAGAATCTTCTTATCATGTAGGCGTTTCGTTCTTTCCTTGTTAATCCTTGCATTTTCATATGCTTGAAGTCTAAACTCTTCCAATCTATTCAACTCTAGCATTTTTTATTCACCGGCTAAATCCTCATCCATGTTTAGAAACCTCATAGCCCACAGTGCTCGGTGCTCGAGTTCTACCGGTAAATGTCATACTTTTCCAAACACTATCATATATGGTGACATCCCAATCGTGGTACTATAAGCATTTCTGTATGCCCAAAGAGCATTATCTAATTTCAAAGACCAATCCTTCCTCGTGGGATTCACAGTCTTTTCTAAAATCCTCTTAATCTCTCTGTTCGTGACTTCCGCTTGTCCACTTGTCTGTGGGTGATATGCTGTTGCAATCCTATGTCTAACCCCATATCTTATCATCAACTTCTCAAACAACCTATTACAGAAATGACTCCCTCCGTCACTAATTATGGCTCTTGGCACATCAAACCTCGTCAAAATGTTTTTCTTAAGAAATCCTAGGACAACCCTGGCACCATTAGTTGGTGAAGCTACCGCTTCCACCCATTTGGAAACATAATCGACTGTTACCAGGATGTAACGATTTGATTCTGACGATGTGAATGGCCCAACAAAATCAATTCCCCATAAATCGAATACCTCCACTTCTAAGATACTCTATAGAGGCATCTCATTCCGCTTAGAAATATTGCGAGTCATTAGGCAAGAATGACAGGATCTTGTAAACTCGTAAGCAGATTTATGAATTGTTGGCCAGTACAATCCACACTGCAGCACCTTTGCTGCTGTCTTTTCCGGCCTATAGTGACCTCCAGCTTCTCTAGAATGACACATGTGCGAAATACTTGGATTCTCATCATCATGGACACATATCCTTAGAATGGCATCAGGGCACAATTTGTATAGGTAGGGATCTTCCCAATGATAATACTTTAGATATGTGAAAAACTTCTTCTTATCCGCATTCGTGAATTCCGGTGGTAGGAACTTTCCTGCTAAGTAATTGACAATGTCAGCAAACCAAGGGTATACCTTGCCTACTCTTGATGTATGGTATCGGGTCTGAGATTCAATTCGAGCTACCACTGAGACGGAAAACAGTTGTTCATCCAGAAAGCTTTCCATGATCTCAGTCGGTTGCTCTTCTCCTAGCAAAGTTAATCTTGACAAGTGATCAGCCACTTGGTTCTCGAATCTGTTTTTATCTTTGATTTCCACATCAAACTCTTGTAAGAGTATAATCCATCTAAAAAATCTAGGCTTGGAGTATTTCTTGGTTAGAAGGTATTTCAAAGATGCATGGTCACTGAATATAGTGACTTTCGATCCTATCAGATAAGGTCAAAACTTGTCAAACGCAAATACGACAGCTAAGAGTTCCTTCTCTGTAGTCGCATAATTCCTCTGGGCACTGTTAAGGGTACGACTGGCGTAATAGATAGGCTTAAAGATTTTATCCTCCATTTGTCCCAGGGCTGCTCTAACTGCCGTGTCGCTTGCATCACACATAAGCTCAAAAGGTTTGTTCCAATCTGGGGCTACCAGAATTGGGGCGGTTATAAGCGTTTTCTTTAATGTGTTGAATGCTTTCTTGCACTCTTCTCAAAATACGAAAGTTACATCCTTTGCATGAAATTCAGTCAAAGGTCTAGAAACTTTAGAAAAGTCCTTAATAAACCTCCTATAAAATCCTGCTTGGCCAAGAAAGGCTCGCAACGTCTTTAAGTTCGTTGGTGGGGGTAACTTCTTTATCACCTTTATCTTTGCTCTATCAACTTCCATTCCTTTCTTTGAAATTCTATGACCCAACATTATTCCTTCTGTAACCATGAAATGGCATTTTTCCCAGTTAAGTACAAGGTTGGTCTCTTCACATCTTTCTAGCACTTTACTCAAATTGTCAAAGCATTTATCAAAGCTATCTCCAAATACAGAGAAATCATACATGAAAATCTCTAGAAATTCCTCCACCGTGTCCGCAAATAATGACATCATGCACCTTTGGAAAGTTGCTGGTGCATTACATAACCCAAAGGGCATGCGATTGTATGCAAAAGTTCCATATGGACATGTTAAAGTTGTTTTCTCGCGGTCCTCAGGGGCAATATGGATCTGATAGTAACCAGAATATCCATCTAAGAGACAATAAAATGCATGACCGCTTAATCTTTCCAACAATTGATCAATGAATTGTAGGGGAAAATGATCTTTACGAGTTGCATCATTCAGTTTCCTAAAGTCTATGCAAACTCAATGTCCAGTAATTAGTCTCACAGGGATTAACTCATCAATATCTTTAGGTTGGACAGTGAATCCTCCTTTCTTGGGCACCACATGAATCGGGCTTACCCACTCACTGTCTGCAACTGGGAAAATGATTCGCATCTCGAACATCTTTATGATATCTTCTTTAACAACATCCTTCAGTTGTGGCGTCAACCTCCTTTGAGGTTGTGCTACCCATTTCTTCTCAGTGTCTACAGAGATCTTATGCATGCACATCGATGGGCTTATTCCTCTAATATCTACAATCGTCCACCCAAACGCTCCCTTATGCTCTCTCAGTACTCTTAAAGTTTCTCCTCCTCTAAAGATGATAATGATGCTGAAATTACAAGGAGAGTATCCTCTTGTAAGTACACGTTCTTCAGGTGAGAAGGCAAAGGTTTTAACATTAAGTTCCTTGGTGGATCTAAACGATGATCTTAACAACTTACCAGTCAATTGTAAGTCAAAGAACTTGTTCCACGAAGGTCTATGAATGGTTCCTCCTAAATCCACAGAAGATATAGGCTCTATTTCTCCCACTTGACCTTCACTTAACCTAGACTAGGTTTCCTCATAACTTTCCTCATCCTTCAAGAGCAAAGTCTCTGCTACTTCAGGGTCTAGTGCCACTTGCTGATATAATTACAACACAAGTTTGTCTATGGCATCTAGCATGTAGCATGCTTCTCCTTCATCTTTAACATATCTCATTGAATTCATCACATTGAATACTACCTTGTCCTCATTAACTCTCAGAATCAGCTCACCCTTATGAACATCTATCAATGTTTTTCTCGTAGCTAGGAAATGTCTTCGTAATATTAGTGGAACATCATGATTAGCTTCCATGTCTAGCACCACAAAATCTATATGGAATACAAACTTGTCAACTTTCACCAAAACATCCTCCACCACTCCACAAGGTTGCTTCATTGACCTGTCTGCTATTTGAAGGGTTATAGATGTTTCATTTAACTCCTTCATTCCTAATTTATGAAATATGGAGAGTGGCATCAGATTGACACTGGCTCCAAGATCATATAATGCTTTGTTTAGGCATACTCCTCCAATTGTGCATGGTATGAGGAAGCTCCCAGGATCATTACACTTGGGAGGCAGTTTGCATTGCAAAAACTGCTGAGCATTCCTCGTTTAGGCATATAGTCTCAAGGTCCAACAATTTCCTTTTGTTAGAGATTGCTTCTTTTAAGAATTTCACATACTCTGGCATTCCAACCAGAGCTTCTACCAAAGGTATATTTACTTGCAACTTTTTAAACAACTCGATATAATTTTTATAATGCGCATCATCATTATTCGGCTTATATTTCCTCGGAGGATAGGTTAAAGTACCATGATTAATAGTTACAGTTCATGAAGACTTACCTGCTGCTCTGCCTGCTTGTCTGCTGAATTTTCAGACTCCCGGTTTACCAGAGTAATGTCCCGGGTTACCGGCCCCTCTTTTTCTCATGATTCTACTGCGTTCTGTTACTGACTACTTTCAGATTCTACGTGGATAGTTGGTATAACAGGTCCAAGAAGTTCTTTTCCACTTCTAGTCATGATTGAATTTACATCATTCGGATTCCTGTTAGTATTACTTGGTAATCCTCCCGGAGGACAGGCTGACACTTGTTCTGCAATTTGCCCCACTTGGTGTGACAGATTCTGCACTAAGGCTTCTTGATAGTCAGTCTTGTATCATTCTTCTGACAATAAGAGGAGAAGTTTGTATTTAGCTCAGTCATGGATTTTGTAAGTTGATTGACCGTGTCGGTCACAGTTGAGCTCATTTTATCCATGGCTGCTTCCCAACCACCGGACTTATTGAATTGAGGCATGAATCCACCAGTTTGTCTCGGTCTCTCTCCACCGTTTGAATCACTTTTTCGAAAACCCCCAGCAGGGTCACTCAGTCTAAAACAAGGGTGGTCATGAGAACCTGGGCAATATCCGCCCCCATAAGGATTTCCTTGCCTCCCTATATAGTTCACGTCCTCAGTGTTGGTTACTTCAATCTCTTGAACTTTCTCAACCTTGGTGATGCGATATTGCATGTCATCTATCTTCTCGTTCATTACCATTAGCTTGTATAAGATCTTTTGAGAAGTATCTTCTACAAATACTCCTTCAGCTACTTTGGCGGTTTCAACTTGGTGTGTTCCCCATTGATTTGTAAGTGCAATCTGCTCCAATTTATCTTCGGCTTCTTCAGGTGATAGTAACGCAAAACATCCGTTGCTTGATGCATCAACTCTTATTTGCTCACTTGGCTGCAATCCGTGATAAAAACTATGCATTCATACGGGCAAACTGATATCATGATAAGGGCATCTCCTCTGTGCTTCCTTAAATCTTTCCCATGCTTCTTCAAAGGTTTCAGTGGGTCTCTGCTTGAAATTCACAATGTCTTGTCTCATTTGTAGTGACTTCCCAGGTGGGTAGTACTTATTCATAAACTTCTGCAGCAGGTCGGTGCATGTTTGGATCGCTCCCGGTGCTAGAGACACTAACCATATTTTCACTTTGTCTTTCAGAGTGAATGGAAACAATTTCAACTTGATATTGTCTCCTGGTACTCCTGCTGGCTTAACTGTGCTGACTATCTCTAGAAAGTTGGTGATGTGTACACTAGGATCTTCGTACATTACTCCATGAAAAGTAGTGTAGTTAGTCACCATTTGTATCAAATTCGGTTTTGGGCGAAATACCTCAGATGGATCCTCAGGCTGAACAAATCTTGCACGCATTGCATAACTCTGCAGAGTTCTCCTATCTGCTTGTACTACAACTCCTGCTCCATTCTGTCCATTCTGTGCCATGTTGTTTTCTGTATCATCCAAAGGTGTAATCTCTTCTTCCCTCTCGCTGTGATCTCCTTCTTTCGAAACCACATTATCCGCCAGCCTAACAGATCTCTCTTGAGTTCCCTTTCTCTTTTGTCTAGAATACTTTTCAATCTCAGGTATGAATCTCTCGAGTTTGGCTGTTGAACTTCGTGTAACGTACTACATGACACAAAATGAAAATAAAAAGGTTAGTGACTTGTCTCAGCGACTGTTACACACGCCTGGCGGACTCAAAAATATAGACTCCAACTACTGACTCGACTCTGAACTAACAGAAACGATTCTGGAAAATCAGCACCCTCGGTTTATCGGGGTGGACCGTCGGTAAACCGATGGCAATTTTCTTCCAAAATTCAGAGAACTACCTCTGTACGACTCTAGTATAAACATACTATAAAAAGACTCTATTAAACAGACTCATATATATACATCAAACTCAATCTTAAATAAAAAGTATTATTGACACTAGTCCCCGGCAACGGCGCCTAAAATCTTGATTGAGCGCATAGCACTTACTAGCAATAGGACTAGGTCTATCGTAGTAGAGTACTGGCGAGTCAAGGTCGAATCCCATAGAGACTCGTAAGAACGTCTAGTTATCAAGATTGAGCTGCCACGATAACGGTCTACGACCAACTATAATATAGACAGTAGTATAATTGGTAACAATGAACTAGCAAGATTATGCAAGTTCAACGAAGCAAACTAGAGTTTCTAGGGTACGAAAAAAAGTACGAAAAAAAACGTTTTTAATTCTCTTTGAAGTACTGATGTGATATCGACCAGAACGATAAATAGGGCACGCCGGCGCAAACGGCAAGCAAAACGGAGGCCAGAATGGCCTTGTACAAGGAATCAAAAATCACACAGTTAAGTACTCTATGGGTACGAAAAAAACGTTTGTAATTCTCTTTGAAGTACTGATGTGATATCGACCAGAACGATAAATAAGCAATGCCGGCGCAAACGGCAAGCAAAACGGAGGCCAGAATGGCCTTGTACAAGAAATCAAAAATCACACAGTTAAGTAATCTATTGGTACGAAAAAAAGTACGAAAAATAACGTTTGTAATTCTCTTTGAAGTACTGATGTGATATCGACCAGTCCTCCCACATATGAGTAATTAGTTATTCCCCCCACATATGCAACAGTCCTCCCCATTGGTGAATTTATTCATTGTTCTGCTACGGGTACAACTCCTAACCTTATCTACTCCGACAATGGCAGTAGATAATCTATACGCAAGCTACCCTCCTTAATTGACCCGTAATAGCCCATACGGTAAAAGAACTAGAGCTGTCGATATTGAGCGCTAACTCATACAGCTAACCCGCCTAGACGGCCGTCGACATTGACAATCACGTTCATAGGTTCCATCAAGATACTTTCCTAATTAATAGTTCACTAACAGTCCTTCATGTTAATTTACTAACATGTAAATTAAATCTATCAATCAACACAGCTGGCGCCGATCATCATGAATTAGTAATGTACGAGGTATTCAAATCTAGCGGTATAGACCATCGCAAATCTGAAGAACGCAACTACTATTTCTTGATTTCTTCACCAACGAATCAGATATATAACACATGGGGTAAAATAAACTAACTACTTCATAATTAAACAAAATAAGCAATTAAAACATGCTAGTCAAAAAGAACAATGATAGATCTACATCTTGGAAAAGACATAAAATCATACCCTCGAAGACGAGCGTAGATCTCTTTCGGATCTCTCCTTAGGCAGCGACTCCGTCGTCTCTCCGACCAGAGCTCATAAAATAGATAAAATAAAGAACAAAGAACTTTTTATTGCATAATCCTTGTCCCGAAAATTGTACACTTGTGTTCTGAGGCGAAGCCTCTTATTTATAGCTATCTAAACCGACTTAGGAACTACTAGTTCGACCTCTCGTCCAAGAAAACGCGTTTAAGAAGCTTATGGGACCTCGGCAAGTCGGCACCGCCCCTCCGGTTACCGAGGGTAATTTTGTCTTTTTTCTACAACCGACATAACTGCATGCTTCTGGAATACCCTAGGCCCATTCCTTTCATTCAGTCCATTCCAGATTCGTCCATCATGCTTAGCCCAATATTTCGTATCCTGAAAATCATCAAGTAACGCATGAAATAATATTGAAACCGGGAAAATAAACGCTAAGTGCAGATTTCTCGACTCACGAACCCGACATATGCTATTCAACTCAATTGGTTCGTATTTATAGGTCGAAACAACAATTTTTAGCTCATAATGGATGGAATATTGATGCCATAGGATATACTATTTTAACCGTCATCATTATTTGATATAAGGGTGATTGAGTATATAATGAGACCTTAAGGTTTCATCGAGATGTATATTTATATTTGATATTGTGATTATAAAAGACAGAACAATTGTTCATACAATTTATTTGTAACGCCCCGCTCCTGGATACCGAGTCCTTATCTGGAAAGGAACGTTCGGCGCGTATTGCATTAAATAAATTTAATATTATACGCCAGCCTCTACGTTGTCGTATCAAACAAATACAAACAAAAGCCGAAAAGACTCGGGTAAAACAATTAATGCTACTAAGATTGGAATAAAAACCTACTAGGGGTAAAAAGGAAAAGCTTACAACAACGATATAAAGCTTACAAAGTACGCTGTTCCAAAAGAAAAGATACATCACTTGTATTACAATGATCTCAAAATAAAGTACAACGGGGTCTTTAAAGAATCTACAACATAATCTAGTACAACCTTTAATAGAAAAGTTAAAAAAAGAAAGCATCATCGTGGCATCAGCATCATCAAACATCATGCAACACCTCAACGAGCTCAAGATCAACATGTTCGTCTTCTCACCCTAATAGCACACAAAGAAACATATGCAATTGATGTAAGCACAAAGTACTTAGTTAAGAGGGATAAGCTAAAGTATAATTAAGTCATAGAACGGAAGGTTCATATTAATATTATTATGTTATCTTTGTGAGACAGACTCAAACTCTAAGCTTCACTTCATGCCCATCAACATGTCGTGACTAATAGTTTCTATCTTAGATTATCTTTGTTACAACCACATTCAAGGGCACTACGCATGATGAATATCCACCACGAGATATCATTTGCAACCTATCAGTGGATCACACTAATAGCCACGGGGAAAGCCCGATAGTTTACACGTTCGGTGAAGTCCCTCTACTCCTAGTGCCCCTTCGTGGCCAGTAAAGTTATTCATTCATGAGGACCCTCCACTTCTAGTGCCTTTTAAAGGCCAGCAGAGTTACTCGCTTTGTCAGAATAGCCCACACATCATGATATGACGTTGTGCCTTACCAAGAATGACATGTGGTTTAAGATTTTAACTACACACGTACGTTAGTTATTAGCTTATTATCATGCCACCTAACTATTTTCCAATAAACTGCTTCAGACCTCCTACTCTCTTGCATAGACATCTAGACACGGACAAACCTAGCACATACACAGACAATGATGAATATTGTTTGGTATACAGCACTCTGCCCGCCTATGTGCGTTCAACCCATGGCGCTGTGAAGGTGTGGTATAAGGAAATAAAGTAGCACCTTTACTAACACCAATTGGTTTTAGTACAACGATAAGCGCTTGATCCTAAAGACTGGTATCAGAGAAGGTGATGGGTTCGAATCCCGGCAACGACATCTCGTGGTAAACCACGGTTGAGTGGGTAGCAGGTGCTGGGGGGAGATTGTTGGGTATACAGCACTCTGCCCACCTATGTGCGTTCAACCCATGGCACTGTGAAGGTGTGGTATAAGGAAATAAAGTAGCACCTTTACTAACACCAATTGGTTTTAGTACAACGGTAAGCGCTTGATCCTAAAAACAACATTGTTGGTCCCTTGAAAAGGCTTTGGTTAAGTTTAGAGGGGGGGGGGGGTGAATAAACTTAACACTTAAAACTTTGGAGTTAACAAATTCGCAACTTCAGTCATCGCCGATACTTCTTGAGTCCGTCGATACCTCGATAGCCTCGCGATAAATAGTAGACTACTGATAGTTGAGTTTGCTGAATTTGTGCAGCGGAATTATATCAAAATTAAGCCTTAATACTTGTTGTTAAATATGATACTAAGTATTAGATACTCAGTAGTGTATGTGTGTGATTTTAGTTGCTAGATTCAGTAGGTTGATGTATAAAATAAACTAAGTGCAGAATGTAAATGCTGAAAGTAAGTAGGCAGATTTTATAGTGGTTCCAGGTGGTGTAATCCTGTCAGTCTACTCTTCTCCTGTGATGTTGGAGGTAATTCACTAGAGATCTTTGATGTTGCAGTTACAAAGATTCCTAAGGTTGCTTGTCCTTCACCAATAACTATGGCTTCACAAATTGAAAACTGGGAACATGTAGGATTACTGCTCCTGAGTCTTCCACTGGTCCTTGAAGGGTAGGATTGCCTCTTCACCAGCTCCACCACAAACAACAGTCTTTCACACAACTGTGCTTCACTGTCTTCGGCGGAGTTCTTTATGAAATAAAGATTGAATCAAATAAATGATTCTGTTGCAGCAGCTTGATTAGGATGAAATAATCAGCAGCTTGTAGTCTTCAAGTGTGTATACTTGATGTAGCTTGAATACATAATACACTTGAAGAATCTTTCTGGATCAGTAGCTTTAAGTTCAGTGACTTCAGCAGGGTGTTTTTCAGCTCAGAATTATCTCTTGTATTTTTCTCTTATTATTCATCAATCCTCTCTTTTTCTGAGTTTGAAGTCCTCTATTTATAGGTAGGAAGGCATGTGACTTGTATTTGAAATTCAAATATGACCGTTCCTTGTTTTGTCCCATTTGACTTGCTTTCTTTCACTATTCATAGGACTGACACTGTCAGAATTCCTTTTTGACAGTGCAGTCTGTCCAACCTTTGACTTATAACCATTGGATAATAATCTGAATCACCCCAACGTGATTTTAATCTCAGCCCTTGATTTATTTGATAAGTCAGAGGTAGTTAGCTGTCATTTTCCATGTAATCTTCCAATGTAATCTTGAATTAATCGAGGTATAATATCAGCAGGTTCATCAGTCTGCTGAGATACCTATTAGTCTGCTGAACAGCAATTTGCTGTGTATAAACTAAAATGCAGCTGATTTCTTTTATCTAACTTTTATCTGTGAAGTTAGATTACACCTTTTTTTAATTATAACCAAGTTCCAAACATCATCCAACTTATGGAACTTAGACCTTGTACACAAGGTATATGTAATCAGTTTAGGTCATCACAGACTTGCCTAAATTCTGATTCCATATCCTTGACTTAAATTACTAAGTTTGATCCCTTAGCCTTTTGTAAGCGAGTTTGAGCCCTCGCCCTTCGGTCTTCGGCGGGTTCCCGACTAGTCTACCGACCTATCTACCCTCTCGATATTGACCATCTCGATATAAATCACCGACCTTTACGATGCTTGTTTGATCAAACCTATTCATGAATCAAACTCCAATAACCCTATACATTTGATCTAGACATTTTTTTGCCTTTGCACTATAATGTGACTAGTCCGGCACTCATCATCAAAACATAGAAATAAGTCCAACAATTTCCCCCTTTTTGGTGATGATGCCACTACCCTCACCTAACAAAGAAAGCAAAAAGATAAAAACAAAAACAGAAGAAATTTCAGTCAATTCTCATTATAATCATTTGTTCATAGTTATTACAGTTTAGATGCAGCAAAGATAAAATATGATAAGTATGCTGATCTACTGTCTTCTTTCTCTTTCTTGTCTAGCCTTCTCCACTTTTTCTTGATTGGCTCTGATTTCTTCTATCATATCCCTCATCCATTCATTTTCAATCAATGTAAAATCAATGTAGGGATTGACCTCTTTCCACCACTTCCATGCTTCAGGCAGGAGAAGGTTGATTTGATTCACTCTGAATCCAAACCTCATATATAATTCCTTGAATTCATCAAGTGAGTCCTTTGCTTTTGTAATAGGCAAAGTCCTATCACCTCTGCCACTTCTTCCACCTCTTCCACCTCTGTAGGATGCCCTTAAGGCTTTGACTCTTGCTTCCCAAAATTTCAATCCCATGAAAGATTCTAAACCTTCATGATATCCCTTGTCATGATAAGGTTTCCTTCTGTTATAGTATTCTTTATTGTATTGTCTTAGGAGATCATCAGTGAGTTGAACTCGCCAGTGCGGAGTTGCCTAAAAGCATTAGTCTCATCCTCCCATCTTTTCTTAGCAAAAAGTCCGGCGGCCTCTTTTTTGCTCTCGCTGTTTGGCCCTCTTCCCCCTTAGTGACGTCATCAACAAACCGGGACAGCAGGCCATGAACACTCTCCTGTGTGATTACCAGATTATTCAGTTGACCTTCCATAATTTCAGTTCTTGTGTCAACTGCAGTAATCCTTGATTGCAAAGTCTCCTACAGTAGATTTATCCTCTCAGTAACTTTAGGATCCAATCCAGCAGGGTGAGATGTTCCAGCAGCCTCAGCAGGCTTAGGTGCTTCAGCAAGCTTGTCAAGTTTCTGATGGATGGATATAAGTTGGTCTTTCAGAAACTTCACTTTTGCTGTGTTTCCTACCTTGATTCCCCTCACATCTAGTATCATATCATTCATAGCATTTTGAGTAGATGTGAAGTTTGAAGCAACTGTATCAGCAGATTGTCTGTTTTCATTCACCAGTTTCATCAGTTCTTCAAATCTCTGTTCTTGTCTATCCAGTTGAGTTCTTAACTGTTGCATATCATTTCTTACAGTCCTCAACTCATTCAAGACTTCTACTGGTACCTCACCAGTCATTCTTCCACTAGTAGCCTCATCAGCAGGCTCCTCAACATTGTACTGTGGCCTCTGATTGCTCACGACCATTGCCCAACTCCTATCTAATCCAGCAGGGTTAGGTCCTTGATATTCTTCTAAGATTGGATCAATGGCTGGTTCTTCAAAAATAGGTACAAATGCCTGTGGGGGATCAACATCAACATTTTCTTCTTCAGGCATTTGGAACTCCTCATCACTAAAGTCATAGTCCAAGAAATGCTTCTTCCTCGTGCTAGCGGTCTGGCGACCATCTTTCCCTTTAGTGGTCTTGTCTCCAGTAGGCTCCACTACAGCAGCCTCTTGAACAACAATAGGGGTTTCCTCCAAACCCAAAACTGGTTCCAACCTGTGTCCATGTGCTGTTTGTAACTCGGCCACTCGTACCTCTGTTCCAACCTTTGTGCGAGTCTTGTTTGTAGCCCAGCAACCTGTACCTCCTCTTCAGCTCTTGGATCAGGTGCAATGAATGCCACAATCACTTGATCTGGAAATATGTCCATATTTTCTTGTTGAAATTCTCCCATATCAGTGATTCTTCTCAGCAAGTTTGCAGATTTAGTTAAGACAGCCTCAGTGTCAATCCAGTCTTGATATTGAATAGATTCCTCTGAACTGGCACTGGGTTCACTAATATCTGTAACTCTTTCATCACTTGAATCCACAGTCTGCTGATCATCAACATGCTCAGCAGGTTCTTCAACAAACAAAGGATCTATCTCACCAACCAATCTGTTTGCATCACCATCTATTCCATCATTGATTTCTGCCTCAATATCATCAATGGTGAGATTCTCCATCACTGCATCCACTTGTCTTTCAGTAGACTGTTCAGTACCAGTAGACTGCCTTACAGGTGTATCAACAAACATTGCAGTCCTACTGGTCTCTCCTGGACCAGAGGGATGATTATCATCAGAATCAGATGATGAAGAGTCATCATCATCACCGCTTGGATCCCTGAACTTGATACCCTCCTCTTTCTGTTGTTCATCAAACAAGTCCATCAGCCTTGATTGTAATAAAGAGGTATCAATCAGATCCAGCAAGCTCTCCACTCCCAATTTCTCAAAAACCCATTCTTCAAAGTCTGTCATAGGTTCTGCAGCAGGTTTTTGTTTCTTATAAAATCCAAACTTTCATTGGAAGTAATCAGCCACCAGCAGGAGTTTTGGATCAACATACCCCTCCTTCCTCTTCTTTTCATGTTTTTCATAGGGCAGGAATGATCCTCTCGGAGCTGTTGCCTTGCCTTGCTGACCTCCAAAGGTCTCAACAAGTAAGTTCAAAGTTTCTTCCACAGATGCCTCAAGGCTAGTAGGTTGCTCAGTTTGTATATTGCTTCCCACTACCTCCATCTGTATCACACTTGGTTCCTCCTGACTTATATGCTCATCAGCAGGGTTAACAGCAGACTGTTCTTCCCCCTGAACTATTGCAGGAATTGCAAGGTCTTAAACCAATGTGTCACATACCATAGCAGGTGCAGACTCAGTAGTCTGTTGTGGTTCTTCACCAAGTTGCTCAACAACAACTTGTGCAGCTTCAGTAGGCTCAGCAGCCTTAGTAGGTGAGGATTCAAAACATCAACGGCAGTTCGGACTCGTAGTCCTTTCGTGACTCTCCGATGGGTTGCTCAACAACAACTTCTGCATCCTCATTATGCTTGATAATTGTCAATGGCTCAGCATCAATAGCCTCTCCTACTACTTCTTCTTCTTCTGCTTCTTCTTGTTCTTCTTCCTTTAGAGCCTCCAATATCTTTAATTGCTTCCCCTTTCCATGTTTCTTTTTCTGAGTGACCTCTTTCCTTCTCTTGGAAAGTGGCTCATCTTCCATTTCAATCACAATAGACTTCCTCTTTCTACTGGCTTCTTTCTGTTGTTCCCTCAGAATCTCAACAACAGTTTTTCTTGCAGCTACAGCAGGGTCAGTAATCTCAATTTCAGCTGGACCCTCAGCAGACTCAGAAGTCTGTGATGTTTGCTTCCTTGTTCTTTTAGGCTTTAACTTCTCAGTTATCTTCTTTGTATATGCAGCCTTTCTCTTCTCAGTAGCTTTCTTTGGTGCAATAGGTTTAACAGATTTCTTCACAGTTTGCTTGACCTGCTCACCACCAACATCACCATCATCTCCATTATCATCATCATTATCAGCCTCTGCAACACCTTCATCATCATCATCAAGACCAGGAATAACTTGATCAATATCTTTCTTGTATCTAGATTGATTTATCTTCTCAAGTGCTACATCTGGAATCTCCAAATGATTCAGCAGGGTTTGAACCATTAAGCCTAAGGATAAGGCCTTTGATTTCCTTTTCCCTTCTCTTTCCTCCTTGGCTACTTTCTTCATGTAATGAATGAAGTATCAAGCCCTATCAAACTTCATGCTTCTGCAAATGATCATCATCAGCTCTATCTTGGGTCCTGATAGAGTGTCCATACTTCCAACCGGTCAAGTATGTTCTTTGCAATGAGTTTGCTCACGGATCGTACTCATTCCCAATATGTCCGCAATTGATGCCTGGAATGGATTTGGTGGCTACATTTGTTTTGATTTTATCAACAAAATCCATCGTGGATAGTCCCATTGCTTCAGGATTTACTGGACCATCCACTACTTCTTCAAAACCAAAAACTTCCCTCAGCAGACTTGAGGAAATTTCTATTTCTTGTGCATTCACAACTGTTTCGAATGCTTCAGTTCCTTCCATTATTTGAATGTTCCTCCAAAAACTGACAACGTTTGTATATGAAATTGTTTCCAGTCTTATGTTCAGCACATTTTCCAGACCAGCATATCTCCTTATTCTTCGACCAATGTTGATTGCTAGTTCAGTCTGGTTAGCATCAACAACAAAACCTCTAACACTTTGGCTTGATTCAATCTGAACATCAACCTTTTCCGCCATTGTTATGAGAAAAATAAGATGAAGAAGATAGATTGTAAATCTGTGTTCACACAGTGTAAAAACAGAGATATAGCAGATTTTGCAAGTAGAGAGAATCTGCTGTGCGTAGGTCTGTATATATAGACAGACGGTAGTTGTAACTGACAGTGCACGTACATCCATGTCAACCACGATTAATCTGAGTGAATTCTGTCTTGACACGTGTTCCATAACTCCTCCATAACGTTTTGTAACCGTTAGATCGTGTTAACTATGGTAATAATAGATAGAGTAAATATCCCGCCAATTACTCTTTGACTTTAATAAAGTTTGACTGTGTAACGTTCCATTCAGCAGTGTTGTCCTCAGCAGGTTAGGCTCAGCATTCTGCTGATAAAGGTGCTTCAGTAGCCTGGTGACAAAGTGACTCTGCTGATCCTTGATTTATTCTTGTTTTGTTCAATTGATAATACAAGATGAAGTTTAATACCAATAACTGATCTGTCAAGTGAGCTCACCCAACATGACAAAGACCAATCCCCTTGGAAACCTCATTTGCTCAATTGTCCACACATAAGTACATGGAATTGTTGATACCAATGACTAATCTGCTAAGTGAGCTCACCCAACATAGCAAAGACTAATCCCCTTGGTGAATTCCAGTACATTGCTGATATTCAGTCAACTTTTATAATTCCAAGTTCAGTCCTTAATTTGGCAAATCTTTCACTATCAAGTGGTTTAGTGAAAATATCAGCAAGTTGATCTTCAGTAGGGATATACAGAACCACCACATCTTTCTTCTCAACATGATCTCTTATAAAATGATGTCTCACATCAATATGCTTGGTTCTTGAGTGCAAAACAGGATTTTCTATGATTGCAATTGCACTTGTGTTGTCACACATGATTGGAATTTCCTTTTCTTCAATTCCATAATCCCTTAATTGTTGTCTTAACCACAATACTTGTGCACAGCAACTTCCAGCAGCAATGTATTCAGCTTCAACAGTGGAAGTTGAAATAGAATTCTGTTTCTTGCTAAACCAGGAAGCCAGTCTATTTCCCATTAACTGACAGGTTCCTGAGGTGCTTTTTGTATCAATCTTGCATCCAGCATAATCAGAATCTGAGTAGGATATTACTTTGAAGCTTCCATCCTTGGAATACCATATCCCTACTCCCAAAGTCTCCTTTAGGTACTTAAGAACTCTTTTGGCTGCACCTAAATGAATTTCTTTAGGTTTAGATTGAAATCTTGCACAAACACCTACAGCAAAGGATATATCAGGTCTGCTGGCAGTGAGATACAGTAGACTGCCCATCATCCTCCTGTATAAAGTCTGATCAACATCTTTGCCTTCTTTATCTTCATCCAATCTGATATTTGTACTCATAGAAGTTGAACTTTTAGTGCTATTTTCCATACCAAACTTCTTCAGCAACTCCTTGGTATACTTGGTTTGATGAATGAAGATTCCATCTTTCATTTGGTTGACTTGCAATCCCAAAAAGTATTTCATTTCTCCCATCATACTAATTTGGAACTTGCTCTTCATTAGATTTGCAAACTTCTCACATAACAATTCATTTTTCAGAACAAAAGATTATGTCATCAACATAAATCTGTACCAGCAGGGTGCTGTCCTTCTCATTGATTCTGAAAAGAGTTTTATCAATGGTGCCTTTTGTAAAACCATTGTCCACCAAGAATTGAGATAAAGTTTCATACCAAGCTCTTGGTGCTTGTTTCAGTCCGTAAAGTGATTTGTTGAGTCTATACACTTTATCTTCTTGATCTTTAACTTCAAATCCAGGAGGTTTCTATACATACACTTCCTCCTCTTGAATGCCATTCAAAAATGCACTTTTGACATCCAATTGATATACCTTGAAGTTCTTATATGCAGCATGTGCCAAGAATAATCGATAGCTTCCAATCTTGCAACAGGTGCATAAGTTTCATCAAAATCTATTCCTTCAGCTTGAGAATAGCCTTTTGCAACTAGTCTGGCTTTATTCCTCACAATGGTACCAGATTCATCAAGTTTATTTCTGTACACCCATTTAGTACCAATGATATTTGCATGAATTGGCCTTTCAACTAGTGTCCAAACTTGATTTCTTTCAAATTCATTTAATTCTTCTTGCATAGCAATTATCCAATCTGGATCTGAAATTTCTTCTTCAACAACTTTAGGTTCCATCCGAGATAGAAAACAAGTAAACATAGCTTCCGGTTGTCTTCTAGTCCTTACACCTGCTTGTACATGGCCAATAACTTGTTCGACGGGGTGATTCCTTAACCATTGTGGATTCTGGGTAGTTTGATTATCAGGAACCTCATGTTCAGTAGGGTCTGCTGTAGCTTCTTCATCAACAGGGGGTTTAGCAGATCCTTGAATTGCTTCAGTTGTTGCATCAGTAATATTTGCAGCAGGGTGCTCAGCAGGGGCAGTGTCAGACACTTTTAAGTCATTGAATCTATCCAAAACATCAACACAGTCTGGGTCAGTGACTTGTTGTTTCTCAGCAGGTTCACAATCTTCATCTTCCATACCGGTGAACTTAGGTTCATCAAACACAACATGGATTGTTTCTTCATGTTTCAGTGACTCGTTGTTCAAGCACTCGAATGCCTTGCTGACTGAAGAATATCCTAAGAAAATTCCTTCATCTGACTTTGGTTGGAATGTCTTCAAATGAACCTTGTGATTTAGGATAAAACATTTACTTCCAAATGGATGGAAATAGGAAATGTTTGGCTTCCTTCCATTCCAAATCTCATAAGGTGTCTTCAGCAGCTTCTTGTTCACTGATGTTCTGTTTTGTGTATAGCATGTTGTATTAACTGCTTCAGCCCAGTATCTTTCAGGTAGAAATGCTTCACAAATCATTGTCCTTCCTGCTTCCTATAAAGTCCTGTTTCTTCTTTCAGCAACCCCATTTTGCTGAGGTGTACCAACGACGGGAAGTTGATGTAGTACACCATTCTATTCACAATATTCTCTTATCACTTTGTTGAGAAATTCTGTACCCTGATCTGATCTTATTTTTACTACCGTCAGACTTTTCTCATTTTGTAATCTCTTTAAAAGATTAAGCATGATTTTGAGTGTTTCACTTTTCTTGTTCATAAAAACCACCCAAGTGTACCTTGAATAATCATCCACAACCACTAAAGTGTATTTCTTTCCTGTTACACTTGTTGGAGTAATTGGTCCAAATAGATCCATATGCATCAGCTCCAACACTCTATTAGTTGATTGTTTAGTTTTTGACTTTAAGCTTGATTTTATCTGTTTACCTTGCTGACAAGCATCACATATAGCATCCTTTTTGAATGTGATCTCAGGTAAACCAATCACCAGCTTCTTCTTCACCAACTGATTGATATCATCAAAGTTCAAATGATTCAACTTTTTGTGCCATAACCAATTTAGTTCAGATTTGGTATGCACAATCGAGCGAGTGTTCTCGGAACTGCAGTAGACCAATCCACAACATACATGTTTTATTGTCTTCTACCAGCAAGTACAACTTGATCACCTCTTTCACTATTGACAATACAATTGTTTTTGTCAAAAGTGACCTTGTATCCCATGTCACAAAATTGTCCAGTGCTCAGCAAGTTGTAATCCAGTCCTTCCACATATGCAACATTCTTGATTGTAAGTCCATTTCTCACAAGTGTGCCATATCCTCTTGTGTATGCAGGTGTATTCTTGTTGCCAAAATTCACCCTTGGACCATCCTTTTCCACAAAGTTTGACAAATAGTGCTTATTCTTCGTCATATGTCTGGAACATCCACTGTCAAAGTACCAGACACCCTACAAAACAAAGTTAATACATTTTAGGTACCCAAACCTGTTTGGGTCCATAATGGTCAGTTGTAAGCATGACCCTTGGTAGGTTACCATAAGGTCTTCTCCTAAAAGTGTCATACTTTGGTTCATACATGTATTCCACACATCCATAAGTTCTAACAGTAGGTTGTGTAGGATTCACATATGTTTTCTGGCCTTTTGATTTATAATGCTGTTTGAAGTGACTCTTGTTGTTAGAAGCATTAGTATAACCATTTGTTTGCTGTCTGTTAGGAACAACCCTGTAGTAAGGAGTCTGCTGAGGTCCCTGCTGAGGCCTTTTGCTTAGGTTTTACCCTAGCAGCATGGTTATACTGGTTGTTTCTATCAGCAGGTACAGGAATATTCCAATCATCATCAGTAGGGAACAATCTACCTTTCCCCCTGAGATAAGTATCCCTTGAATGATTAACATTTTTGGGTTTAGGATTCTTATCCTTGGAATATTTCTGATTATTACATTTCTGTGGTCCAGCAGACTTGGTAGCAGGTCTGCTATCAGTAGGTCTAGAAGATCTAGCAGTCCCATTTTTGGATTTGTTCTTTTTGTTAGGAACTGTTGACTTCTTTGACTTTTGATTTTGCTTCCTTGAAGCATTCTCAGTAGGTTTTACTGCCTCAGCAACCTTACTTGGAGTTGGATCTTGTGCTGGTACAAACTTAGGACCAATTCTGGTACTAGGTTCAGTGACCTTGCTGGATCCACTCTTGTTAGATTGTTGAGTTCCAAATCCGAGCCCTGTTCTATCACCATAAGGCTTTCCAGATTTGTATGCAGTAGAGGAGCAAGATGGTTCAGCAGATTCAGAGGCTGCTAGATGATCAGCAGGCTTACACTGATTCCAGTCTTCATCATCCTGATTTTCTTGCTCAGGAGGGCAACCGCTCCGTATTTCATCCAACGAGATCATCTTGTCCTCCCGATGTTTCTTCTTGATGTGAAGCAGCCAATGCGGTGGTCTTTGGCTCTTCTTTTTTCGATCTCGGTACAAGCTTTTTGCTAAATTCATAAGCCTTGAGATGCGAAAACAACTTGAAGGTGTCTTCTTCATGTAGCTTTCTCATTTCCTCTATTGCGTCACCTTCATTTTCCAAACATCTTTTGCGGTGTAATGCTTCCAAGATTTTTGTGTTTATTTCCTCTTTTGAATAACTTACACTCGGCAGAGTAAGTTCATCCGGGATAGCATTAAATCTTGATTCCATCTCGCTCAATGGTTTCATTTGGCGCATCTTGAACTTTTGAAACCTCTTTTTGACCACACCGATTTTGTTCTTCTTTATTGCATCAGTGCCTTCACAGATCAACTGTATCTTGTCCCAAAGTTCCTTTGCAGTTTTGCAATCTTTAACCTTCATGTACATATTGCAATCCAAGGTTCTATAAATGATATCAATAGCAATATTGTTGAGGTTTGCTCTCTTTCTATCTTCTGCATTCCATTCTCTTTTTGGTTTTGGAATGTACTCTGTAGTATCACCCATTGTTACTGCCTTGGTAATCTCCAGTGGTCCATCTGTTAGTACATCCATCATCTCATCATGAGTTGCAGCAAGGTAAGCCTGCATTCGACGTTTATATTCATCAAATCTATCTAGAGAACACATCAGCATAGTTCTAGCATACTGGGTGTTATCCATGATGCAAGTTTTTGAAAATCAGTAACTTGAAAAAGTTTCAAAGTATTTTCACAAGCACAACAAGTAGGATTTCTTCAGAACAGAAGCATTGCTCCGATACCAATTGTTGGTCCCTTGAAAAGGCTTTGGTTAAGTTTAGGGGGGGTGAATAAACTTAACACTTAAAACTTTGGAGTTAACAAATTCTACAACTTCAGCAGTCTGCTGATACTTCAGTAGTCTGCGATACCTCGCATACCGGTGATAAACGGTAGTCTCGATAGTTGAGTTTGCTGAATTTGTGCAGCGGAATTTGTTCGGAGGATTTTGCATCATTCAAAACAAACAATATTTATAAAACCTATACCTAACATGCAAACTAACTCCTAACCGACCGAATATCGGGTAGTTGCTAGCATAGTAGGGTAAGTACGGGTATCGATCCACAGAGAGATGATGTTAATGGTGTTTTATGTTTTAGATTAAAGGAGATCACAAGCATAGACAGAGAATCATAGATGATTCAAAGCTAAGTAAAGATTGTTTCGAGCCGATTATTACGTTAAAGTAACTAGATTATACTAAGACATAAATTTAGAACTAAGGTTTATAATCTATGAAATCAAAAGCAAGCAATTGGGAGAAAGGAGGCAAACAATGGTTCAACAAATCAACCAATAACAAAGGCTCAATTAATACCAATCAAGTATGCTTCTTAACAAAGGGGGGTTCACCTATCCAAATGCAAAACGATCTAATTTCTTAGGAAGGTTTGTATCAATTAACGATCTAGATGTGAAATCTTTGGATTTAAGACCTAAACAAATAACTTAGCAACTTTCGTTCTTGGCTAGAAGTTAAATGTTCAATCCATTAGCAAGTTTGATCTAAGTTTCACACAATTTCCATTCATGAAACATCACATATTCATTATCTTTCGATGTAAATGAAATTAGACAAGTAAAACAAGCTAAGAGATCCAACCTTTGTTGAAGAACACACAAGATCAATATAAGAAAACCAGATTTATTGATAGATTTGCATCCCCAAGTTTGCCCAACAAGATTTAGCTATCCATAGAAGAAATAACCACAAAGCTTGAAGATGAATCCATGAGAATTAAGCTAATAATAACTAAATCTAAACCCAGCCACCTTTAGAAGGTCTTTGGGAATGGTTTGGCTCTGAAAATACTGAAGAACTACTGTAAAAAAAATGCTTCCTCTAAGTGATTACACACGATGCCTATTTATAGGAAAAAGGGAAAAATCAACTGGTCTGGGAGTTAAACGCCCGTTTGAATTGATGACGTGCGTTTGAATTCATTCTGCTCGATTTCATAACTCTCTGTCAGCTTTGAACGCCCGTTCTATTTGCCAGAGGCCCGTTTGGATCCTTGTGACATAATTCGGTTATGATGCAACGGATTTATTCTTTCTGGATCCATAATATACCTTCTCTCTCTTCGAACAACTTGCTAACCACTTGGATCTTATCTCTAATGACTCTTATCTTCATTCCACCTCCTCATTTGTGACATCATTATTATCTATAATTAAACATTGCAAAAACATAACATAATCCAAAACAATATAAAACTCATATTTAAACCCACAATTAAGCTCATTTTGCCTTTGATTCATTTAATAAAACCTTTTGCTCATTATATCCATTTTAAGCCCAATTCCAATGCAATTTATACTAATATGAGGGAATTTGATAAGAAAACTGTCGTATAAATTCGTATAAAATCACCCTTAACAACTCCCCCACACTTAGCTTTTTGCTAGTCTCGAGCAAAACAAAACACCACCATGGTTCGAAACCGAAAGGTAGATACAACAATACAATGCATAGTAAAGAAATTAGAAGCTCACCCTTATGTGTGTGTGCAAAGCCATATTAAACTTCCACTATATCCAACTTGAATCAAGTTCAAGCAAAACTAGCTAATACCACAATTAGACTAAGTATAGATCACATGTACCCTATAAAACATCTTATGTCATGAAAAAGACAACGAAGGTATTTAGGACCTTTCCGACATACTTAGAGGATAGTCCCTACAACATATCTCTTAGTTTATACTGGGTATAAGGTATACGATAACTAAGTGTTGAATTTTATTAATTCCAATACTTTCCATTTTTTTAACACACTTCAGAATGAACTTTTGCCCGTCATAGCAGAATAGGACATTTCGTGATAATGCCCTAACTACTCAAATCATAAGGCAGCTTCTTCTGATTGTCGTGAGCTTTTGGTCATCATAGTGGTATAGGACATTTCGAGATAATGCCCTAACTCACTCCAATCATCGACCAGCTTCCGACACACCCATTTATATTATTTATTACATTGCTTATGCGAGATTTCTGGCTGGCAGTGGTTCTAAGCCATAAGCTATGCAAACCTACTGAGCATAATACCTCAAACAAAGACTTATTAATTCCAGACTATAGTCACGTTTTTACTTATCACATTCAAACTTCGAGATATTTACAGTATATCATACTACAGTTCCCAAATACTTAAACTATCATCAGTTTCATGACATTAACACTAAGCACTAGGTACCCATGAAATAATCAACAATCACTCAGTCTAACTGGGTATAGCTTTAAAAGTTAGTTCATCATCTAATATGGCATGTGAAAAGTAATGTCGGGCGAGACATCTAACCTACTAGAAATATACATTATAAGGCATCAATTCTTATAACACCGAACATAGGCATGCATGCTTATTCGGGACAAAACAAAATTTTCAAGTTTTAGCTCATTTTGCCTGGAATCATGAAAGTACAAGTAAAGGTGATATAAAAACATATGACTATTCCCTCCCCCACACTTAAATCACAACGTGTCCTCAAGTTGTGCTAGAAGAAACAGATAGGGATACTTAGCTCCTGTTATCGAGGCCGGATATCGGTGGTCAGGCAGTAGCATGAAAAGTACCAATGATGTCCAATTAGGAAGCATGATGCAACACTTCTGTTCTGGAATGGACTGAACGCTCGTTCAGTAGGTAGAACGCCCGTTTGAATTCTTGAACGCACGTTCAAACGTGAAAAATTGCAATAGAGACATAAATATGCATACTGGAAAGTCAGGATGCCCGTTTTAAAAACAGAACGGGCGTTTGAAAAGGAAAAACAGCAGCAGACCACAGAAACAGGGACAGAGCACTTCCATTGTTACAAAAATTATCAAAACAGAGTCAAAATGCCTTCCAAAACAAAGCCAAAACAAGTGCATATGGATGAAAATGTCAAGTGATTGCAAAGTCATAGAGAGAAAACATCAAGTACATCAACAAAATAAAAAGAAGTACAACATCATCACATCAATCTTCAGAATCATCTCCATCTTCACTAGCAGCAGCATCATCATCCTCCTCAGCCTCTGAATCATCATCCCTTGCATCCTCTTCGGTCCCAGATACCCCTGGCACAACACGAGAAATGGCTCTATCAACAGCATCTTCAAAAACAAACTTCACGGTGCTTGGTGCAAACTTGGACTCATCTGTGATAGTTTTGCCCCGGTTTAGCTCCAACTGATTCACCAAGATGTCATTTTGAGTTCCACGTAGCATGCTCAACCATTTCCTAATGCTGTGAGCAATGCTAACTTGCAATCTGTCCGAAAGTGGTAGAGTAGAAGGTGGTGTAGATGACGAAGGACCGGGCTGATGAGGAGCATCAGTGGCGTCTTGAGTCTTCTTGGCTCTTTTTGTCTCCCTTTGAATGCCCCGAGGGTTCTTCGGTCTATGATCGGACTTGTACCCCGGCACCCCGGCATCTAAGCAAATACTATGAATCAAATGCGGGCAGATGATACACCGGTTGGTTTTAGTCAAATGTTTGAGAACCTCCTCGTAGATAGTTCTCCCGACGTTTACATCCATCTCCCATTCCATAGCATACATTAAACCAAGATCTTCAATGCCGAAGTGAGTGATGTTATCTGTCGGACGCAACCGATTATGGATGAACTTGCACTTAACCCTCCAATCCTCCGGCCAATCCGTAGTAGTGATATCCTTACGCTCATCCTTCTTTCCGGGCTTATAGGTCCAAGGAATATCCTTATCCACCAATACACGTAATTCTTCCAAGGGGTCTACCCCACTATCCACCAATTCCTTAATCTCTACTCTATGGTCGACATCCTCAAAATCGTCAAATTCATACTTGGCGTTAATGACCTCAGGAGAGAAAGGAACCTTCACCTTCCGAACCACCACAAACCCCTCTTCTAGATGCTTGCTATCTAGGTTAGCAAAGAATTCCCGCACAAGAGTATCATTAACCAAGGTTTCCGGGGTAACCATCAACACATCCTAACTACGATCTCTCAACATCTTCAAGAAAGCGGGATCAACCTTATCTTCCACCAAAGCCCTCTCAATCAACATTTTTCTAGATATGTACTCTTGAGTGTAAAGTTTCATGGCTTTAGGGCTGATGAAACGTTCAGAGAAAGGGATAGGAATGGGGTCTCTACCAACTCCTCTAGGGTTTCCTATCTATCCGGATACCTTCATTGGGATTATGGGCGCTTACAAAATCATCACCCTTCCGCTTCTTCTTCCTAGGATTTTCCACCATTGGTTGTTTACCTTCCCTTCGAGTCATCTAAAACAAGAGTAGTGCGTGGAGTGTGGAAATGGTGAATATAAGGCTTGAAATACCCAAAATCACCCAAAAACTTAGGTTTTTGGAACCCGAACATGCCGGCCCTTCAAAGATCAAATGCGTGATAATGGTGGAATGACAAGGGGAAAAACTCATATATTTGAAGAGAAGAGATCAAGGGCGTTCTTTTAAGCTATAGAGCGCCCAATTTGGTGAGAAAATGAATATTTTAGGTCAGAAATTTGGAGAGAACCCGTATTTGGGAGTCGAAGGAATGAAGAATGGCGCTGGAAATTCACTCAGTTTTAAAACAACTCTGTTCCGCGCAAACGGGCATTGTACATGTCAAACGGGCGTTTGAAATGTTGAACGAGCGTTTAAAAGTGTAAACGTGCGTTTAAACTAAATAGAACGCAACTCAACAGACACTTTTTTATTTCAAACCAAAGTTGATACAAACTTCAACATAAAAACATCATAAGAACATAAAAACATAAAGAAATACATAGAAATGGTGGGTTGCCTCCCACCGAGCGCTTTTGTTTAACGTCGTCGGCCCGACGAATGACTTATACTGTGCCAACTTTTTTTCAAAGTTATACTAGTTAGCACGGGGTGAGATAAATGGTATGATGCTATAGTTAACAACGAGAGCTTGACAATAAAAACAACTAACTTAACTAATCGTAAAGCGAGGCCCAGTCAATCACACGAATGAGACGGCGGAGCAAGTCGATGGTGGGCCAGAGGTCGTACTCATACTGTAAGTACCAATCCTCTCCGGCTTGCTCAACCCCACGAACATGCTCATCCTCAAGCACCAAGACGAGATCAATCAGGAAAGGATCGTTGAGAATCGTGAATGGCCTCTCTAAGGCATCCGCAATATCCTCAATTGTCCACTCACCATCTCCTCCGGAGAGATATGGAGGCACAACGATGACAAAAGTGAAAGTCCTGATTCGGGTGCGAATATCAATATCCTCATCCAAGATCCTCAAACCACCAGGACCATCATTTAATGAAATGGCATGGATCCGACTGACAAACTCAAACTCGTGCTCGGTCATCCCGGAAAACTCATGTGTAGGTACTCCGTAGTGGGGTCGATTATCGTCATCAGCCATCTCAAACCGTCAACTGAAATAGGCAACGCTCATTAGAGGCTAGACAAAAAGGAAAACAAACAAACACAAAAGAACTAAAAGAAAGAAAAGGATATCTAGGGTGCCTCCTAGTAGCGCTTTCAGTTATTGTCGGAAGCTCGACAACCAGTTAAAACCTAACCCGGATAGGGCCATTTCACTTTTCTACCCGCCACATTTTCATGCACAGTGTGGTTCTTAGGGTGACGGTAGAAATAACGAATACCGGAGTGAATTCACGAGAGATATTCCAAAGACGCTGAATTCTCCTCATGGTTGACTTTCTTCTTTTGTCTCCTCTTTAGTAGCATTTCTTTCCGCAGCTCCTCCATGTCCCAACTGCCTGCAAGGACCTCCTCCAACGAATCAGTGCTATCTTCCTCGGGGAACAAATCAGGCGAAAATTCATCAAAGTCATCAACTTCGGGGCTACAACACCTGAATATATCGAGAAACATAACAATCAAAGGTGGTTCTTTTGGTTGACCAATGTAGTGCTTACACCTTTGACCGTTGACTTTGAAAGGTTTATCACCGTATCCTCTCAGCTCTAAAACACCTCCGGGAAAGATGTTGAGAATTTCGAAAGGTCTGGACCACCGGGTCCATAACTTTCCAGGGAAAAGATGTAAACGAGAATTATACCACAAAACCAACTCTCCCACATGAAACTCTCTCTTCTTAATCTTAGCGTCGTGAAGAAGCTTCATTTTATCCTTGCTGATCCTGGAGCTCTCATAAGCTCGGAGTCTGAACTCATCCAGCTCATGCAACTGCTGCAGTCGATGTTCGCCGCAAGCTTGGGAATCAAAGTTCAAAAACCTTGTCGCCCAATATACTCTATGCTTCAACTCGACTGGCAAGTGACATGATTTACTGTAAACCATCTGGAAAGGCGATGTACCGATCGGGGTTTTATAAGCAGTGCGATAAGCCCAAAGTACATCGTCCAGCTACAAACTCCAATCCTTTCTATGGCTATTAACCGTCTTCTCCAGGATTGTCTTGAGACTCTGGTTGCTTCTTTCAACTTGACCGCTCGTCATAGGATGGTACGGTGTACCGAGTTTGTGTTTAACACCATACTTTTCTAAAACTTTGTCCAAGGGTCGGTTACAGAAATGCGTTCCTTCATCGCTAATCAAAGAGCGCGGACAGCCAAACCCCGCAAAGATATTCTTCTTCAGAAACTTCATGACCGTTTTATGATCATTATGAGGAGTGGTGATGGCCTCAACCCAATTAGAAACATAGTCTACGCAGACTAGGATGTACTTGTTCCTGCGGGAAGAAGGAAAAGGACCCATAAAGTCAATCCCCCATACATCGAAGACCTCACATTCTAGGATGGGTGTCAAAGGTTTGTCGTAACGCCTAGTCAATGTCCCAGTTCGTTGGCACCTATTGCAGCCTTTACAAAAGGCTTCAGTATCTTTAAAGATTGACGGCCAATAGAAACCAGACTGAAAAATCTTTGCAACAGTCTTCCAAGCACCAAAGTGGCCACCCGTGGGTCCATTATGGCATTGTTCAATTATAGCACGTTGCTCAGACTCAGGAACACACCTTCTAAGCAACCCGTCTTTGCAGATTCTGAAGAGATACGGCTCATCCCAGATATAATACTTAAGATCGGAGAAGAACTTCTTCTTCTCTTGATACGAAAAGTCAGGATTCAGATATTCAGAATGGAGATAGTTGACAATTGAAGAATACCACGGAATTCCAGAATTGCCACTGTCAACGAGCATAATACTTTCAAGAGGGAAGTAAAGATCAATATCTTCAGGAGCATCCTCTTTCTCACTCAACAATCTAGAAACATGAACCGCTATTGCATTTTCACTACCCCTTATGTCTTTGATTTCCACATCAAACTCCTGTAGGGTAAGAATCCAACGCAGTAAGCGCGGTTTAGCGTCCTTTTTATTCATCAGATAGCGCAAATCAGCATGATCTATCCACACTATAACTTGAGCTCCCAACAAGTAACTGCGGAATTTTTCCATAGAAAACACAACAGCCAAAAGTTCTTTTTCTATTGTGGTGTAGTTGACTTGTGCGGGGTTCAGAGTGTGACTAGCATAGTAGATCGGTTGAAATTTCCCTTTTACTCGTTGGCCCAAAACTGCACCAACCGCGTAGTTAGATGCATCGCACATAAGTTCGAAAGGAAGATTCCAATCTGGCGAAATTAAGATAGGGGCAGATATGAACTGATGCTTAAGCTTTTCAAATGCCTGCTTGCACTCATCGTCAAAGTTAAACTCAACGTCATCACGAAGCAAATTGGATAAAGGCTTAGCAATCTTGGAAAATCTTTATTGAATCGTCTATAAAATCCAACGTGTCCAAGAAAACCTCGAATCTCGCGCACATTCTTTGGAAAGCTCATTTTCTCAATAGCTTCCACTTTGGCTTTATCCACCTCAATACCCTTGGATGAAATTTTATGGCCAAGAACTATGCCCTCCTCAACCATGAAATGACATTTTTCCCAGTTGAGGACTAAGTTATTCTCCACACATCTCTTCAACACATTATCAAGATTAAGAAGACAATCATCAAAAGTTTGACCAAAAACCGAGAAGTCATCCATGAAAATTTCCATACATTTCTCCACAAGTCCGTCAAAGACAGCCAACATACATCTTTGAAATGTAGCTGGGGCGTTACAAAGGCCAAATGGCATTCGCCTGTAGGCGAAAGTACCATAGGGACAAGTGAAAGTAGTCTTCTCTTGGTCTTTAGGGTCAATGGGAATTTGAAAATAACCAGAATAGCCATCAAGAAAACAGTAGAAAGCGTGGCCGGCCAAACGCTCAAGCATTTGGTCAATGAAAGGAAGAGGAAAGTGATCTTTCATTGTGACTTCGTTAAGCTTCCTATAATCAATACAAACTCTGTAACCAGTCACAAGTCTTATAGCAACCTCTTCTCCCTTCTCATTTTTCTCAATCGTAATTCCTCCTTTTTAGGAACTACTTGAGTTGGCGACACCCAATCACTGTCAGCAATAGCGTAGATGATTCCCATATCCAACAATTTGATAATTTCTTTCTTGACAACCTCTTGCATATGAGGATTCAGCCTCCTTTGCGGTTGTCTAACTCTCTTAGCTCCGTCTTCCGTCTTGATTTTATGCATACAGATGTCCGGAGATATCCCTCTGATATCCACGACTTGCCATCCAAAGGCTCTTTCATTCTTTTTCAAGATGTTGATCACTTTCAGTTCCTCGATCCGGGATAGTTTGGATGAAATATTGAGGGGATGCTTATTACCATCTTGCAAGAACACATACTTTAAATGCTTAGGTAAAGGCTTCAACTCAAGATCATTCGGGGGTTCCTCCAAACTGGACTTCAAATCTTTACTTTTCAAATTATCGGAGGAAAACAGCTGAGCTCCCAATAAATCAACTTCCTCTGAAGGTGAAAGATTCTTTCTTCCCACAACTTCATCATCCATTTCAGCTCCAAAATCTCTCAGATCTACCCTACCATATTGATTCAGATTGTCGATTAAACGCTCGTATTCAGAGTCTACTGCCATGGCTTGCTCCTCTAAATAATCATTGAAATCATCAAATGATTCCTCTACAGAGTAGCCAGTTGGAAATTTAGAAGGTCTTTTGATAGCTTTAGAGACACTATAGCTTACTTCTTCATTTCCAACGCGCAAAGTCACCTTAGCACCATCATCACAATCAATGAGGGCTCTAGCGGTAGACGATTTAAAAGGTCTTCCAAGAATCGGGGGTGTATTTGGTTGTTGGATGTCTAAAACATACCAATCCACAGAAAGGTAAATCTATCGACCTGAACCAACAAATCTTTCAAAATCCCTGTCGCTTTCTTGGATGATCTATCCGCAAACTGAATACTCATAGTAGTGGGCTCCAAAAGATGGTCTAATTGAAGTTGCTGACAGACAGATAAAGGCGTAAGACTATTAGAAGCTCCTAGATTACATAAAGAATTGGGAAAGACAAGGCCTCCTATTTGCAAAGTAAGAACAAATCTTCCAGGATCACCTTTCTTAACAGGTAAATCTTCATAACTTATCATGGAACAGTCTTCACCAATCACCCTTTCCATGCCCTCTAACTTCTTCTTAGACGAGACCACATCCTTTATAAATTTAGTTTACATGGGCATCTCAACCAACACGTCAGATAACGGCAAGTTAACTTGGGTGTTTTTCAGGAGGTTGAGTACCTTCTCATATTTCTTATCTTCACATAAAGGAATATTAGTGTTTCTCGGAGGGAACGGAAGCTTCTTCAACTCATCTTCAGAGAAAACTTTCTTCGGGGGGGAACTCACAGTTTGGTCCTCAAGATCTTTCCATCTCACAGATTTTTCAACTCCTTTCTTCACAGGCTCATCCTCTTCCTCAATAGACTTCTCACTGCTCACAGGTTCACCTACTTTAGATCCTTCCACCTCATCCTTCGGAAGATCGGTCTCCCGAGTGCTCTTTATCGGATTAGGGAAATAGGCCTCCTCAACTCCCCTCCCGCACTTCCACCGGGAGGGGCTAGTGGTTTCCCCGGGTTCGTGGACCGAGAGAGTTGAGTGCCGGATCTCAAACCGATGGCATTAGTATCTTCTTGACTGTAGGAAGTTGATGGAACTAGAGCAGTACACTGACTCAGATTAGCTTGATTGACTTGACCACCTCCATGAGGGTTCTTCTCCGTAAAACTTGGTAGATGTCCTTGTGGTCTTGAAGCAAGTTGTTCAGCCAATTGTCCTAATTGCCTTTCAAGGTTCTTGATTGTCTTCGTTTGTTCCTCCAATCTCGTAACAATATCACTCGGAAGAGAAAATCCCGGAGGATTCTGAGAATTCGATTGTAAGATTGACGGGCCTATTACCAGAGACATGAGTAGTAGAAGCTGTTAGGCCGTTTTGATTGAATCTTTGAGTAGAAGTAGGAGAACTCGAAGATTGATAGTTATTCGGATTCCTATTGAAGTTTTGATAACCCGGGTTGTACCCCCGGTTCGGAAGTTGCTTTGACTAGAATACCGATTCGGAAATCTTTGATTGGATTGGCCATAAAAAGCATTGACTTCGAATTTTGTCCATTCATAGGACAAGCAAGAGAAGTATGTCCTTCAATAGCCTAATTTCGGCAAACTATCGGTGTATATCTTGTCTCGTATGTTGGACAAAGCATTGACTTGATAGTTTGTGGGGGATAGAAATTGACATTGACCAAACAAATGGCCAATTTGATTGCAATTGTCACAGAACAGAGCTTGGGAGTTCTGTTGAAGTTGATTCACAGATTGAGAATTAGAATTCTTAGAAAGATTAGCAACCTGTTGTTGAAGTAAAGAAATCAATTGATTCTGCATGTTAACTTCTTCAATTTTTGGTGTAGGTGCTTGGATTGCTTGGTAAGAAGGAGCATAATTGTACTTAGCTATGTCCTCAAACAAAGCCCAACCTTCTTGTGGAGTTTTCTTGAGAAACGCCCCACCACTAGAAATGTTGACCATGCCTTTTGACAGCTCAGTCAAACCACTGTAAAAGGCATTAGCTTGCCTCTGCAAGTCTAGTCCGTGATGAGGGCACTTTCTGAGTAAAGATTTGAATCTCTTAAAAGCTTCGAAGAAAGATTCATTAGGTCGTTGAGTAAAAGTGTAGATATCGCTAAGACACCGAGCGTCTTAGACGGAGGAAAGTACCGACTTAAGAACTCTCTCTCTAGTCTTCCCACGTTGTTATAGATTCAACGGGTAGAGAATTGTACCACTCCTTGGCTTCACCCCTCAAGGAAAATGGAAACAATTTGAGTTTGATACTGTCCTCATCAACCCCTTGCAACTTGGTAGTCCCACAGATCTCAAGAAACGTGTGTATATGGGTATGAGGATTTTCGGATTGATAACCGTGAAAAATAGATGCATGTTGCATCATTTGGATCAAACCGGGTTTAAGTTCGAAAGTAGGAGCGGCAATCGCCGGTATAATGACTCCAGGATTAACTCTGACCATGCCCGGTCTGGCATAATCAGCTAAAGTTCTTCTATCATTAGCCATCGTTAAGACAAACTCTTCAACCTCTTTCCGGAATCGCTTCTCTAAATTTTCTTCAAGTCTTTGGATACGAGAACGGATTCTTCGACGGTTAGGACAAACAATAGTTCGTTCAGGATCGGGATTGAAAATAAGAGTGCCTTGTTGACTCCGAGTTAGCATAAACCGGAGTCAAACGAAAGAAATGATAAAGGAACAAAAGGAAGATAGAAACAAAAAAGATAACAGGGATCAGAACGTGCACTCTGAAAACAAGACGTGCGTTCAGACAGAACGCCAGTTTAGATCCCAAACGTCTGTTTAGAAAGAAAACGTGCGTTTAAAAGCTTAAACGTCCGTTCAGACTAAACAGAGAGCAAAAACAGCAGAAACAAAGTGTAAAAACGCAGAAAAACCAGATTTGAGAGCACCTAGGTTAAGGCCACTTAGACTAAGGCTTTCCTTATCATCTAAAACAGTAATAAAACACATCAAACATGGCAACTCCCCGGCAGCGGCGCCATTTTGTTCGGAGGATTTTGCATCATTCAAAACAAACAATATTTATAAAACCTATACCTAACATGCAAACTAACTCCTAACCGACCGAATATCGGGTAGTTGCTAGCATAGTAGGGTAAGTACGGGTATCGATCCACAGAGAGATGATGTTAATGGTGTTTTATGTTTTAGATTAAAGGAGATCACAAGCATAGACAGAGAATCATAGATGATTCAAAGCTAAGTAAAGATTGTTTCGAGCCGATTATTACGTTAAAGTAACTAGATTAAACTAAGACAGAAATTTAGAACTAAGGTTTATAATCTATGAAATCAAAAGCAAGCAATTGGGAGAAAGGAGGCAAACAATGGTTCAACAAATCAACCAATAACAAAGGCTCAATTAATACCAATCAAGTATGCTTCTTAACAAATGCGGGTTCACCTATCCAAATGCAAAACGATCTAATTTCTTAGGAAGTTTTGTATCAATTAACGATCTAGATGTGAAATCTTTCGATTTAAGACCTAAACAAATAACTTAGCAACTTTCGTTCTTGGCTAGAAGTTAAATGTTCAATCCATTAGCAAGTTTGATCTAAGTTTCACACAATTTCCATTCATGAAACATCACATATTCATTATCTTTCGATGTAAATGAAATTAGACAAGTAAAACAAGCTAAGAGATCCAACCTTTGTTGAAGAACACACAAGATCAATATAAGAAAACCGATTTATTGATAGATTTGCATCCCCAAGTTTGCCCAACAAGATTTAGCTATCCATAGAAGAAATAACCACAAAGCTTGAAGATGAATCCATGAGAAATAAGCTAATAATAACTAAATCTAAACCCAGCCACCTTTAGAAGGTCTTTGGGAATTGATTGGCTCTGAAAATACTGAAGAACTACTATAAAAAAAAACTCTTCCTCTAAGTGATTACACACGATGCCTATTTATAGGAAAAAGGGAAAAATCGACTGGTCTGGGAGTTAAACGCCCATTTGAATTGATGAACGTGCGTTTGAATTCATTCTGCTCGATTTCATAACTCTCTGTCAGCTTTGAACGACCGTTCTATTTGCCAGACGCCCGTTTGGATCCTTGTAACAGAATTCGGTTATGATGCAACGGATTTATTCTTTCTTGATCCATAATATACCTTCTCTCTCTTCCAACAACTTGCTAACCACTTGGATCTTATCTCTAATGACTCTTATCTTCATTCCACCTCCTCATTTGTGACATCATTATTATCTATAATTAAACATTGCAAAAACATAACATAATCCAAAACATTATAAAACTCATATTTAAACCCACAATTAAGCTCATTTTGCAATTGATTCATTTAATAAAACCTTTTGCTCATTATATCCATTTTAAGCCCAATTCCAATGCAATTTATACTAATATAAGGGAATTTGATAAGAAAACTATCGTATAAAATCACCCTTAACAGAATTGTATCAAAATTAAGCCTTAATACTTGTTGTTAAATATGATACTAAGTATTAGATACTCAGTAGTGTATGTGTGTGATTTCAGTTGTTAGATTCAGTAGGTTGATGTATAAAATAAACTAAGTGCAGAATGTAAATGCTGAAAGTAAGTAGGCAGATTTTATAGTGGTTCCAGGTGGTGTAATCCTGTCAGTCCACTCTTCTCCTGTGCTGCTGGAGGTAATTCACTAGAGATCTTTGATGTTGCAGTTACAAAGATTCCTAAGGTTGCTTGTCCTTCACCAATAACTATGGCTTCACAAACTGAAAACTGGGAACAAGTAGGATTGCTGCTCCTGAGTCTTCCACTGGTCCTTGAAGGGTAGGATTGCCTCTTCACCAGCTCCACCACAAATAACAGTCTTTCACACAACTGTGCTTCACTGTCTTCAGCAGGTTCTTTATGAAATAAAGATTGAATCAAATAAATGATTCAGTTGCAGCAGCTTGATTAGGATGAAATAATCAGCAACTTGCAGTCTTCAAGTGTGTATACTTGATGTAGCTTGAATACAGAATACACTTGAAGAATCTTTCTAGATTAGTAGCTTTAAGTTCAGTGACTTCAGAAGGGTGTTTTTCAGCTCAGAATTATCTCTTGTATTTTTCTCTTATTATTCATCAATCCTCTCTTTTTCTGAGTTTGAAGTCCTCTATTTATATGTAGGAAGGCATGTGACTTGTATTTGAAATTCAAATATGACCGTTCCTTGTTTTGTCCCATTTGACTTGCTTTCTGTCACTACTCATAGGACTGACACTGTCAGAATTCCTTTTTGACAGTGCAGTCGTCCAACCTTTGACTTATAACCATTGGATAATAATCTGAATCACCCCAACGTCCTTTTAATCTCAGCCCTTGATTTATTTGATAAGTCAGAGGTAGTTAGCTGTCATTTTACATGTAATCTTCCAATGTAATCTTGAATTAATCGAGGTATAATATCAGCAGGTTCATCAGTCTGCTGAGATACCTATCACCTCGAAAACGACAATTTGCTGTGTATAAAATAAAATGCAGCTGATTTCTTTTATCTAACTTTTATCTGTGAAGTTAGATTACACCTTTTTTAATTATAACCAAGTTCCAAACATCATCCAACTTATGGAACTTAGACCTTGTACACAAGGTATATGTAATCAGTTTAGGTCATCACAGACTTTCCTAAATTCTGATTCCATATCCTTGACTTAAATTACTAAGTTTGATCCCTTAGCCTTTTGTAACTGAGTTTGAGCCCTCAGCCTTCAGTCTTCAGCAGGTTCCTGACTAGTCTATTGACCTATCTACCCTACTGATATTGACCAGTCTGCTGATATAAATCAGCTGACCTTTACAGTGCTTGTTTGATCAAACCTATTAATGAATCAAACTCTAATAACCCTATACATTTGATCTAGACTTCTTTTTGCCTTTGCACTATAACAGCTAGTCTGGCACTCATCATCAAAACATAGAAATAAGTCCAACAAATACTAATTCCACCGTCTCCTATCAAAAAGCTTCGCTACAAGGTTCCACCACCGTCCTCAAAAACAGCAAATCCAGCAGGGGCAAGCAAAAGTAAAAGGTGAATAACATGGTGTTGTTTGATAATATATACCGATAATAACCGGGTTTTATTTTAGGGCACACCATTTCAATATCATCCAAAGATTGAGCGACGAGTTCGGTTGAAGGAGGACTGAACAATCCAATGGATACGATGAAGATTGGATAGGGCTCATCTATTTTTTATTTTGTAAATCTACAATATATTTTTATGGACTTTTCCTTCTCTTTCTGCAATCACTCTCATTGATAAATCTGTTGACGGTTTCGTTGTTACTTTATCCGCGTGTAAGCACCAATACTCACGAAATACTAGCAAGAGTACTAGGTCAATCATAGCATAGTGGAGGCGAGTCAAGGTAAATCCCACATAGATGATGCAACCCAAATAATAAATCATAAACGTAATCAAGAAGACAAATAGCGGTTCGTAGACCAACATAAGAACAGAAAAGTAATTGGTGTATCCCTCCACACCGATCCCCTAACTTGGTGTGATTAATCCTTGTGTCTACTTGTCCTCATAATTTCCTAGCTAATGAGTACTTATTTCTAATTCATTTTTAAACTACGTGTGTAATCTCCTAATCTTACCTACTTCCATTGAAAGGACAGTAGACATCTATGTGCGGTTAACCTTCTTCGTTGGTTGTATTAACTCACACACAAAAAGTTTTAGAAACTGCCGGCTCAAGACCGAGAACCTCCCTAAGCATATATCGTGGTTTGACTATCACGTTCCTACAGACTGATCGAGACTATGTCCAAACTAACACTTCACTTTATCGACTTTCATGTTAATTTACGATGTACAATAAGTAGATTGGCAAGATCTAACCTACTGCTTATTAAACTTGTCGATCAACGTAGCTAATGCTAAATCTTAAGATTAGGGTGACCTAAAAGGTGTCCTGCGGCCGCGATATAGACCGCCGGCCCTGCGGTAACGGTGGTTCCTAATTCTGAAATCTACATCATTCTGTTCTGGTCATTCTAGTTAATTATGATTTGTTTAGACATTCAGATTAATTTTAACATGTTAATATAATCTAATCTACCATGATTAAATTACGAAGGAACGTTCAAAGCTTCATACCTTTATTAATGACGGATCTATCTCGATCAACTCAAGCTAGTTGATGGGTTGGACGAGATATCCCGGGAAAAGAACTCAAAAGAAAATCATGAACTCTTTATTTCATTAATCAAATAATTTGAAGTAATAAAAAGTGAACATTAAATTGTGCATGCATATAATGAATTCATATAGGATTTATATAGAATTGCAGCCGACCTATAATCTAACTCTAACCAACTTAATACAAAATATGGCTCCTCTGATTTTGTGTTCCCCAAATTGCCGCGGCTGCGGCTAGGGTTTCCATTGCCTCAGACCTTTTTTCTCTCCTTTCTAGCCCAGCAGACTTCATACGGACTTTCTTGACTTCGGCCCAATGTCTTATCTACAACCCGGATCCACTTCACTTCGGTTCCATAATTTGGTATTCCTGAAAATCATATAAAACAAGCCAAAATAGTACCAAATATCGGGATAAAATATAAGATGCAGAATTAACGATCAAGGAACTGACACTAGGAAATTGACATGCATTTCATATAATAATCTGACTATCATTTATCAATTGAGCGTAATTTAAGGTAGATAAGGGCTTCATTTATAGTACTAACTTCAACGTGATCAACTACCCCCCACATAGCTTTTGATCGTCCTGAACAAAAAGGCGAAAGAAAATGAACCCGGACCCATATACATGTTAATTAGAAACAAGTATGTGTCATTAGCCAAGATAAAAACCATGCCAACTTGCATCCATAAGCAACGCCCTAAACAATTTTCAATCCATGAACCGGTGTGTGTGTGTGTGTGTGTGTGTGTGTGTGTGTGTGCAATAACCTTCGGACCACAGTAGTGCACATTGACTCGTATCATTCCAACTCATAATCTAGCTAATAATCCCGAGAATGTTCGATCCTTTACGCCATTTTTTCGTTGGATTTTGATTTTTATTGCATAGGTCAAGTCAACTGGTTAAGGTAGACCGGGAACCGAGTACTACTCAAAGGTTCACGTTTATCGGTCTATATATTATGCGAGGTTCATGCATCTTATGTTCCGAGTTTGTTTCCCTCTTTCCAAAGAGAAAGAAATATCATATATCGATGATTATCATTTTTCTTTCTTTTTCTCTTTTATCGGTAGGTAAACACTCAAAAATTTATCTATCCTAACGGTCTACACTTTGATAAACTACCGAGTCCGTTTTTACTTAGCCCTTATAAGATCCACATCTTGACCTAAAAGACCATAGGTAGAACAAAACTCAGAAAAACCAGGGTCAACACAAGTCAAAACGACAATCATCCAACTACATAGTGAAGATCGTGTGTTATACGTGCTTAAAAATGTTGTCCATGCAAGGAAAATGCGGTTAATCCGCTACTACTTCAAAAGTGGCATGACACTTATTTTGTTCAAGAAACAAAGTATAATTAATTAGTTTCAAAAGGTCAAGGATTTCATATCCTTGCAATCATGTTGGAAACTAACTCGGAAAGACTAATTAAGTGGTAAAAAATGCATCGAAAAGAATCATGACAAGTCAAAGAATTGATGCAATTTATAGTCAAAATCTAAGTGACGTTCCTACCCCCACTTAATCAAAGCATTTTCCCCAATGATGAGAAGATTAAAAACGAAAAGGAACCTAGCTTGGGTGAAGCGTGGAGCAGGATAAATGAATCTGTATCGATCATGACTCGGTCATAACGTTAATGAATGTCTGTGAAATCTCTTCTCGAAAAACTAACATACAATACATTGCGAGCACTCAGAGTAACATGAGAAAATATAAAATATTAAACGGCAGTAAGAAAATTAAATGAAAGTGTAAACAATTTAAGCCATCTAAAATACTTTATATTAAAAAAGAAATCATAATTTTGCAAAGTCGGGAAGTAAAATAAATAAAGAAAATAAATGAAAAACAACAATGGAAATTAAAATTCAAAAAAAAGTCTTGGATGTGGCTACTAATAAGAGTCAATGTCCACATAGTCCTCATCAACAGGAGGTGGGGCCGGCCCCCGAAGAATATGAATCACGTCTAGGGGCTCTTGCCGGTGGGGCATTGGGTGGAATGTTGAGATGCGCCATCACATGAGTTAGCATGCCCCACATATCCACTAACTTTTTAGTCACCACGGCCTGAAATTACTGCTGAGGCCTGGCACATTCTTGTGCTGGTAGCACTGGCTATCTTCTTTGCCTTTCCTGTGACAGTAACTGCCTCGCTGTCAAGAATGGGCAGTGGCTCAACTCTGTGATCAGCAGCTAGAACTAGGCACTATACTACCACCGCCAATGTATCAATCAAGTTTCCATATAGCGAAGTCTCTCCTAGTCCCAGGAACCTATTGATTCCTCTCGTGCATCAACAGAACACTGTTCACATCATTCTCGATATCGAGATAATACATGAGCTCAACCTGCGGATAAGTCACTGTGTCTGCGTGAGCATTAGGCAAGAGATGAGTGATCACAAACCTGTGCAGCATATGAGCAGCCCAAGCCAGTTCCTTTGAATAGAAGGTAGTGGGGAAATTATTGGCACCGAAGTCCCATTGCACATAAAAACATTCAGGAATACGCAGCAGCGCTCCAGATCGCGCTCCCTAGTTGCAACGGAGAACTCATCACCATGAAATGGTGCATTTTCTATGCCATAGCAGTCATTAATCCTCTCGATCAAAAAATCGATGTGAACCCCTCGTACGATAGCAACATTAGACTGAGGGTTTGCCGCCACATAGGCATAGAAGTCACGAACAATGTTGGCATTCAATAGAGTAGGTATAGAGCCGTGTCCGATATTCTGTGAAATTGGAGCACTAGTGGTATAATGTCACCACAATCATTGAGGCCGGCGCCTCTTTCCCTCGCAACTGACGGTGTGTTCCAATCAGTCCGAAAAGACTCATAGATAGAAATAGAGGTGAACTGGTCAACACTATTAATAGTTAGAATTGTGTCACCCTAAACTCTCTGTTGACCTCCTCTACATCTCGGGATGGGGTTGCCTGTACCAGCCATTAAATCTGCTGAACTAAAGTCAGTTGTTGCTGAGAATAGGTGGCTGCTGCAGTTTTTTATCCGGTTTCTGAATTATAGGAACTCTCTGCAACTGTTAATAAGTGGAAATGAAATCAGGTTGCAAAAATCTGGATTTTGATAGTTGAAATTAAAGGGAAAATGAAGATTTGGGTGATGTAAATGGTGATTTAGTGGTGAGATGATTGGAAGATGGTGGTGGTGGCCGATTTTTTTATTGAAGAAGAAATGTTTATGGTGATAAAAATTGATGAAGGTAAAGGGTGGTTTATATAGGAAGAGGTAATATGAGTTTTAATTTTTAAATGGTTTGAATTTGAATGGGTTTTGGAAAGGTGGGGAGGAGTAATGTTTGGTGAGTGGATTGAGGGAAGATTTGATGGGATTGAGGTGTATGGGAAATATTGGTGGAGTAGTAGGGAAGAGGAAATGGTGGAGAATGGGAAGGGTGGATGGGACAGTTCCCTGTCATTGCCAGATTTCCGATGCAGCACGTGGGGTTCACGCGCCATTATTAGTCCCCATAATATGTGTGAGGGACTCTCACTGCTGCCAGAGTTTTCCTCTTCCAGATTCCTTAAAACTACAATACAGCTTCACTTCTCATTCAATCCTTGACAATTTCCAGTCCAAAACTAATTCCTCATTGGCTATGTCATCGCCTTCCTTGTATTTTCTCTCCGACTCTTTTAACCTACTTCACCGGACTGCTCAACAAGTAAAAGAAGCCTTCCCACCATCCTTTAGTATTAAACCTCGGGATGCGGTATGATGAAAAAAAACTTGTCATTCATTCCAGCTACTTTTATTTCAATCTATCTAACCTAGGGGTAAGAAATAGTTCTGGGTTTAAGTCTCCAGCTCTACTTTTTTTCCGACCTCCACCTAGTCATATTTTTGGGTCTTCACCTGTCAAACTTGCACTCGGTAGGCCTTCACCGCGATGCGTATTCCATCTCTCCATCGATGCCTTCCCTGGGCTTTTTATGCCCACTCGACTTCTCATGTCTACTTCAAGATTTACTCTTATTTCTCAAATAATTCACTTTTCCAACAGTTGAACTTAAACCTTCACTATGTTACGAAATCTATGAGGGAACGCATTGAAATTTAAAATTTATTTCCCTTTTAACCTGGATCGACTTCTTTAAATACAATAAAAACGTTAAGTTAGTAGACGGTGATTACCTCGCTTGATCTAAAAGATTGATGCTTTGACCGTCTAGGGAGATTAGTAGTGCGTGCAAGACGTCCACATGTCCGGCCCCTATCAATATCCACACGAACAGCCCGCCAGAATCCCATCATGGATTGCTACTAGAAAAATCCGGTTGCTAGACTGGCATTTTCTCTCTCTCAAAATCTCTCTGGAAGAAGCTCTCTATTTTTCACAAGAATTGTAAATGACTATATTAGGTGTTCAAAAACTCTTTCTTGATGAAAAGATTTTGTACATCGGAAATAGAACCCTTCTAAACGTATTCTCAAAACACTTAAGCAATCACACAAGTGTAAAATAAAATACTGAATGTAAATGCAGAAAGTAAATGTAGTACGTAAATAACAAAAAGTTTATAGTGGTTTAGGGTGGTGTAATCCATTAATCCACTCTTCTCCTATGATGATTAGAGGAAATCAATATTGTCTTTCACCAATACAATAGTATGATTGTCCTTGGCAACACAAGCTTCATAATCTAAAGATTATCACTCCCTGGCTGCAGAAGCTTCATTGACTTAGTCTTCAACACACTGCTCCTTGAGAACAAATCCTTCAGCAGCTATCTCACTGGGTTGCAATTCCTTCTTAGACAATTTGATTCAATTGCTCAAGTTAGATGTGAATTGAATTCACAAGGCTTGATCAATCCGAGTATTTGATGTGGATTTGAAGCTTTGATTCTGAGTTGATCTTTTATGGATTAAACAATGTAGATCAAGATGAAGGTTAGATAATTTGACAGAGTTTCAACACTTAGAATTCTTGATGATCAGTCATATCATATGTGTTTTTCATGTCTGTCAATGCCTTCTATTTATAGCCATGACTTCTTGATTTTGAATTTCGGTCTGTTGGTTATTCAATACGGAGAATAATCCTTGATTCTTCCATGGTTTCATTCTCCTTGATTTCAGTGATCAGGATTTTCCTCAAAGGTTCTTCATAAAATCCGTCCTTGATTGATTCTGCATTAATTGCTTGATTTCCATATTTTCCACGTTCTGAATCAAGTGTAGCATTGACTTTGTAGTTGCTTCATTCGGCTGTTTCTTAGCCGGTCCAGTGACTACTTTACATATCTGCTGGTCACTGGACTGCTATGGGCTGCTATCAGTTTGCTGCTTCCTTTCTGCATGTGTTTCTTAACTGATATTATTACTGCTAATAGAGCTTCACTTCACTGGTCCATATTTTGTGTGAGATAATTGTACACCATATTGAATAACAAATTAAGATCCATCACTTGTAATGTATATCTTAGAAGTATCCAAGGTCTAGTTATAAGTCAGTCCATAAAAATCTTTAGTTCACAGTGCTGGTACTTGGCTGCCTTTACTCAGCTGGTCCACTGGTCTTCATTTTCCTGAGCTGTCCTAGCAGTCTAGTACAGTGCTCATCTGACTGAACGTGTACAAAATGTAAGACTCTAAGTAAAGCCTTATACAAACTTTACAAGCTTCTTTAGTCTTATTTCAGGCTTGCTATAACAGCTAGTATGACCATCATCAAAACAACAAAATGTTCCTTACATGCTGAAGTTGATGATTCTTCATCTCCATTCTAAGTCTGCAATGGTTACCAGATAAAATTCTGAATTTTAAGCTTCGATTCCGTGGCATAGAGCTTCGATTACGTAGAACCAAGTGTGTGCCAGTTTTGGTTGGCGGTGTTTGGGAGGAGCCCAAGCCTATTCTTAATACAATCTCGGTTTCACAAAGAAAACAACGAGCGCACCCCATTTATTGATGGTCATAGGACTCAGAGGGAATTGAATAAATATATTGCCTGAGAGATTGCGACTCTGCACGACACAATGGACAAGATGATAGAGATCCTTGGTATTCCACCTTATACCCCGCCAACGAGACCTGCCCCACGTCAGTTACCGGTCCTTCTAGTTCTACACCACCTCCTGGTTTTGAGCCCCCGTGATGTTTTCCCGGAGGTTTATTATTCTGATTCTGATTACTAGCTTTACATTTTTCTTATGTTTCTCTTCATTTCTATTTTTGTTTTAGTCTTTCTGACTTTGGTTTCTCGTGTAAGGTCAGTATAATGATTTTCTTGGCTTAATTTGTTTGGAGTTATCTTATTTCTCTTTTACTTCCGACATTTTCATTATATCGGTAAGTGTCAACTTAAGTTTCTCGTTTTGTATTGTATGAGCTATTCGATGCAGATTTTTCATTGATTTATTTCGCCAGCCCTTTGACGTACATGTAGTGATCCATCCGCCTTCTTCGCTCCACAGTTAACGATGCTAAGTTCCTTTTTCGTTTCCATCTTTTCATCATTGGTGACAATGTTTTGATGAAGTGGAGGGTAGGAAACGTCACATAGCTCTTTAGCATTGTATTTTTCTACATACTTGATTATCTTGATTCTCTTTGATGCATTTTTCACCACTTTCTCTTTTGATTCATTTTTGACAAGATCGTAAAAGATATGAAATTTTCGATCTGTTGGAGCTAATTAATTACATCTTTGTTTCATGGATGAGAAGGTGAAAGTTGTGTCGACTTATTGAAGTAGTCGCGTATTAACCGAATATTCTGTTTATGAACCACCTTTTTAGCACACATAACCCGTTTTTTTTCAGTGTGTAGCTAGATGACGCATTATTTTGACTAGACTTGACCTCAGTTTTCTGTGTTTGTTCTACCTATGGTCATTTGGGTCAAGTTGTCGATCTTATAAGGGCTAACAAAAAATGGATTCAGTAGTTTATCAAAGAGTGGACCAAGAGGATAGATAGATTTTGGAGCGTTCACCCGCCAATATAAGAGAAAAAGAAAGAAAAAATGATTATCATTTATATTTTCTATTTCTTTCTCTTTTGCAAGTGGGAAGCAAATTCGGAGCATAAGACGCACGACCCTTGCACAAATAATAAATAGACCGATAAACACGAGCCTTGTGTAGTACTTGGTTCCTGGTCCACCTTGCCCAGTTGCCTTGACCTATGCAATAAAAGAAAATCAATTAATGAAATAAATTGCGTAAAGGGACGAGCTCTCTCGGGATTCACTAGCAAGACTTAACTTGATATAATGAGATGCTGTTTCCATAACTGACGCTTGAGAGTTATTTCACACACACACCGGTTCATGGATTGAATATTGTTTAATGTGTTGCTTATGGAAAATAGTCGGCATGATTCTTATCTTGAATTTGTGGCTCATAGTCGTTTTTAATTGACATGTATATTTGGTACAAGAGTTCATTTTCTTTCGCCTTTTTTCTCGGGACATCAAAAGATGAGTGGGGGGTAGTTGATAACAACCTAAATAGTACTATAAATCATACCTTTATTTACCCCGAATCATGCTAAAGAGAGGAAAGATAGTCCGGATATTATGTTGAATGCATGTTAATTGCGTAGTGCATGTTCCTTGGTTAGTAATTATGCATTTATGAGATTTCCTCATGGATTTGGTACTGTTCTACTTTATTTTGTGTGCTTTTCAGGATGTACCTTATTCTGGAGTAGTAGAGACATGGATCTAGACCAATGAAAATCATGGGGCCGAGTCAAAAGAGTCCATAAAGAGATCTGCTGAAGAAAAGAGCTGAAGTTTAGAGCTCAAGGCCCACTACCGATGAATCGAGATCTTGGAGAGCATGAAACCGACCTATGTGGTTTGTCTAAGTCGGTTAGGGTATCTAGTAGGTCTTAAGTCAGCTAGACTGCCTATATAAAGTGACAGAAGTCCATTGTAAACATATCTTTCATATCCATCATTTTATACAATACTATTCTTTATGAAATAACGATTTATAGTTTTATATTGTGATTTGTTCCCGGTTTCCCTTCTTCCAAGCCTTCTCTAGCTTGAGTGGATCAAGCTAGATCTCCATAATCGAGGAATGTAGCTTTGAACGTTCCTTTGTATCTTAGTTATGGTAGATTTACTTATGTGTATGCGATGTATTTAATATGAATGTTTAACAACCCCATAATTTACTAGAATTAGTCTGAATGAATCGATGTAATTCCAAAATTAAGAACCACGGCGGTATATACCGTTAAATCGAGGCACTTTTAGGTCTCCTTAATCCGGAGATTCGGCGTCAGCTACGTTGATCGAAAGATCTAATTTACATGTACTTAGCCTGATCACCTAATTGCATGTCATCAAAAATTAACATGAAGGACGATAAAGTGAAGTGTTAGTTAAGACAAAGTCTGGATCGATCTTCAGGAACGTGCTAGTCAATCCATGATAGCTTCTTAGGGAGGTTCTCAGTCTTGAGCCGGCACCTTCAAGTACTTATTGCGTGTGGGTTAATACAACCATGTAAGAAAGTTAACTACACATACACGTTTACTATCCTTTCAATGGAAGTAGAAAAGGTTAGGAGACTGCACCCGTAGCTAAAACTGAATATAAAACATCTTCTGATTGATTCGGGGAAGTAAACATGATGATTAATTATACCAAACCGTGAGATAGGTTAGGAATGGAGGAATACCGTTTGTTTTCGTTCTTATGTTGTCAGAGACAGTCTATTTGTTCTTAATTAGGTTAGGTGTGTTTATCTCTATAGGATCGACCTTCATTCGCCGTTGCTATATTACGATTGACCTAGTACTCTTGTTAGTATAAGCGACCTCACGTGCGACATCAACATGGTGTCAGGATCCTCTTCAGGATCAGAATCAGTAGAGGATATATCAATTAATTCAATTGGAAACTCACCTCGGCGATATTTCTCATACTCTTTTAGGTTTTCTTCGGTTTCTCTTTCTTTCACAGCTTTTTCTACTTCCTTTTCCAGTTCCACTCTCTTTTTGTCCACTTCATATTGCTCCCGTAGCTTTGAGCCTGGGTACATAGAATATGGAAAAACATTCAAAATAGTTCATTGCATGGTGCTAGCTGACTTTGAATCCTTACGATCTTTCTGGGTTGATGTCGAAATTGTTTTGTATTCTTGAAAGACAGACGAATTAAATCAAAAGCACTGTAAGTAATTTCCCTCTTCAGTTGGGTCCAAACCCAACTGTTGTGGACCTACTAACTAATAACATACATGGGTAAACACAGAAAGACAAAGAAGTGATCAGAATCTGAGTCACAACATCCCGCGGCTGTGGTAGGGTGTGTCATTGTCTCGGAAGCTATTCCCCTATTTCTGATCTTAAAAGTATACATGATTGATACAGAATAGACTCTAGAATCTAAAACAAAGCAACGAACAGAAAAAATAATTCTTAATTAGATTTAATGAAACTATTATCTATATTGTCCATTGTCCCCGGCAACGGCGCCAAAAACTTGATCCGCGTATAAGACAGCAATAATCATGAAATACTTGCAAGAGTACTAGGTCAATCGTAGCATAGTAGAAGGGAGTCAAGGTCGATCCCACAGAGACGATGCAACATATATAATAAATCATAAACCTAATAAAGATGACAAATAGAGGTACTTATACCAACATAAAAATAGAAAACTAATTGGTGTATCCCTCCTTACCGATCCCCTAGCTTGGTGTGATTAATCCTTGGGTCTACTTGTCCGCGTAATTTCCTAGTTTAACCAGAACGTAATCTAATTCAGTTTTAAGCTACGGGTGCAATCTCTTAATCTTATCTACTTCCATTGAAAGGACAGTAGACGTCTATGTGCAGTTAACTTCCTTCGATGGTTGCATTTACTCACGTAATAAGTTTTAGAAAGTGTCGGCTCAAGACCGAGAACCTCCCTAATCAGCTATCGTGGGTTGACTAGCATGTTCATATGGATTTATCCAAACTATGTCCAAACTAACACTTCACTTTATCGTCATTTATTTTAATTTACGATGTACAATAAGTAGATTGGCCAGATCTAACCTACTACAAATTAAAATTGTCGATCAACGAAACTGACGCTGAATCTTCAAATTAGGGTAACGTAAAAGGTGTCCCGTGGCCACGATATAGACCTTCGCCACCATGCTAACGGTGGTTCCTAATTCTAAAATGTACATCATTCTATTCTGGTCATTCTATTTAAGTATGATTCGTTTAGACATTCACATTATTTACAACACATTAATCTAACTTAATCTACCATGATTAAAACATGATTAAACGTTCAAAGATTCATACCTTTATCAATGGCGGATCTAGATCAATCAAATCAAGCTAGTTGATGGGTTGGTGGAGATAACCAAGCAAACGAACTCGAAAGAAAACCACGAACTCTTTATTTCATAAATCTAATAATTTTAAGTAATTAAAAGTGTGTATTAAATGATGTATACATATAATGAATTTGTACATGCTTTATATAGAGCTGTAGCTGACCTAATAATCTAACCCTAACCGAAATAATAAAAAATATGGCTCCTCTGATTTCTTGTTGCCCAATTTTCTACGGCAACGGCTAGGGTTTCCGCGGCCTCGGATCTAATTTCTCTCCTTTTCGGCCCAACAAACTTCATACAAACTTTCTTGACTTCAGCCCAATGTCTTGTCTACAATCCGGATCCACTTATCTTCGGCTCCATAATATGGTACTCCTGAAAATCACATAAAACAAGACAAAACAGTTACAAATATCCGGATAAAATACAAAGATGCAGAATTAGCGATCAGGGAATCGACACTAGGCAATTGACACGCATTTTATACAATAATCTAACGATCATTTATCAATTGAGCATAATTTGGGATAGATAAGGGCATGATTTATAGTACTAATTTTGACGTGATCCTTACTGCATCCCGGCTTCGTTGTTACGCATTTCCCTCACCATTCACAATTGGACAGTATTTTGTTGGATGTTAAAGTTATATTTCTTTTTTCGTTCATTAAATTTGTGTTAGCACCAGATTTTGTTGAAAGACTGTTTAATTTCTTGGTGGGTAATTGGGATTTGTTTGGAATATCAATTTCTTTATGTTGTTTTGTTAAATTTGTAGGTTTCAAGTGTTCTATTTATTTGTTAAAACTATGATAGAGTCACGACACTTGCGTGTTTATGATGCCGTAGAGAACCATGCTATCCTTGAGGTAATTTCATTTCACAATGATTTTTTTGTTTTGTTTTATTATGTTTTGTTTTGTTTTGTTTTTTATACTAAAATGCTAAAATTTATGTCTGTGTATCTGATATTTAGAAAGATATGTCAATGTATGCCACATTTACTTGAATGTACTTTGGTGTTCTGTGTTTGGATTTTGGCTGCGTGAAGTGTGTGGTCAGCTTACTGTGTAAAATATACTTTTTTTCTCCTGTGTGGCCGGTGGTGGGATATATGAAGTGAGCTTACTTTGCAGTTTGCACAATGTATGTTTATTTGACAATGTCATGTGATAGTGTTGGCCTCACCTCACCAAAAAGGATCCAGCCTTAGTCCCTATTGTTAGTCCCTTGAAAAGTCTTGAGACAACTTTAGGGGGAGGGGTGAATAAACTAGTCACAAAAAACTTTTTCTATTAAGTAACTTGAACTTAAAAGAACTCGGAGTTTAAGATAACTGAGCTGGGATTAAGTCTGGGAACTGAATCAACAACTTAGTTAAATGCAACAGAATATGTTTTAAAGCCTTTTATGATCTTAATATCATTTCTTAATATCAGTTATTAAGTTCTTTGAAATATGCTGAGTGAACTTCAGTTATCTGGTGAAAACTGAGTTTGTGTTATACTAGACAATGTAATAAAATAAACAATCACAATCACAAGTATAAAATTATGTAAGTAAATGTGTAAAATAATTAACACAAAGTTTATAGAGGTTCCAGGTGGTGTAATACTGCCAATCATCTCTTCTCTTGTGATGTGGAGGAAATTCACTAAGTTCTTGAGTTAATGTTACAAGACACAAATTAAACAACGATTGTCCTTGCCTATTCCCTAGCTTCACAATCTTCGAGCCTTAGTCCCTAACATGTTGAATTGTTGTATCACTAAGTCTGGTCCACTGGTCCTTGAAGGATAATATTGCCTCTTCACTAGCTCCACCACTTACACAATCTTCCTGACTACACCTTACTGTCCTTCACACATTTTTGATGTTTCACAGTCTAACCTTTGATAAAATCAATGTTGAGACTTGAATTAAGTGAATGGTTCAACTTGTGTGTGAGCTTTATCATCTTGATGTATATATGATAAGCGTAAAAAGCTATGTTTTCTTCATGTGTTACCTTATCTTTATGATTTATTGACTGCTCAAAAACACTTAGAAGATTCTTGATCTTGATCTTGATCTTGCAATTTTGGACATAGCAGGAGTTCTTAACATGCTTTCCCACTTATTCTTGATCTTTGTTGGACTTATTTTAAGTTTTAATGATGAGTGCCAGACTAGCTGTTATAGAGCAAAGGCAAAAAGATATCTAGATCAAATGTATAGGCTTATTAGAGTATGATCTTTGTATAGGTTTGATCAAACAAGCACTGTAAAAGGTCAGCTGACTTTTATCAGCAGACCTATCTAGATCAGTAGGGTACCTATGTCAGGAGACTAGTTTAGGAACCTACTGAAGACTAAAGGCTGAGGGCTCAAACTCAGTTATTGAAGGCTAAGGGATCAAACTTAGTATTTAAAGTTAAGGATATGGAATCCGAATTTTGGGAAGTCTGTGATGACCTAAACTGATTACATATACCTTGTGTACAAGCTCTAAGTTCCTTTAGTTAAGGGGTGATTGTAACATAGTTATGATTAAAATGTTGTAATCTAACTTAATAATGAAAAGTTAGATATAAGAGAAGTCAGCTGCAGTGTATTAAAAACACAGCAACCTTGGATCAGCTGACTGATATGTATTTCAGCAGACTTACATGCACAGGAACCTGCTGAACATATATTTCGATTTAATCAAAGGTTACATTGGAAGATTACAAATAAAATGACAGATAACAACTCTTGATTTTGTCAACAAATCAATGGCTAAGATTAAAGGGACGTTGGAAAGAAACAGAGGTTTATCCAATTGATACAAGTCAAAGGGTGAACAGTCTGAAATCTGACAAAAAGTAAACTGACAGTGTCAGTACTATGTACAGGGACAGAAAGAAAGTCAAGATGGGACAAATCTGAAACGGCTATGTTTGAATTTCAAACATAAATCACAAGTAGTCTCACCTATAAATAGAAGACCCCTGATACAGAAAATGATGATGATTTTTGAGAGAAAAACAATAGATAATCTTGAGCTTCAGATTCTTATCAAGAAGTCACCCTGCTGACCCTACTGAACTTAAAGTTACTGATCCAGTAAACTTCTTCAAGTGTAATCTGTCATCAAGCTACTTCAAGTTTACACACTTGAAGAATCCAAGCTGCTGATCATATCATCCTGATCAAGCTGCTGAAAGCTGAATCACTTTCTTGATTCAAACCTTCTTTTACAAGAAACCTGCTGAAGACAGTGAAGCACATTTGTGTGTCAAGAACTGTTTTTTGTGGTGGAGCTGGTGAAGAGGCAATCCTACACTTCAAGGACCAGTGGAGGACTTTGGAGCAGCAATCCTACCTGTTCCAAGTGTTCAGTTTGTGAAGCCATAGTTATTGGTGAAGGACAAACAACTTAGGGATTTTTGTAACTGCTACCTCAAGGATCTCTAGTGAATTACCTCCAACATCATAGGAGAAGAGTGGAGTGATAGGATTACACCACCTGGAACCACTATAAAATCTGCCTACTTACTTTCTGCACTTACATTCTGAATTTAGTATATTTAACAAATTAACCTACTGACTAGCAACTGAATCACACATTTACACTACTGAGTATCTAATACTTGGTATCATATTTTAACAACAAGTAATAAGGCTTAATTTAAATATATTCTGCTACAATAAACTCAGAAAAATCAACAGTCAACTGACTACTGAGCAATCAGCAGGCTGCTGAAGTTGCTGAGTTTGTTAACTCCAAAAGTTTTAAGTGTTAAGTTTATTCACCCCCTCTAAACTTAATCAAAGCCTTTTTCAAGGGACCAACAATTGGTATCGGAGCAGTGCTTCTGTTCTGAAGTAATCCTACTTGTTGTGCTCGTGAAAATACTTTGAAAACTTTTTCAAACTTATGATTTTCAAAGCTTTGCATCATGGATAACAATCAGTATGCTAGAACAATGTTGATGTGTTCTTTAGATCGTTTTGATGAGTATAAACGTCATATACAGGCTTTTCTAGCTGCAACACATGATGAGATGATGGATGTGCTGACTGATGGACCACTGGAAATAACAAAAGCTATAACTGTGGATAATCAAACTCAGTACATTCCAAAGCCAAAAAGAGAATGGAATGCTGAAGATAGAAAAAGAGCAAACCTCAACAACATTGCTATTGATATCATATACAGAACCTTGGATAGCAATATGTACATGAAAGTGAATGATTGCAAGACTGCAAAAGAACTTTGGGATAAGTTGCAATTAATCTGTGAAGGCACTGATGCAATCAAAAAGTACAAGATCAGTGTGGCAAGGAAAAAGTTCCAGGAGTTCAAAATGAAACCAAATGAAACTATTGAACAAATGGAGTCAAGATTCAATGACATCATGAATGAACTCACCCTACTGAGTGTAAAGTACACAAAAGAAGAAATCAATTCAAAAATCTTGGAAGCATTACCTGCAAAACATGTTTGGGAGATGAAGGTGACTGCCATAGAAGAAATGAGAAGTCTACATGAAGAGGACACTTTCAAATTGTTTTCAGATCTCAAGGCCTATGAATTTAGTAAGAAACTTGTACCTGAAATTGAAAAAGAAGAACCAAAGACCACTGCATTGGCTGCTACACATCAAGAAGAAACATCAGGAGCTCAAGATGATATACTAGATGAGATGCAAGAGCAAATAGCCCTACTGAGCAAGAAAATCAGAATGATGAAAAATGGAAGAGGTTCTCCAAGGAATTTCACATAAAAGTTTAGTGAAAAGAAGAAGGAAGAATCCAAGAAAGACAATGATTATTTGTGCTATCAATGCAAGAAACCAGGATACTTCAAACCTGACTGTCCTGAACTAAAACAGAAGAAGGAACCTGATTATCTTTGCTTCAATTGCAAGAAGCCTGGATATTTTAGTCCTGATTGTCCAGACCTACTCAAGAGTAAAAGTCAACAAAGATGATCTAGCAAGAAGGCTATGGTTGCCGAAGATGAATCAGGATATGAAGTAGAATCAGATAAAGGAAATGAATCTGATGATACTGCACTTGTTGCTGATATGGATAATTATGCTTTAATGGAAAATATGGATGAAACAGAGGAGGTATACAAATTTGTATCTATAAACACTCCTGCTGAAAGTGATTGTGAATGAACTTGTGGTTCAAATCCTAAAAATTCTAACAATAAAGAAACTTTGGATGCCATCCTCAATCAACTGAGGATAATACAATTTGGTTATGAGATTGTGAAGGCTGAAAAAGAAGCTCTTCAAACAAAAGTTGAAAGGTTAAAAGCTGAATGAAGAAATCTCAAGGGTAAGGAAAAAGAGATTGGTAAGAATCAGCATAAGCCTGCTGAACATTCAGTAGCTGCTGAATCTGCTGAACAGGCCATATGGTGATAGAACAGGCCTTGGATTTGGAACTCAACAATCTAATAAGAGTGGATCCAGTAAGGTTACTGAACCTGGTACCAGAATTGGTCCTAAGTTTGTGCATGCACAAGATCCAACTCCCAAAAGGGTTGCTGAGGCAGTGAAGCCTACTGAGAAAACTTCAAGAAAGCAAAATTAGAAGTCAAAAAAGTCAACAGCACCTAACAAAAGGAATAAATCCAAAAATAGGACTATTGTACCTTCTAGACCTGCTGATAGCAGACCTGCTACCAAGTTTGCTGGACCATAAAAAGGTAAAAAATCAAAAATACTCCAAGGATAAGAATCCTAAATCTAAAAATGTCAATCATTCAAGGGATACTTATCTTAGGGGGAAATGTAGACTGTTCCCTACTGATGATGATTGGAATATTCCTGCTCCTATTTCTAGAAACAACAGGTATAACCATGCTGCTAGGGTAAAACCTCAGCAATGGAATCAGCAGAGGACTTACATAAGACCTCTGTAGGGACCTCAGCAAACTCCACATTATACGGCTGCTCCTAACAGATAGCAAACCTATGGTTATGCTGGTGCTTCGAACAATAGAAATCACTATAAACAGCATTACATACCAAAAGGCCATAAAGCATATGTGAGTCCTACACAACCAATTGTTAGCCCTTATGGATTTGTAGAATACATGTATGAACAAAAGTATGATACTTTTCAAAAAATACCTTATGGAAATTTTCCAAGGGTCATGCTTACCACTGACCACTATGGACCCAAACAATTTTGGGTACCTAAAATACATTAACTTGTTTTGTAGGGTGTCTGGTACTTTGGCAGTGGATGTTCCAGACATATGACAAAGAATAAGCACTGTTTGTCAAACTATGTGGGAAAGGATGGTCCAAGAGTGAATTTGGGCAACAAAAATACACCAGGATATACAAGAGGATATGGTACACTTGTGAGAAATGGATTAACAATCAGGAATGTTGCATTTGTGGACGGACTAGACTACAACCTACCGAGCACTGGACAGTTTTGTGACATGGGTTACAAGGTTACTTTTGAAAAAGGCACCTGCATTGTCATTAGTGAAAGAGGTGATCAAGTTGTGTTGGCTGGAAGAAGAAAACAAAACATGTATGTTGTGGATTGGTTTACTGCTGTTCTAGAGACATACCTGATTGTGCATACCAAGTCAGAACTAAATTGGTTATGGCATAAGAAGTTGAATCATCTAGCTTTGATGATATCAATCAGTTAGTGAAGAAGAAACTGGTGGTTGGCTTACCTAAGATCACATTCAAAAAGGATGCTATATGTGATGCTTGTCAGCAAGGTAAACAGACAAAATCAAACTTCAAGTCAGAGACTAAACAGTCAACAAAAAGAGTTTTGGAGCTGATGCACATGGATCTTTTTGGACCAGTAACACCAACAAGTGTGACAGGAAATAATTACTCTCTAGTAGTTGTGGATGATTATTCAAGATACACTTGGGTAGTATTCATGAACAAGAAAAGTGAAACACTTCAAAAGATGCCTGAACTTTTGAAGAGATTGCAAAAAGAGAAAAGTTTGACAGTAGTGAAGATCAGGTCAGACAAAGGTACAGAATTTCTCAATAAAGTTATAAGAGAATATTGTGAGCAAAATTGTGTACTACATCAACTAGCTACTGTTGGTACACCTCAGCAAAATGGGTCTGAGAGAAGAAATAGAACTTTAAAAGAAGCAGGAAGAACTATGATTTGTGAAGCATTATTACCTGAAAGATATTGGGCTGAAGTAGTTAATACAGCATGCTATACCCAAAATTGGACCTCAGTGAACAAGAAGCTGTTTAAGACACCTTATGAGATTAGGAATGGAAGGAGACCTAATATATCTTATTTCCATCCATTTGGAAGCAAATGTTTTATTTTAAATCATAAGGAGCAATTGAAGACATTCTAACCTAAATCATATGAATGAATCTTCTTAGGATATTTTCTGTCAGCAAGGCATTCAAGGTAATGAATAAAAGGACACTGAAACATGAAGAAACAATACATGTTGTATTTGATGAACCTAAGTTAATTGGAATGGAAGATGAAGCTTCAGAACCTACTGAGAATCAACAAGTCACTGATCCAGAATGTGTTAATGTTTTGGAAAGGATAAATGAGCTAAAGGTTTCTGACTCGCCCCTGCTGAACACCCTGCTGGTAACACTACTGATGCAACAACTGAGGCAGTTCATGGATCTACTGAACCTCTTGAAGAAGCAACAGCAGACCCTACTGAAGAAGATGTTCCTGAGAATCATTCTAACCAAAATCCAGAATGGTTAAGGGATCACCCGGCTGAGCAAGTTATTGGCAATATACATGAAGGTGTAAAAACTAGAAGACAATTGGAAGCAATGTTCACTTGTTTTCTATCTCAAATGGAACCTAAATTTGTTGAAGAAGCAATATCAGATCCAGATTGGATAATTGCTATGCAAGAAGAACTGAATCAATTTGAAAGAAATCATGTTTGGACAGTAGTGGAAAGGACTAAACATGCAAATATAATTGGAACCAAATGGGTATACAGAAACAAATTGGATGAGTCTGGTACTATTGTAAGGAACAAGGACAAACTAGTAGCAAAAGGCTATTTTCAAGAAGAATGAATAGATTTTGATGAAACATATATCCCTTTGTTGCAAGATTGGAAGCTATACGATTATTCTTGGCATATGCTGCTTATAAAAACTTCAAAGTATATCAGATGGATGTCAAAAGTGCATTTTTGAATGGCATTCTGGAAGAGGAGGTCTTTTTTCAGCAACCTCATGGTTTTGAAGTTAAAGATCAAGAAGATAAAGTGTACAAACTTAATAAGGCACTTTATGGTTTGAAACAAGCACCAAGAGCATGGTATGAGACCCTATCTGAATTCTTGGTGGACAATGGCTTTACCAAAAGTACCATTGACAAGACCCTTTTCAGAATCAATAAAGGAGACAGCACCCTACTGGTACAGATTTATGTTGATGACATAATTTTTTGCTCTGAAAGTGAATTACTGTGTCAGAAGTTTGCTAATATGATGAAAAGTAAATTCCAAATGAGTATGATGGGAGAAATGAACTACTTCTTGGGTTTACAAGTCAAACAGATGAAAGATGGAATCTTCATTCATCAAACCAAGTATACTAAGGAGCTACGGAAGAAGTTTGGTATGGAAAACAGCACCAAAGTATCACCTCCTATGAGTACAAACATTAGATTAGATGAAGACAAAGAAGGCAAAGATGTTGATCAGACTTTATATAGAAGGATAATAGGCAGTCTGATGTACCTTACAGCCAGCAGACCTGGTATATCCTTTGCTATAGGTGTTTGTTTAAGATATCAATCAAAACCTAAGGAAAGTCATCTAACTGCAGTCAAAAGGATTCTCAAGTATATGAAAGAGACTTTGGATGAAGGAATTTGGTATTCAAAAGATGGAAGCTTCAAGGTTATATCCTACTCATATTCTGATTATGTTGGATGCAAGATTGATAGAAAAACCACCACAGGAACCTGTCCGTTGATGGGAAATAGACTGGTTTCCTGGTTCAGTAAGAAACAGAATTCTATATCAACTTCTATCGTCGAAGCCGTATATATCACTATTTGGAAGATCTTGTTCACAAATACTTTGGTTAAGACAACAGTTAAGGGATTATGGAATTGAAGAAAGAGAAATTCCTATAATGTGTGACAACACAAGTGCAATTGCAATCACAGAAAATCTTATTTTGCATTCAAGAACCAAGCACATTGATGTAAGACATCATTTTATAAGAGATCATATTGAAAAGAAATATGTGGTGGTTCTTTACATCCCTACTGAAGATCAACTTGCTGATATTTTACCAAAACCATTGGATAGTGAAAGATTTGCTAAGTTAAGGACTGAACTTGGAATTATAAAAGTTGACTGATACACCTATGATCAGCAATGTACTGGAATTTACCAAGGGATTAGTCTTTGCTGTGTTGGGTGAGCTCACTTAGCAGATTAGTCATTGGTATCATCAATTCCATGTACTTATTTATGTTTGGACAATTGAGCAAATGATGTTGCCAAGGGGAATGGTCTTTGTCCTATTGGGTGAGCTCACATGACAGATCAGTCATTGGTATTAAACTTCATCTTGTATTATCAGTTGGACAAAACAAGGAGAATTGAAGATCAGTAGAGTTACATTGTCAGCAGGCTGCTGAGGGACATCCTTATCAGCAGGCTGCTGAGCCAAGCCTACTGATGGCAAAATCTATTGAGGCATACGTTACAGTCAAACTTTAACAAAAGTCAAAAAGCAAAAGACCAGGATATTTATTCTATCTTTATAACCGCAGTTACACGATCTGACGGTTACAACTCTTTATGGATAAGTTATGGGACACCTGGAAAGATCTCATTCATTCCAAATTTAATCGTGGTTAATGCTACAGTGCTCTATCTGACAGTTTTTACCCACTACTCTCTGTTATATATACAGACATATACACAGAGGATCCTTACAACTTTCAGATTTATTTTCTCTACAAACAGAGCATGTGAACACAGATTTGAAAGTATTTTTCTTCACCTTTCTCAAAATTTATAATGGCGGACAACGATGATATTCACATTGGAACAAGCCAAAGTGTTTGAGGTTTTGTTGTTGATGCTAACAAAACTGAGTTAGCTATCAATATTGGTAGCAGAATCAGAAGATACGAAGGATTGGAAGATGATCTTAATCTGAGACTGAAAAGAATATCTTACACGAATGTTGTTAATTTCTGGAGAAACCTTGTGATAAGAGAAGGTAGACAGGCATTTAATAAAATGGTGAATGGCTAGGAGATTGAAGTTTCCTCAAACCTGCTGAGGGAAGATTTTGGTTTTGGACGTATAAATGATGCTCCAACCAATCCTGAAGAAATGGGACTGTCAAAATTTGATTTTGTTGATACAATAAAGACCAATGATGCTATTAAATCATCACTGAGCATCAATGTGAAGCATATAGGAATGGAGTACAACCTTCTGAGTAAGATAGTAGCAAAGAATATTTTGGGACTCAGTGGAAGCCTTGATACTTTATCAAGACCCAAGATTGAATTATTAATCATCATCTGAAAAAGCAAGAATTTTGATTGGGCTGGATTCTTTGTCAGATATATGAAGAAAGTGCTAACTGAGGAAAGAGAAGGGACAAGGAAATCCAAGGCTTTACCTTTGGGTTTGATGGTTCAGGCCCTGCTGAATCATTTGAGGATTGCTGATGTTGAACCTGAAAAATTAAACAAGTCCAGATATAAGAAGGAAATCGGCTATCTCTTCCCTAGTTTGGATGATGATAAAAATGTGGATGATGAAGCAACCGAGAGTTATAATGATGGAGATGATAATGCTGGTGGTGAGCAGGTTAAAAAAGTTGTTAAATCTAATGCACACAAGAAAGTTGCGTAGAAAAGGAAGGCTGCTGACACCAGAAAAATCATAGAGATGTTAAAGCCTAAGAAAACAATGAAGCAGACAGCAGAGACTGCTGAGTCTACTGAGGGTCCAGTTGAAGTTGAAGTTACTGACCCTGCTGAAGTTACAAGGAAGAAGAAAGCTACTGAAGTTGAATCTGAGAAACTTTCCAAGAGAATGAAGGAAATTGCAGAGAAAAAGAAGCATGGAAAAGGGAAACAGTTGAGGATTCTAGAGGCTCAAAGGGATGAACAAGAAGAAGATGATATTGAAGCATAGCCCTTAGAAATTGTTAAGCCTACTGGAACTGGAGAGGTTGTTGTTGAGCAACCAGTGAGCTTCGAAGAACCACAAGCGGACTGCGAGTCCGCACTTTTCGTGGATATTGATACAACAGTACAAGAGCCTGCACTTTTTGCAATAGTTCAGGGGGAGGAGCAATATGTTGTTGACCCTGCTGTTGAGCATGTAAGTCAGGGGGAACCAAGTGTGGAGCAGAAGGAGGTGGTAGGTACAAATGTACAACCAGAAGAACTTACTAACCTAGAAGCATCTGTTGAGGAAACTCTGAATATGCTTGTTGAGACCTTTGAAGGTCAACAAAGTGGACAAACAGCTCCTAGAAAGTCATCTATGCCATTTGAAAGGAAGGAAAATAAAAAGAAAGAAGGGTATGTTGAATCTAAACTCCTGCTGGTTGTTGATTACTTTCAATGGAAGTTTGGATTTTACAAGAGACAGAAATCAGCGGCTGAGCCTATGACAAAATTTGAGGAGTGAGCCTTTGAAAAGTTAGGAGTGGACAACTTACTTGACCTGATTGATACTTCTCTGCTGGAAATGAGGTTGATAGAACTCATTGATGAACAAAAGAAAGATGGAAGTATCAAGTTCAAGACTCTTGGGGATGGACCAGACAGTGATGATTCATCATCATCTGACTCTGATGATGATCATCCCCCACATCAAGGATAAGCCAGTGGAACTACTATGATAAATGAACCTAGTGTAGAACAGTCCACTGATGCTGACAGGTCTGCTGAGGGCCGGCAGACTAGTCAAATGGATGAGGATCTGGAAGATCTCACCATAGATGATTTGGAGGCTCTAATCAACGATGGTATAAACCTTGGAGGTAATAGGATGGTTGGCACATCTGATACATTCAAGGTTGTGGAGACTGATCTGAATCTTGAGGATCAGCAGACTGAAGATTTGGATAAAGAGAATGTTATTGAACATAGTGAGCCTGATATCAGTTCTGAGGATTCAGTTCAATATCAAGAGTGGATTGATACTCAGGGAACTATATCTAAATCTGCTGAGGATCTACAAAAGATTGCTATGCTGGAGTAATTCTAGAGAAAAACATGGCTACTTTTCCTTTTAATTTTGTGGAAGAGAGAGTCCTAACCACTGAGGAACAGACAGTGATTGGACAGAGGTTTGACATGGTGATGGGTTTTGAAGAATCACCATTACATTTTGAGGAGGTTCAGGATGCTGAGGTTCAAACTGCACCTGAACAAAGGTCGGAACTGGTGGTACGGGTTGCTGAGGACCAAACAGCACCGGACAAAGGTTGGAACTGACAATGGGTTTGGAGGAAACCCCTGCATGGTTGAAGAATAGGCTGCTGTAGTAGAGCCTACTGGAGGAAAGGTCACTGAAGGGAAAGATAGTCAGCACACTGCTGTTATTGATGAGGACGAACATCTGCTGGACTATGACTTCAGTGATGAAGAGTTTCAAATGCCTGAAGAAGAACCTATTGCTATTGAACCTCAACAGGCATTTGTACCAATTCTTGATGAACCTGCCCTAGATCCAATCATGGAGGAGTTCTAAGGTCCTAACTGTTGGAAAAATTATTTGTGTTTTGATGATGATTCGTCACGTAATTAGACAAATCACTTACAACCCATGATGATGAAGTCGTAACTAACTGTTATAGTGCTTAATGAAAGAAGAAGCAAGAAATGGTATAGAGATAAATGTATAAGTTCTATCTAGAGTCTGAACATTGTATAGGTTGTTTCAGACAAGCATTGTAATAGAATGGGAACTAGGCGAACAGCTGAGTCACAACAAGAAAACTGAGTAATAGCAAGAAAACTGAATATGCACATGAAGAACTGAGGGTTCAAACTCAGTTATGCAAGAATTGAAGAACTGAGGGACACAGACTCAGTTACAGAAGAATGAAGAACTGAGGTGGAAAACTCAGTGAGAAGCTGATTAAGTCGTGACTATAAATCAGGATTCAGGCAAGTCTGTGGTGACCTGAAACTGAGTTATAGATCATGTAAAGCTGAATAATCTTAAGGACAAAGAATATTAGTTACCGGGAAAAGAAGAAACTGAATGGTGTACTCTGACTTAGTCAATTGAAGTCAGATGTTAAGTATACAAGGTACTCAGTTTTGGAAGAAGAGTAGAAAACTGAGTTAACGCCTTGATCAATTTAAACTGACAATACGACAAAGATCGTACATATGAACGTTGGCTAAACGACAAGTGTAACGGCTACAAGAGCTATTGACCGTTACATCACCCCTATAAATACACAAAAGAATCACTTGAAGGAAAGATAGAGGAGGTTCAGAAAAAGGGCTTTCCAAGCACATATCCAAAGATCCAGATCCAGAAAATCAGGTCATTTATATCTAGAAAAGGGGAGCCAACATAATTGCCTTGAAGATTTCAAAGAAAGATCCTGTAACCCATTAAGGGGGAAAGAAGGCATCTTGGAGCTACAAAGCCAGATCCAGAAGAGTCAGACAGCTCACTGAATTAATCTATTGATTAATTCTAAACCTAACCATTGTGAAAAAGGGTTGGCTGTGCATAGTTTGAAGAGAACAATTCTACCTTTCTTCATACGGTTGCAACTTGGTTGCCACAGCTGTTGGTGCGGTCTGCGGACTGTGTGTTGGTGGTAGTGGTGAGCTGGTGAAGGAGCAATTCCACCTCCGAAAGATCAGTGTGCAGAATGAAGGGAGCAATCTCACATTTCTTCATTATGTGTAGACAGTGAAACTAGGGTGTCGTGAAGGACTGTCATAGTGCTAGGATTTTGTAACCGTTATCTCAACATCTAGTGTTACCTCCTACACCACAGGGGAAGGGGAAACGTACGGGATTACACCACCTGGAACTTCCATAAACAAATCTTGTGTTAATTTACTTTATGCATTTGTGTTTGTTTTATTTATTGCATTATCACTCAGCAAACACCAGACACTGAGTCAGCACAGAACTGATACATAGAAGGTCTAGATTTTTATTCACACATCTATTGCACTAAAGGCTATTTTTTATCCGCTGCCAGTTAACAAGACTGAATATAAATCAGCATTGACTTATACTCAGTTGAGCTAACTGAACTCCGCACAAGTTAAGGGACATGAACATAACTGAACTAAAGATCAGTTTGAGTTTCGGAGAAACTCAGTTCTTGGGGCTTTTCCAGCTCAGGATAAGTTTTTGGTGACAAGTTTATTCACCCCCCCTCTAAACTTGTGTTATCCTTTCCAAGGGAACAACAATTGGTATCGGAGCATGTCTTCTAGTTCGAAGAGATCCGGATTAATTCTTTCTGATACCAACAATTGGTATCGGAGCGGTTCCTTCTTTTGAAGGTGATCCAAATCCTTTACCGCTTCAAGGTTCAGTTGTTTCTGATACCAACAATTGGTATCAGAGCTGTTACTTTGATCAAAGCAACCAGTTGTTGAAGACCCTTCACTGTATCTGTTGTAAAACACTTAGTTTCAATGTCTACATCTAGGGTTAGAAGTTGGCTTACTCACCCCCTGACTAATTGCTTGCAAAATATATCTGATTTTCAGGATCAAATGTTTGAAAGGTTCAGTGTGACAAATTTACATACAAATCTAGGACCTCAACTCAGTGATGATGTGGATACAAACTTCAATGTTCATATTAACGAATCCAGAGGAGTTCCATCACTAAGAGAACTCTCAAAAGAAGAAGAAAAGAAGTTGCTGCAAGTTACCATTGATATAGAAGATTCATTAGAGCAACAAAAGGATGTACACTCAGATCTTGAAACTATATCCAACTATCATGAAAAGGTACATTCTTTAACTCAGTTATCATTTGCTAAACTCAGTCTGAGAAACTCTGATCTTGTCAAGTTAACTGAGAAACTTACGCTAGAACTAAAATTAAAAGATAGAGAACTTGACAAAGCAAAAGATTGGAATGAGTTTCTTGAAACTGAGGTGTCAAATCTAGCTGAAAGATTAATGTCTAGTAAATTTGACAAAAGCAATGATAATCCCCCACGCCTACCTAGTCTTGAGACTTCAAAGAGTATAAACTTTAGAAGTCAAGATACTGGAAGATCTAGTGGATTACACAAGGAAACTAAGAATGATTAATCTAAAAGAATCCTTGTGAAATCAACTAAGTTTGAGCGTAATGGTTTATCTAGAAAAGAATTGAGAAGGCTTAATTCTCTCAACAAAGAAACTGAAAGTAATACCACAGTAACTAACCCAGCCGGACCCAAAAAGATATGGGTACCGAAGAATACTTAAACTGTTTTGCAGGAAAAGTCAGTCTATATTGCATAATCCTCAGAAAACTGACTTCTATACAAAACTGAGAAGGCAAAAGCTGATGAAGGGCAAATTGGTCAAAAGCAGAAAACTTTCCAGCTACCATATGATGTTTGGGCTGACATGACAAATCACTCGAAGCCACGTGTCAATCTGGGGGAAAAAGTAGAAGCTCATCCCTACCAAATCCCATTGATTGTGACACGACTCTCGTTTTTGAAAAAGATTGATAGACGCAATCTTGACAAAATACTGCTCAATCATCTTCAAACCTTTCAAGTTTCCACCCCCAGAATTTCACAAATCAGAAATCCATTGATCGTTACAACATTGATGAAGGAATCACTACAAGCCTGGACGAATTTTGTCAAAAATTCTCAATCTCCACTCTTTCAATCCAAATTGCACAGAAGATCAAAAAGATTCGAGGATTGGAGAACCTGATTGATACAAAGGTCACTACTTTGTGTCCAGATGGCATCAGAGATTTCTACAGGAATGCCGAAATCATCAACAATGGAAAAAGCTTCAAAACGACTGTTCAAAATAAAAGCTTTATTGTTGATGAACATTTGCTATCAATTGTCTTCGGATTAGACATAATTGGAGGATCTTCATCTTTCACTTTTGGGAATGAAGAAAAAGGCAAACTTTGGGGTGTCACTGCAATCAATAAGAAGGAGAAGAATTTCACTGGCTCCATCTATCAACAAAAGAGAGAATTCACAATCTTGACAATACTTCTTACCAGAAACGTCATTGGTCATGTTCGAAATTTCTACACTCTCTCCTCAGATAAAATGAAGATGATTTATGCTATTTGGTTTGGAGAGAAATTGGATTGGAACAAGTTTGTTCTCAATCAGTTGATAAAACAAATTTCAGAAGAGAAAGAGAAAGTCAAAGGAAGAAAGGATACTGGAGAAATGTTCTTACTGAAAAAGGGATTTACTTATCCAGTGCAAAGGATACTAGATCATTTCTCCATCTCAAAAGTCACAGAAACCAAAACAAAACTCAAATCAGTGTCCACTGGGACAAAGAAAAGAATAATCATTGAAGAAGAAGAATGGACTGAAGTTTCAGACTCCAGTTCAAGTGGAACAGTGAATCTAGACGAAAGAACCCTAAGAAGGCAGAAGAGGATGTGGAACAAGCTTCAGTCAAAGAAAACTGAAACTGTTAATGTAATCCAGATTGAGGATGAAAGTGAAGAGAGTAAACAGAATGAAGATGAGGAAAGTGAAAGTGAAGAAAATGATGAAATTGAAGAAGATGATGATGTTGATGAAACTGAAGATAGTGAATCTCCAACTGAGTTGTATGGGGAGTACACTGAAAAGCAGAGAGAAGCTGTGGAAGACGCTGAATTTTGCGAAGCTGAGTATGAAAAGGAACTGACAGTTCATGATACTCAATTTTATTATCCTGAAACCGTTTCCTCATCACAAGTTCATGAGGCATCTACAAGCAAATTGGCAACTGAAGAATTTCAGCATCAAGGAACTGAAGCTGAAATAAGGAAATATGTGGAATAAATCATTGAAGGCGTAATGCATACCCTACAGCAGAGGCTTTACGATCTATATGACTTCATTGGAAGATCTCATTATTCAGGATTGAACAAATACTCTAACCTCATCACCCTCCATAAGTTATTTGAAGATTGCTATCGCTTATCTTAAAACAAGGGTGAAGATAAAGTTGGTGATGAAGTTAAGGATGAAGCTGGTACTGGTGGAAGCGATGCTAAAGCTGAAACAGATGAAGAATTCCTTGCCAAATAGTTGATGGAAGAACAAGACAAACAGATAAATGCTGATCTGTTAACCACTCAACTCAATGAAGAGAAAGCTGTTAGTCTGATTGAGGAATTAACTGCAGAAGAGACTTTCACAGAAACAAGGACTGAAGAAGATGAAGAAACCGCAGTCAAAATTGTGCTGAATATAAGGAAGAAACTTGCAATATGTATCAGACTGAAAGAACGACTAAAGGCAGGAGAGACAATAACTAAGGAGGAAGCTAAATTGGAACAAGAAAGAAAAGTTGAAAAGATTGAAAGAAAGGAATCTAATCTTCTATCAGAAGAAGAAGAGAAGCTGATGAACGAAGAGATTAAAGAAATACTGATCAAGCTCAGAAACAACAACAATGAAGAAGCAAATCAATTGATCAGTGAATATCTGGAGATCTAGCCTAGAGATGGCGAATCAGTTGAAGAAGGAAAATAAAGAAGACTTCTGGAAACTAAGAGAAGCATTTTTCCTGGAGAAAAGATAATAGCACTGGAAAAAGAAAAGATGAAATCTATTCAGTTTTTAACTCAGCTTGTTTCAATTTATATCTTGTAATAAACTTGGTTGTTCTAGTTTGCTATCTTAATTTGTTTTGTTATGATTTCTTGCACTATTCTCTTATTATTGCTTTTAGGGAGGGTTATGATACATCATCAAAAAAGGGGAAATTGTTGGAAATATTATTTGTGTTTTGATGATGATTCGTCACGTAATTAGACAAATCACTTATAACCCATGATGATGAAGTCGTAACTAACTGTTATAGTGCTTAATGAAAGAAGAAGCAAGAAATGGTCTAGAGATAAATGTATAAGTTCTATCTAGAGTCTGAACATTGTATAGGTTGTTTCAGACAAGCATTGTAATAGAATAAGAACTAGGCGAACAGCTGAGTCACAACAAGAAAACTGAGTTATAGCAAGAAAACTGAATATGGACATTAAGAACTGAGGGTTCAAACTCAGTTATGCAAGAATTGAAGAACTGAGGGACACAAATCAAATTCACATATGAGACGGATGAAATAGCTACTAGCTACGGATCCTACCGCCGAGCTGTCAACAGCTAACAAATGCTTAGCTACTACTCAGTTACAGAAGACCGAAGAACTGAGGTGGCAAACTCCGTTAGAAGCTGATTAAGTCGTGACTATAAATCAGGATTCATGCAAGTCTATGGTGACCTGAAACTGAGTTATAGATCATGTAAAGCTGAATAATCTTAAGGACAATGATTATCAGTTACCGGGAAAAGAAGAAACTAAATGGTGTACTCTGACTTAGTCAATTGAAGTCAGATGTTAAGTATACAAGGTACTCAGTTTTGGAAGAAGAGTAGAAAACTGAGTTAAAGCCTTGCTGAATTTAAACTGACAATACGACAAAGATCGTACATATGAACGTTGGCTAAACGACAAGTGTAACGGCTAAAAGAGCTAGTGACCATTACATCACCCCTATAAATACACAAGAGAATCACTTGAAGGAAAGATAGAGGAGGATCAGAAAAAGAGCTTTACAAGCACATATCCAAAGATCCAGATCCAGAAAATCAGATCATATGTATCTAGAAAAAGGGAGCCAACATAATTGCCTTGAAGATTTCAAAGAAAGATCCTGTAACACATTAAGGGGGAAAGAAGGCATCTTGGTGCTACAAAGCCAGATCCAGAAGAGTCAGACAGCTCACTGAATTAATCTCTTGATTAATTGTAAACCTAACCTTTGTGAAAAAGGGTTGGCTGTGCATAGTTTGAAGAGAGCAATTTTACCTTTCTTCAAACGGTTGCAACTTGGTGGCCACAGCTGTTGGTGCAGTCTACGGACTGTGTGATGGTGTTAGTGGTGAGCTGGTGAAGGAGCAATTCCACCTCCGAAAGATCAGTGTGCAGAATGAAGGGAGAAATCTCACCTTTCTTCATTATGTGTAGACAGTGAAAATAGGGTGTCGTGAAGGACTGTCATAGTGCTAGGATTTTGTAACCGTTATCTCAAATTCTAGTGTTACCTCCTACACCACAGGAGAAGGGGAGACGTACGGGATTACACCACCCGGAACTTCCATAAACAAATCTTGTGTTAATTTACTTTATGCATTTGTGTTTGTTTTATTTATTGCATTATCACTCAGCAAACACCAGACACTGAGTCAGCACAGAACTGATACATAGAAGGTCTAGATTTCCATTCACACATCTATTGCACTAAAGGCTATATTTTATCCGCTGCCAGTTAACAAGACTGAATATAAATCAGCATTGCCTTATACTCAGTTGAGCTAACTGAACTCCACACATGTTAAGGGACAGGAACAAAACCGAACTGGAGATCAGTTTGAGTTTCGGAGAAACTCAGTTCCTGGGGCTTTTCCAGCTCAGGATAAGTTTTTGGTGACAAGTTTATTCACCCCCCTCTAAACTTGTGTTAGCCTTTCCAAGGGTCAGGATCAAGTGCTTACCGTTGTACTAAAACCAATTGGTGTTAGTAAAGGTGCTACTTTATTTCCTTATACCACACCTTCACAGCGCCATGGGTTGAACGCACAAGGCGGGCAGAGTGCTGTATACCCAACACTAACCCTGCTGGAAGGGATATGAGTTGGGCCAGGGTTGTCAGCAGACAGAGGACACAATACAATGTGGAAGAGCCTACTGATGAATTTGCTGGACATATGGCTGGAGGAATAGCTGGTGGGGTACCAGCACAGGTGTTGGATGAGTTGAGGGCAGTCAGAAATGACATTACAAGACTAAGAACTCAACTTGACAGACAAGAGCAGAGATTGGAAGATTTAATGAACTTGGTGGAAAATAGAGGAAGAACTACTAAAACAGTTGCTTCCAACATTACTTCTACTCAATATGCTCTTGCTGACCTTGCTATAGATGTGAGAGGGATACAACAGGGCAATACAATGAAGGAGAAGTTTTTGAAAGAACTGTTTGCCTCTATCCAACAAAAACTTGACAACCTTGCTGAGGCACCCAAGCCTGCTGTGGCTGAACCTGCTGGAACACTTCACCCTGCTGAATTGGATCATAAGTTTACTGAGAGGATCAATCTACTAGATCAGACAATGCAAGAAAAGGATCACTGCAATTGACATTAGAACTGAAATTATAGAGGGTCAACGGAACCACTTGGTGATCACACAGGAGAGTGTTCATGGTCTGCTGTCCCGTTTTGTTGATGTTGTCAATAAGGGGGAAGAGAGCCAGAGCTGAATTTGATCTATCCTATATGTGCAAGTGTTTGTGTTTGTTGGAAATAGTTTAAGTTTTAGTGATGAGTGCCAGACTAGCTGTTATAGAGCAAAGGCAAAAAGATATCTAGCAGTAGCAAAAGAGGCTGCTAGGATATTTACACAGAACAAATAGGAGGCTGACAGAAATGCCTTCAAAGAACCAGCACCTGGTAGACTTCCACTGACTGATGATCTTTTCAAGGAATACAAGAAGCTTTACTATAACAAGAGATGACCTTACCATGACAAGGGCTTCCATGAGGGAATAAATTCCTTTTTGGGACTTAAGTTTTGGGAAGCAAGAGTTAAAGCCTTAACATCTTCACACAAAGGTGGAAGAGGTGGAAGAGGTGGTAGAGGTGGAAGGAGTCTACCTACTACATCAACAAGAGATTCACTGGATGAGTTCAAACAGTTATACATGCGTTTAGGTTTTAGAGTACACCAAATCAACCATACTCTACTTGAGGCATGGAAATGGTGGAAGGAAGTGAATCCCCATATTCATTTTTCCCTTATTGAGAATCAATGGATGAGAGATATGGTTAGAGAAAAAATGGAATATCATGAGCGGCAAGAGAAGGAAAGACAGCAAAGGGAAAGAAGGAACTAGATCATCATACTTACACTTGCTTTTATTTTTGTTGAATCTAGATTGTAATATCTTTTGAACAACTGATTATAATGAGAATTGACAGAATTTGTTCTGTTTTTGTTTTTACTCTTTTTGCTTTGCTGTAAGGAGGGTATTGGCATCATCACCAAATATGGGGAAATTGTTGGACTTATTTTATGTTTTAGTGATGAGTGCCAGACTACGAGTTATAGTGCAAAGGCAAAAAGATATCTAGATAAAATGTATAGGCTTATTAGAGTTTGATCTTTGTATAGGTTTGATCAAACAAGCACTGTAAAACGTCAGCTGACTTTCATCAGCAGACCTATCTAGATCAATAGGGTACCTATGTCGGTAGACTAGTTTAGGAACCTGCTGAAGACAAAAGGCTGGGGGCTCAAACTCACTTATTGAAGGCTAAGGGATCAAACTTAGTATTTAAAGTTAATGATATGGAATCAGAATTTTAGGAAGTCTGTGATGACCTAAACTGATTACATATACCTCGTGTACAAGGTCTAAGTTCCTTTAGTTAAGTGGTGATTGGAACTTAGTTATGATTAAAATGGTGTAATCTAACTTAATAATGAAAAGTTAGATATAAGAGAAGTCAGCTGCAGTGTATCAAAAACACATCAACCCTGGATCAGCTGACTGATATGTATTTCAGCAGACTTACATGCATAGGAATCTGCTGAACATATATTTCGATTTAATCAAAGGTTACATTGGAAGATTACAAAGAAAAGGATGGATAACAACTCTTGATTTAGTCAACAAATCAATGGCTAATATTAAAGGGACATAGGAAAGAAACAGAGGTTTATCCACTGGATACAAGTCAAAAGGTGAACAATCTGAAATCTGACAAAAAGTAAACTGACGGTGTCAGTACTATGTACAGGGACAGAAAGCAAGTCAAGATGGGACAAATCTGAAACGGCTATGTTTGAATTTCAAACATAAATCTCAAGGAATCTCACCTATAAATAGAAGACCCCTGATACAGAAAATGATGATGATTTTTGAGAGAAAAACAATAGATAATCTTGAGCTTCAGATTTTTATCAAGAAGTCACCCTGCTGACCCTACTGAACTTAAAGCTACTGATCCAGTAAACTTCTTCAAGTGTAATCTGTCATCAAGCTACATCAAGTTTACACACTTGAAGAATCCAAGCTACTGATTATATCATCCTGATCAAGCTGCTGAAAGCTGAATCACTTACTTGATTCAAACCTTCTTTTACAAGAAACCTGCTGAAGACAGTGAAGCACATCAGTGTGTCAAGAACTGTTGTTTGTTGTGGAGCTGGTGAAGAGGCAATCCTACCCTTCAAGGACAAGTGGAAGAATTTGGAGCAGCAATCCTACCTATTCCAAGTGTTCAGTTTGTGAAGCCATAGTTATTGGTGAAAGACAAACAACTTAGGGATTTTTGTAACTGCTACCTCAAGGATCTCTAGTGAATTACCTCCAACATCACAGGAGAAGAGTGGAATGACAAGATTACACCACCTGGAACCACTATAAAATCTGCCTACTTACTTTCTGCACTTACATTATGCATTTAGTATATTTAACACATTAACCTACTGAACTAGCAACTAAATCACACATTTACACTACTGAGTATCTAATACTTGGTATCATATTTTAACAACAAGTAATAAGGCTTAATTTAAATATATTCCGCTGCAACAAACTCAGAAAAATCAACGGTCGACGGACTGCGAGTGTCGCGGACTACGAGCAATCGCGAGGCCGTCGAAGTTGTTGAGTTTGTTAACTCCAAAAGTTTTAAGTGTTAAGTTTATTCACCCCCTCTAAACTTAACCAAAGCCTTTTCAAGGGACCAACAATCTTTCTCGATTATTTAAACCTCAAAACTCCGCACTTCTTCTTGAAATATAAATGCTCTATTTATAGGGTTTTTCTATCATTTGCATTTGAATCCTTATAGCCAATGGTTGACCTGCTTAGTACATGTGAGATGTCAGTTGTCCTTTCTGACAATGACAATGCTGTTTTTAAGTTCCTTACGCTGGCTTCTATAAAACTGATTTAGAGCATTAACTCATTTTTTTACTCTTTTTCATAAACAGAGTACTCTAGCTTCATGTGATCACTATTGACTAGATCAAAGTACACAAACCTATCTTAATAAATTAAATGAGTTACATTGTCCTTATGTAACATAGAACTTCAATACAAGTTCCACAAAGTCAGTTCAGGCCATCATAGACTTACATGAATTCGAACCTTATAGTCTGGGCGTTTAGTCTTCATAAACTGAGTTTGAACCCTCAGTTCTTCAGTCTTCAAAACTGAGTCTGGTCTCTTACTTATTCATAACTGAGTTTGGTACCTGTGCCTTGAGTCTTATGTCTTGTAAATGATCAACTTAGTTTGATGCATCAGTGAACCATTTTTAAGTTTTCAGTTATGTATCCTATCTTTTACAGTGCTTGTCTAATATAACCTATACAATAATATGACTCTAATAAATCCTAAACATCAGATTACTAGACATCTTTTTGCTTTGCACTATAACAACTAGTTATGTCACTTCATCAATGGGGTATAAAAAAATAAACAATAAATGGATGAATCATCATCAAAACTAAATTTTAATTCCAACACCTATGAATGTTGCATTCTATCCTCTTTGAATCATGATGCCAAATAACACGTATAATGTCGATTACCCGCTCTCTAACCCACAAATACGACCCGATTTCCAAAAGAAAAAATGGTGTGTTGAATTTTTTTCTCATCCCACGTTCTCTTGCATTTTCAAATAAACTTCCGACAACATACTATGTAAAACCGCTGCCAGAATGTGCTTTAACCCTGCCATAATTTATGAAATATCTCTAGGAATGCAACCATCACCGTTGTGAAACCGAGAGCGATGGTTCTTAATCGGGAATCTACATTGCTTCGATAAGATTAATTTATCTAAATTATGGGGTTGTTAAACATGCAGATTAACTACAACACGTAAACACAAGAATATATACCATAATAAAGACATAAAAGAACGATCAAAGCTTCATACATTCAATTATGGAGATCTAGCTTGATCCACTCAAGCCAGAGATGGTGAAGAAGGGAAGGAAACCAGAAAAGAAATCACCAAAATCTCAAAAACTTTATTTCATCAAAACAAGATCAAAGTATAAGATATTGTATAATAATGTATGATATGATGATCACATTCAGTTCTGTGGCTTTATATAGATACATTAGCTGACTTATGACTCAAATAAACCTTAACCGACCTAATTCATGCGGCAGACTTCAGTTTCTTGTCCTCCAAGGTCTCGGTAAACAAGGCCTAGCCCACGGTTTACCGGCTCAACTCTCCATCTCTTTTTCTGGCAAATATCTTTCTGGACTTCATTCATTTGCCCCAATATCTTCCTTTCAGCCGATATCCATCCTTAGCTACTCAAGACCTTGGTATATTCTGAAAAAGGTTTAAACAAGGCAAAACAGTACCAAATCTCTGAGATAATAATATAGATGTAGAATCGTAGACCTAGAATCATGCAGATAGAATTTAACACATATTCCATAAGATAACAAGCCTATCTATCCTCTCTTGAGCATAATTCGGGGTAAATAAAGGTGTAACTAATGGTACTATTTAGAGCAATATCAGATCTCAATTTCATTAATAAGCTAGTAAAACTGAGTTTAGATAGTCAACTGTTTTCAAGTTCTTGAAGCTTACTTCTATAAAACTGATTTAGAGCATTAACTCAGTATTAACTCATCTTCATAAATTGAGTACTATACCTTCATCTGATCATTATTGACTAGATTAGAGTTCACCATTCTATAGTAATAAATTAACTAAGTTACATTGTCCTTATGTAACATAGACCTTCAATACAAGATCTATAAAGTCAGTTTAGGCAGTCACAGACTTACCTGAATTCTAACCATATAGTCTCGGCGTTAAGTCTTTATAAACTGAGTTAGAACCCTCAGTTCTCCAGTCTTGAATACTGAGTCTAGTCTCTTAGTTCTTCATAATTGTGTTTGGTCCCCCAGCCTTGAGTCTTCTTTCTTGTAAATGATCAATTGAGTTTGATCCCCCAACGAACCATTCTTCTGTTTTCAGTTACGTATCCTATCTATTACAATGCTTTTCTGTTATAAAGTCAAGTTAATTAAAAATAGCAACGCCTCACAAAGTCAAGATCAAGAACATGTCAACTCATATCCATAAGTAACGCATTAAACAATATTCATGTCGTGAACCAATGAGTGTGTGCAATAACTCCTCGATATTTAGTAATGCAGACAATCTCACATTACGTTGACCCATAGTTGATCTAACTTGTCACGAATATGATTTTATTAATTGCTTTTTTTTTACTTTTATTGCATAGATCAGGTTGAATGGGCAAGGCGGATTGAGAACCGAGTATTACTCTTAGGCTCACGTTTATCGGTCTATTTCATGCAAGGGTCGTGCGTCTTATGCTCCATCGACTATGTTTTCCCAAAGAGAATATATATATCGTGCAATTTATTTCTCTTTCTTGGTGGGTGAATGCACATAATTCTATCTATCCTCACGGCCCTACTCTTGATAAACTACCGAATCCGTAATTCCTTTGCCCTTATAATCGTTGGTAGAACAAAATTCATGATAAAGCTAGGGTCAACTCTAGTCGTAGCAATGCACTATATACTACACACCAAGAAAAGGGAGTTGTACGTGCTTAAGATGGTGCTTCACAACTGAATATGCACTTAATAGGCCACTACTTCAGAAGTGGGCTCGACTTTACTTGTACGTAGTGAAACAAAAGTGCAATTAATTAACTCCAAAAGGTCAAAGATGTCATCCTTTTCAAAATTCTGATGAAACGAATCAAAGTCTAAGTGGTGAGAAATGCGTCAAAGAGAATCTAGATGGTCACGCAATTAACGGAATATAATGCTAAAAAGATAAGTGACGTTCCTACCCCTACTTAACCAAAACATTGTCCCCATTGAGAAGATGAAAATATAAAACGAAAAGGAACTTAGCTTCGTTAAGTGCAGAGCAACGAAAAAGGAACGGATCAACAAGAATTGCAATGGGCGACATGTAAGAAGTCCTCGAAAAATCTGTACTAAATAACTCGAACGATACAAGAGAAGAAATTTATGTGACAATAACCGTATAATAAAATTGCGGCAGCAATAGAGAAACCAGATAACTCCAAAACAATTTAAGCCTACAAAATCATAATATTATTAAAAAGTCTTCAACATTACTAGATAGGAAAAATAAAAATAAAAATAAAATACAAGAAATTGAAAATAAGAACAAGGAAAAAGAAAAGAATCTTGTCCTCATCGAAATATTCATCCCACTCATCTCTAGGCTCGAAACCAGGAGATGGTCCAGAAGTTGAAGCAGCAGCAACGGAATATGATGCTCCGTGACGTGGGGTAGTCCTCCATGGTGGGGTTGTAGGAGGAATGCCTAAAAAGTCCATCATTTGTCCATTTTGCGATGTAGACTCGCAATCTCTCTTGCATTCTCCTCAATCATGGCTCTCTGAGACCGAGGCCCCCCGTGGACCGGAGTGCGTTCTCTCTCAGCTCTTGGACCCATACGTCTGGGTGCTTTTCAAACCGACTGTGACCTGATCTTCAGTTCAAGCTCTTCCCAATCGCCACTGACCAGAACCAGAACCTTGTTTTCAGAGCGAACATATCTATCATTGGGCCATAAGGCAGCTGCTCTCGCACGGACTCATCGGCAATCTCTAGGATATGGCTATTCATCAGGAATACGATGTTAGTTTGACATTCCTGCTCCAGATAGAACATCAATTCCGCCCACCTCAGTGTAACAGATAATGTGTGCTTTGTCAATAGAAGACGGGAACAGACAAATCTGTTCAGGATCTTCATATCCCTAGATAGGTCATTTTCTAGGAAGATGGTAGGGGCTCCTATTTGATTGTACTTCCATTCCACCCCAAAATAATCAGCTATAATCTGCATCCTCTCTAGATCATTAATATTAGAGGATGATGTGTACTCGTCCGGACCCACTGATGGATTGCGCACCCGGTAGTAGGCATTGATCTGCTCGATGGTGAAATCCACTTTCACCCTCAGACCAAAGCAAATGTTGCTTGTGGGTTGAGCACCAGATATGCATATAAATCTCACACCACTGTAGCATTGAACTGGCTTTGTGCCTCCTCCATATCTAGAATATCGTTAAACTTAAGGGCTCTTGGAAAGATAGTGCCACAATCCTCCAAGTTGAAGCCATGCTCACGGGCAATAGGTCGTATGTTCCAATGACCTCAGAACGATTCATAGATCTCAACCAATTCAAATTGCTCAACCCAGTCTATCAAGGGGTTGGCATCGCCATATACAACCTGTTGACCACTCGGACAATGAACGGATCTGCAGTGTTTTGGACCCATCAGTGCTGATGACAGAGACTGCTGAAGATGCTGAATCTGCTCGAAAATGACTCTTGGTTTACCAGCCCTATGGGCCGGTTTACTCTGCCTAATTTTTCTGATTTTTTTCTAGGACAATGCTGTTGATAATGGAAGAATCTGAAATACAGCAACAATATTGTTACAACAGCACCACACAGTATTAGAGGATGGAATAAAGGTGATTTAGGTTTTGAAATGGAAGAAAAATAGGTGATAATTGTTCTGGTAATGGTGGTGATAGGTGGTGATGTTGGCCGAGATTTATAAGGGAAGATGAAATGGAGAAATTGGTGATGAAGAAGAAACAAATGAAGATGGTTGTTGATGATGATGGATAATGGTGGTGGAAGGGTGTTTATGTAGGAAAAATGATAGAAGATGGAAGGATTTAGTGGGATAGTAGGTAGAGAAGTAAAGGTGGTGAAGGGATTGAGGGGTTGATTGATGGGATTGAGGTGGAGTATTGATGGAGTGTGGGAAATGAAGAAATGATAGAAAATAGGGGAAAATGGGTGGCTTCTCTGACTAGTGGGTAACCGATCAAACGTGTGTCCATCACGTGTTATCGAAGGATCTGACCTAAAACCTGATACACAAAAATCGATAAAACTCAGCTCGGTAAACTGGGGGTTATGCCCGATTTACCGGGGCCAACTTTTCTCAAGATTTTCTCAGTTCCGGTTCTGCAGACCTTACATTAACTTACTGCTTAATCCGGACCTTAGTTCATTAGTTCTTACTCCTTCTTTTGTTATTTTTGACTCAATCATAACCTACTTCACTAGAATCCACAACGAGTAAAAAGAAACCTTCCCAACATCCATCGGTTTCCAGCCTAAGGGTGTGGTAGGATGAAAAAAAGCTCGTCATTTCATACGGCACCTTTTATTGACTCACTTCCTAACTAAGGGTTCAAGAGATAGTTCTGAGTTTATAGCCGCCAGCTCGACTTACCTTCGGATCTCCACTTAGTCAAAGGTTGGGGCTTTAACTCGCCAAACTTGTATCCTCGGGGTTTCAACCGTCATGCACTTCCTTTCTCGTCTGCTATTATCTATTAGGAGTGCTATTTCCCGGTTTTCCGTAAAAAAATTCTGAGCTCTTCTCCTGGCATGTCTCGCTCTCTTTGATCATGCACTAGGTCTTCTTCTTCTTCGAGATTTAAATTTTGTTGGTCCCTTGAAAGGCTCACACAAGTTTAGAGGGGGGGTGAATAAACTTGTCCCTAAAAACTGGATTTTAAATAAATTAAAGTTCAGTTAAAACTTTTGTGGAGTTAAGCTGACTGAGTTGAGTTCAAGTCAAAATGACTTAAGCAAAACTGAGTCAACCAGCAGCGGATAAAATTCTAGCCTTTTTCTTGATCTTGTTATTCTAAGCGAAAACTGAGTATGCTAAACTGGATTCAGGTGAATGTCAGTATGTGAGTTGTAAGATGTATAACAATCATTTATCAGAATGCTGTAAGTAAATGCTAAGTAAGTAATTAAATGCGTAAAGTAAATGAGGCAAATATTATAGAGGTTCCAGGTGGTGTAATCCTGTCAGTCCTCTCTTCCCCTATGGTGTAGGAGGAAAATTCCACTAGAACGTCTTGAGGTGAGCTATTACAAAAAGTCCTAAACAATACCCTTGGCTAATCCTAGCTTCATTATCTAAACAGTTGTAGAACATGTAGAATTGCTACTCTTCAATTGCTTGAACACTGGTCCTTGAAGGGTTACGTATGCCTCTTCACCAGCTACCACCACAAACACAGTCTACCCGACTGCTGTGCCAACTGTCCTTGGCAAAACCATCCCGGTTTGCTTCACAGTCTGACCCTTTGATGTAGAATCAAAGTTGGGCTGAGAATCAATGAATTGATTCTTGATTGTGGTTCTTCAAAGTGTCTGAATCTGGATAAATTCTGTATAGCCTGAACACTTGGAGAAATTCTTGATATGATCTTGTTATAGCGCAGAGATGACAGCAATTCGAAAAGATATGACTAGTGCATAAAATGCTTGTTGATCTTAATAATTCTGTTGATATTTGTTAGTGAAAAGTCCTTTATTTATAGTGTGATGTCCAACGTTCATCTTGCTTGAATTCGAATTGTATCAACATCTATCTTGTAACGGCACCATATTGATGTGTCAGTATTTCATCCAATAAAATTGCTTCCTTTATAACGTTCGACTGTATTATCAGTTTGTTGGATGACTTACTTATAAAACTGAGTTTCCTGATCAGTTTTATACTGTGTTTATCAGTTGTCAGTTTCTTGACTGACTTGGAGCATTAACTAAGATTTTACTCTTCTTCAAATATGAGTACTCCAGTTTTCATCTGATTATAATTGACTTAATCAGAGTACACCATAAGCAAGTATCTTCTAAGAATTCATTGTCCTTATGATTCTTAGGTCTTCATACAAGATCCATAAAGTCAGTTCTGGTAACCACAAACTTGCCTAAAGTCTAACTTTGTAGTCTCGACTTGTGATCTTCATAACAGAGTTTGAACCCTCAGTTCTTCAATCTTCTATAACTAAGTCTGTGACCCTCAGCTCATCATCAACTGAGTTTAAACCCTCAGTCTTCAATATTCTAGATAAGGCAACCGAGTTTGTGTCCCTCAGCGAACTTATCTTCATCAGTTCCATATTGGTGTAGTCTGAGTCAGTTTGTTTATCTTGACGATTTCCCGTTTTCTAAATGACTTCAAGTTTTCAGTTTCATGACACAATAACTATTACAGTGCTTGTCTGATGTAACCTATACAAATATCAAACTCTAGTAAAACCTGTACATTCAGTTCTAGACATCTTTTAGCTTTTCACTATAACAGCTAGCTTCAGCACTTCATCAATGAGGTTAAGAAAATACTTTGAGTAAATATGATGAATTATCATCAAAACACAAATTTTATTTCCAACAATTTTCCCCTTTTTGATGATGCCACAAATCTCCCTAAAAGAAAAGCTTAATGATCAAAACAATGTAAAACAATGTAAAACTGGAAAACTGAATTTCATTAGGATATGCAAAAACTGGAATAGTTACTTTTTGTTCAAATAAATTTTAATTATAGACTAAGCTCCTTTCTGTGCTTTTGTTTAACTGTGATATACTTCATCTCTTTGTCATGTAGACGATAATCATGTTCTAGCTTAGAGTCTTCCTTAGAAAAGGTCTTGTTATAGTCTACTTGACTTCCTTCTTTCCATTTTCTCCATAAAACTAACTTTGGTAAAGCTGATACATCCATGTAGTACTTTTCGAATTATGTTACATCTGCTTTCATTTGTTCAACTTTGTCTCTTATCTTCAGTTTGTCTTCAATCCTCTTGATCTTCTTATATTGCGCCATCTTCTGATTGTAGAATTCGTCAAATAAGACTTAAGTAGTTCAAGGATTCTTCAATAGTCTTGTCCTTGTACTTGGCTTTGATAGGATTATGATATTTGACAAACTTCAACCACATATCCTTTGTAAGAGTAGCTCTCCAATCTTCAGGTTGACTGTATTTCTCAATGAGCTGCTCATCAGTTAATTCTTTCTTTAAGAACTTTGGATCTGATATATATTTTTCCAATTCGTCTTCAAGTGCTTCTTTTCTTTGAGTAACTTCAGCATTTCTTCTTTAGCTTCCCCCTTTTTGGCATCATACAATTGATCAACCAAAGCATGGGTTGCCTTTTGATCGGCTGAGATACGTTGCTGAGAAGCAAGTACTTCTTTCAGATGATTCTCAAACCCGTAGATGTGCTGATTCATATGCCAGTGACCCTGAGCATGTGTTTCCATATCTACTGCAGTTGAGTCTTCAAGTTTCTCCTTGAGTAACAAAATTTCTGAGGCAGAACTTGTACTTGACTTATGGATCATCTCTAGTCTTGCATGAACTGAGATATATGTTTCCGTTCTATAATCTAGATATCCAGAGATGTTTGACAGAAGGCCAATGTATGCATCCTTTTGGCTGAGCACAATCTTCAAGTTCTCATGAACTTTGCCCAATTCCTCCTTGTCATGATATCAGAAGGAACATATGTGGCTTCTGTTTGAAATTTAGACTGAGTGATATCTTCAATTATCATAAGTTGTTATTTATCAAGTCCATCAGCTGCTTGCTGATTGTCAGCTGTCTAATTTCCAGCTGGTAAATCTTCTTGCTGGGTTACAGTTTGCATAGCTTGGAGTTGAGGTTGAGTATCTTTCTACAAAACTGTAGTCATTTCAGCTTCTTTCCTTGAATTATCATCTTCATCATCATCCTTCTTCTTCTTCTTTGCTTGGCTAGTTCGATGAATCTATTGAAACAATTTGCAAGAAACTCTGCCATAGGAAACAGAGTATATAGGTCTCTAATTTCCAATTCCTTCAAGAGTATCTTTTCTTCAGATTGTAGGATAGCATCACGAGAATCTTTTGGTTTGAGTTTCATCTTCATGAGTTTGATGATTCTATCAGCTTCAAAAACTTGGGCTTGTTGCTGATCTGATTGTGGTAACTGAGAAGTATCATCAGCAGGAATATCTTTAAGTGTGATTTCAACTAGCGTTTGTTGTTTTTCCCCCACAGTTGGTGCTTGCAGGCTCGAGGTACCTGGGTACAAACAATTAACAACCGATTTTTCTTTTGCTGAGTCAGCTTTCCGCTTGACTCCTTTGCGTTCAGCTTCCTGCTGAGACACAGTTTTCTATCTGGCTTCAAGTTGGGAAGTTGTTCTTGCAGTTGCTGCAATTTCCTCTGTATCATTAATTGTGGCTGCAGTTTTTCTTGCTTTCTTCCCTGCCTTGAGTTTCTTCAAATAAAATTGAATGATTCCACTATGTGTTTTCCTCAGTCGGAATCTGCCAACAGTTACTTGTCCTTCAGCTTGAGATTTCTGTACTGTTGGGCTTATTTTTAAGTTTTAGTGATGAGTGCAAGACTAGCTGTTATAGAGCAAAGGAAATAAGATGTCTAGATCAAATGTATAGGTTTATTAGAGTTTGATTTTGTATAGGTTTGATCAAACAAGCACTTTAAAGGTCAGCTGACTTACATCAGTAGACTAGTCTAGATCAGTAGGGTAGCTGAGTCAGTAGACTAGTCAGGAACCTGCTGAAGACCGAAGGCTGAGGGCTCAAACTCAGTTATTGAAGGCTAAAGGATCAAACTTAGTATTTAAAGTCAAGGATATGGAATCAGAATTTTGGGAAGTCTGTGATGACTTAAACTGATTACATATACCTTGTGTACATGGTCTAAGTTCCACAAGTAAAGTGGTGATTGGAATTTAGTTATATGCTAAAAGTTGTAATCTAACTTCATAAACAAAAGTTAGATAAAAGACAGTTAGCTGAAGTGTTTTTATACACAACAAATGATGGATCCTCTTACTGATGTGTATATCAACAGACTTATGTTCTCAGGAACCTGCTGGATACATACTTCGATCTAATCAAAGGCTAAATTGGAAGATTACAAAGAAAGGGACGGCTAACAATCTCTGATATTATCAAACAAATCAATGGTTAAGATTAAAGGGACGTTGGGATGATTCAGACCTTTATCCAATGGATACAAGTCAAAGGGTGGATAGACAGAAAACTGTCACAAAGGAGTCTGACAGTGTCAGTCCAAGGAACAGTCAGAAAAAGCAAGTCAAGATGGAGACAAATCCAAAACGGCTATGTTTGAATTTCAAACATAAGTCACAAGGATTTCTACCTATAAATAAAGGACTCCTAACTCAGATACAAGTGGTGATTTTAGAAGAAAATTAAGGATCCATCTTGAACTATCAGAATTAAATCGATCAAACACCCTGCTGACCCTACTGAGCATGAGGCTTTATTTTTGATATATTTCCGCTGCACAAATTCAGTAAACTCAACAGTCAGCAAACTGCGAGTGTCGCGGACTGCGAAGTATCGCATTGCTTGAAGTTGCTGAGTTTGTTATCTCCAAAAGTTTTAAGTGTTATGTTTATTCACCCCCCTCTAAACTTAACCAAAGCCTTTTCAAGGGACCAACAATTGGTATCGGAGCGATTAGCACTTTCCGTTACCGAAGTAATCCTACTTGTTGTGCTTGTGAAAATACTTTGAAAACTTTTTCAAGTCTGATTTTCAAAGCTTTGCATCACGGATAACGACCAGTATGCTAGAACTATGTTGATGTGTTCTTTAGATCATTTTGATGAGAATAAACGTCGTATGCGAGGCTTATCTAAAATTTGCAACACATGATGAAATGATGGATGTACTGACAGATGGACCACTGGAGATTACCAAGTCAGTAACAGTGGGAGATGAGACACAATACATTCCAAAACCAAAAAGGGAATGGACTACTGAAGATAGAAAAAGAGAAAATCTCAACAATATTGCTATTGATATCATATACAGAACTTTGGATAGAAATATGTATAAGAAGGTGAAGGATTGCAAGACCGCAAAGGAACTATGGGACAAGTTACAATTAATCTGTGAAGGCACTGATGCAAAATCAAAAAGAACAAGATCAGTGTGGCAAAGAAGAAGTTCCAGGAGTTCAAAATGAAACCAAATAAGACCATTGAACAAATGGAATCAAGATTCAATGCAATCATGGATGAACTCACCTTACTGAGTATGAAGTACTCACAGGAAGAAATCAACTCAAAAATCTTGGAAGCATTACCTGCAAAAGAAGTTTTGGAGATGAAGGTGACTGTCATAGAAGAAATGAGGAGTTTTCATGAAGAAGACACCTTCAAATTGTTTTCAGATCTTAAGGCCTATGAATTTAGCAAAAAGCTTGTGCCTGAGACTGAAAAAGAAGAGCCAAAGACCACTGCATTGGCTGCTTCACATCAAGAAGACACATTAGGAGCTCAAGATGATCTACTGGATGAGATGCAAGAGCAGATTGCCCTACTGAGAAAGAAAATTAGAATGATGAAAACTGGAAAGGGTTCTCCAAGGAATTTCACAAAGAAATTCAGTGAAAAGAAGAATGAAGAATCAAAGAAAGATAATGATTACTTGTGCTATCATTGCAAGAAACCAGGACACTTCAAACCTGATTGTCCTGAATTAAAACAGAAAAAGGAACCTGATTATCTTTGCTTTAATTGCAAGAAGCCTGGATATTTCAGACCTGACAGTCCAGACCTACTGAAGACCAAAAGTCAACAAAGAAGACATGGCAAGAAGGCTATGGTTGCCGAAGATGAATCAGGATATGAAGTAGAATCAAAATAGGGAAATGAATCAGGATAGAGTGCTCTCTTCATTTTTCATTCTGAATAATGTCTTGTCGATAGTTCCTTTGATAAATCCATTATCCACTACAAACTGAGATAGAGTTTCATACCAAGCTCTTGGTGCTTGTTTAAGTCCATAAAGAGCTTTCCTTAGTCTGAAAACTTTGTCATCTTGATCTTTGATCTCGAATCCAGTTGGTTGTTGAACATAATCTTCTTCTTCAAGTATTCCAATCAAAAATGCGCTTTTAACATCCATCTGGTAAACATTGAACTTGTTATGATCTGCAAAGACAATAAATAGTCTGATTGCTTCCAATCTTGCAACTGGTGCATAAGTTTTATCAAAGTCAATGCCTTCTGCTTGAGAATACCCTTTAGTAACAAGCCTAGCTTTCTTTCTGATGATATTCCCATCTTCATCAAGTTTGTTTCTGAAAACCCATTTGGTTCCAATGATATTTACATGAACTGGTCTCTCTACCAATTCCCATACTTGATTTCTTTCGAATTCATTCAGTTCTTCTTGCATAGCTAGTATCCAGTCTAGATCTTTCAAAGCTTCTTCTATCTTTTTAGGTTCAGATTGAGATAGAAAACATGCAATCACTGCATCTAGTTGATATCTTGTTCGAACACCGGCTTGAGTGTCACCAATAACTTGTTCTTCACGGTGATCCCCCATCCATTGATAAACTAGTGCTTGCATCAAAGGATTTTGTTCAACTGGTTCTTCATGAACCGGTTCTTGATTTTCTTCAACTGAGTTAGAATCCAGTTGTTCAGGAGTGGGTTGTTGAGTAGTTGGAAACTGAGACTGATCTTGATCTGAAGATTCTGTAACCCTTAGTCATCCAATGTCAACAAAAACAGATTCTGGAAAGACTGGTAACTGAGACTGAGAAACTGGTTCTGGTATGTCTTTAGTTGTTTCACCAGGGAAGTTCGCTTCATCAAATACTACATGTATTGATTCCTCATGCTTGAGTGTCCTTTTATTTAGTACTCTAAAAGCTTTGCTGACACTTGAGTATCCCAGAAAGATTCCTTCATCAGCTTTGGGCTGAAAAACATGAAGTTGATATTTCCCATTATTGTGTATGAAACAATTGCTTCCAAAAGCATGAAAGTAAGAAACATTTGGTTTTCTTCCATTCCAAATTTCATAAGGAGTCTTCTCATGCCTTTTATTCATGAGAGCACTGTTCTGTGTATAGCAAGCTATGTTAACTGCTTCTGCCAAATATTTTTCAGGTAGTTTTGCTTCACAGATCAGTCCTTCCTGATTCTTTGAGTGTTCTATTTCTTCTTTCAGCTACACCAATCTGTTGAGGTGTTGCTGTGGCAGCAAGTTGGTGTAATACACCATTTTCTTCACAATATTCAATAATCACATTGTTAAGATATTCAGTTCCTTTATCTGATCTTATCTTCACAACTGTTACACATTTCTGATTTTGAGGTCTCTTGAGTAGTTCTGTAAGTCTTTGCTTGGTTTCACTTTTCTTGGTTAAGAAGATAACCTAAGTTTATCTTGAAAAATCATCTACTACCACCAATGTATACTTCTTTCCACTAATACTGATTGGTGTAATAGGTCCAAATAAGTCCATATGCAGTAGTTTCGGAACTTTGGTTGTTGAATGCTGAGATTTTGTCTAGAAACTTGATTTTGTTTGCTTTCCTTGCTGACAAGCATCACATAAGCTGTCCTTCTTATATGAGATTTCAGCTAGTCCAATGACTAACTTATCTTGACGAGGGTGTTGATGTCATCAAAGTTTAGATGACTCAGTTTCTTGTGCCATAACCAGCTGATTTCTGATTTGGTATGCACAAGTAACAGGTTTCTGCAACTGCTGTAGTCTAATCTACAACATAGATATTCTCTTTTCTTCTTCCGGCTAAAACGACTTGAAATGCTGTTTCACTGACGACAATGCAAAAGTCTTTGTCAAAAGTAACTTTATATCCCATATCACAGAATTGACTGGTGCTGAGTAGATTGTAGTGTAATCCTTCTACATAAGATACTTTTTTGATTATGAGACCATTTCTGATCAAGGTACCATAACCTTTGGTGAATCCAGGTATGTCTTTACTTAAAAAATTAACCTTTGGTCTATCTTTGGCTATAAAATCACTTAGACAGTTCTTGCTCTTTGTCATGTGTCTTGAGCAACCACTGTCAAAGTACCAAATATCCTGTAAAAAAGAAATTAAAATGCATTAGGTTCCCAACTCGGTTTGGGTCCATAGTGGTCAGTTGTCAGTACAACTCTGGGTATATTTCTATAAGGTCTTCACTAGAAATTGTTGCACTTGTTTTCATACATACAGGCCACACTTCCATAATATATTTTTCTGGATTGTGTCTTATGTATATGATTTCTCAAGTCTTTTAGTTCACTCTGATTTCCAAAGTATTTTCTATTATTCAAAGTTGAATCATAACCATCATTCCTTCTATACAGAGTTCTAGACTTATCTTTGTACTTAGACTCTTGTTGAGAACTGAGATTAGCTCTCTGCTGAGTTTTGGACTGAAACTTGTGATAAGTTTTCTGTATGGAATGATTGTTTTTATCAGTTTTAATAGTAGATTTAGTCAAATTCATATCATCATCAGTGGGGTATAGTCTTCCTTTCCCCCTGGATGTGTGAATCTTTGATTGGTTGACATTCTTAGATTTACCCTGATTATAATTTTTCTGGTTCTTGACTTGATAAGTTTTTATGGATCTGGCAGTTGATTTACCATTTCGGTTTCCTATGTGATACTGACTTTACAGGTTCAACAATTTTCTTTGTTTGTGGAAGTTGTTCAGCTACAAACTTAATACTAGTTTTAATACTACGTTCAGCAGCTTTGCTAGTTCTATCCTTGGAAGATTGCTGTGTATCAAATCCTAAGCCAGTTCTGTCTCCATATGGCTTTCCTAATTTGAATCCAGTAGTAGAACTTGATTGAGCAAAAGATTCAGTTGCTGCTGCTGATGCAGTAGGCTTATACTGATTCTTTTCTTTATCAGTTCTAGTGAGTATCATCATATTCAGTTTGGACTTCAATCTTTCAACTTTAAGAACTATAGTTTCTTTCTCAGCTTTAATTGATTCATAACCAGCTTGAATAGTTACTAGCTGATTCATCAATTCATCAAGTGTTTCTTCTAATTCTAGATTTTTTGGATTGGAGTCAGCAGTCGAAGAACATGCATTTTGCATGGAAATCTAAGCTGAAGAGTATTTAGAGTTAGATTCACATACCTTATTTGGACTTTCCATGTGAGCCATTAAAGTTGTGTCATCTGATAATCTTTCAATGCCAACTTCATAGTTTGACTCATCTCCGGCTAAGAGTACTCTTCTTCCAGTTCTTCGTTGCCGAGTCTTCTTGGTCAGTTCTAGACACTCGGCTTTGTAATGTTAAGGCTTCTTACAGTTGAAGCAAAGATATTCATCGTCTTTCTTCTTTTCAGGAGTCTTTTTGATGAACTTCTGAGTGACTGGGTTTCCACTCTTCACCCTTCGAATTATGTTCATCATTTGAGCCATCTGTTCCTCCATCTCATCCAATTGCTGAAGATTGCTTGATGAGGTTTCTTGGTTATCATTTGATGCTGCTGCTACAAGAGCTGTTGTTTTAGGTTCTTCCATGGCTTTGATTAGAGCCGTTGTCATGGTGAAGTCTTCACTGAATTCGTAAGCTTTGAGATCTGAGAAGATTTTGAAGGAGTCTTCTATGACATGTCTTCTTGATTCTTCCATTGCTATAACCTTCATCTTCCAGCACATTGGTAAAGCCTTCAAGATTCTAGTGTTGATTTCTTTCTTGGTATACTCAATTTTGAGTAGAGCCAATTCATCCATGATAGCGTTGAATCTTGTTTCCATCTGATCAATATTTTCGCCTGACTTTATCTTGAAATTTTCAAACTTCTATTTTGCTACAGAGATCTTATTCTCTTTAATCGTATCAGTTCCTTCGCAAACTAACTGAACTTTTTCCCACATCTCTTTTGCAGTTGTACAATCCTTGACTTTTACGTACATGTTGCTATCAAGTGTTCGGAGTATGATATCCATGGCGACATTGTTCAGGTTGTTTCCCTTTCGATCATCACTAGTCCATTCAACTTTAGGCTTGGGAACTCTAACTTGATTTCCATCAACAGTTTGCATGTGGGTGATCGGAATAGGTCCATCAGTGAGTACATCAATCATCTCATAATGAGAAGCCACTGGAAAAGCCTGCAAACGATGTCTATATTCATCAAATTTGTCCATGTTGCACATCAGCATTTGTCTGGCAAACTGATTGTTATCCATTGTGAGAGTGAAAAATGATTATGTGAAAACTAGAAACTAGGCTTTCTAAAAAGAACAACTAGAGAAGATTTGGAGGAAATGAGCTTTTAACAATGGCTTGTAAAACGAACACTGCTCCGATACCAATTTTTGGTCCCTTGAAAGGATAACACAAGTTTAGAGGGGGTGAATAAACTTGTCCCTAAAAACTAGATTTTTCATAAATTAAAGTTCAGTTAAACCTTGTGTGGAGTTAAGCTAACTGAGCTGATTTCAAGTCAAACTGACTTAAACAAAACTGAGTCAACCGGCAGCGGAAAAAATTCTAGCCTTTTTCTTGTTCTTGTTATTCTAACCGAAAGCTGAGTATGCTAAACTGAATTCAGGTGAATGTCAGTCTGTGAGTTGTGAGATGTTTAACAATCAATTATCAGAATGTTGTTAGTAAATTCTAAGTAAGTAATTAAATGCGTAAAGTAAATGAGGCAAATATTATATAGGTTCTAGGTGGTGTAATCCTGTCAGTCCTCTCTTCCCCTGTGGTGTAGGAGGAAAATTCCACTAGAACTTCTTGAGCTGAGCTGTTACAAAAATTCCTAGACAATATCCTTGGCTAATCCTAGCTTCACTATCTAAACAGTTGTAGAACAGGTAGAATTGCTACTCTTCAATTGCTTGAACACTGGTCCTTGAAGGGTTACGTATGCCTCTTCACCAGCTACCACCACAAACACGATCTACCCACCGCCGTGCCTAACTTGTCCTTGGCAAAATCATCCCGGTTTGCTTCACAGTCTGAACCTTTGATGTAGAATCAAAGTTGGGCTGAGAATCAATGAATTGATTCTTGACTGTGGTTCTTCAAAGTGTCTGAATCTAGATAAATTCTGTATTGCTTGAACACTTGAAGAAATTCTTGATATGATCTTGTTATAGCGTACAGATGATAGCAATTCGAATAGATTAGACTAGTGCACAAAATGCTTGTTGATCTTATTAATTCTGTTGTTTTTCCATGGTGCAAAGTCCTTTATTTATAGTGTGAGGTCCAACGTTCATCTTGCTTGAATTCGAATTGTATCAACGTCTATCTTGTAACGGCTATATTTTGTGACCGTTCTGATGTGTCAGTATTTCATCCAATAAAATTACTTCCTTTATAACGTTCGACTGTACTATCAGTTTGTTGGATGACTGACTTATGAAACTGAGTTGCTTGATCATTTTTTTACTGTGTTTATCAGTTGTCAGTTTCTTGACTAACTTGGAGCATAAACTGAGATTTTACTCTTCTTCAAATATCAGTACTCCAATTTTCATTTGATTATAATTGAGTTAATCAGAGTACACCATAAGCAAGTATCTTCTAAGAATTCATTGTCCTTATGATTCGTAGGTCTTCATACAAGATCCATAAAGTCAGTTCAGGTCACCACAAACTTGCCTGAAGTCTAACTTTATAGTCTCGACTTGTGATCTTCATAACTGAGTTTGAACCCTCAATTCTTCAATCTTCCATAACCGAGTCTATGACCCTGAGCTCTTCATCAACTGAGTTTGAACCCTCAGTTCTTCAATCTTCTAGATAAGCCAACCGAGTTTGTGTCCCGCAGTGAACTTATCTTCTTCAGTTCCATATTGGTGTAGTCTGAGTCAGTTTGTTTATGTTGACGATTTCTAGTTTTCTAAATGACATCCAGTTTTCAGTTTCACGACACAATAACTATTACAGTGCTTGTCTGGTGTAACCTAAACTAATATCAAACTCGAGTAAAACCTATACATTCAGTTCTAGACATCTTTTAGCTTTTCACTATAACTGCTAGCTTCAGTACATCATCAATGAGGTTAAGAAAATACTCTGAGTAAATATGATGAATTATCATCAAAACATAAATTTTATTTCCAACAACTTTTATTCCCAAGGATTCCACATTCTCTCATTTTGGCTTTACTTTTTCACTACGCAATAGGAAAGGACTGGATTCCACGAGCTTCTTTTTGTGGTCCTAATCCTTGTGTTCTCTAACCATTAATCTCATAAACTCTTGCTCATGGGTTTCTACGAGAACCTCTCATTCCCTAGACCTCTCATCCTTTATCTCCACGAATTTAACATCTCAAGAACCATAAGTCATCATGCAACGTTCAGGCCTATTGTCTAGGGGTTCTAACATCTTAATAGCTACTACATCATTGTTCAACCATAGAGTGATTTCCCCATTATCATAATCCATGATCACCCGGCTGGTCACTTAGAAAGGTCTACCTAATAGAACTGGGCATTAGGATCCTCCAGTACGTCTAAAACTGTGAAACCTATCGGGAATGTGAATCCTCCTGCCTTGATTGTGTAATTTTTAGCAGACCGGCATGCATATCTCAGGTTCGATCAGCAAAGGACATGGACCGAGTTTGGTCCATGGTCACCGGAATCTTAATTTTCTGACAGAGGGAGAAAGGTAGAATATTGCAACTCGAACCGAAGTCGCAGAGCCCTAAACCTACAGATATACCATTGATTGTGATTGGGAGTCGAAATGTCCCTGGGTCTCCTAGCTTCACTACGGTATCAGAGTCTAGGTAATCCTCAGGCTCTAAAAACATAGAGTCTAGATCCTTTTCAGAATCATCGGGATCTTAATAAGAAGATATGTCATTTAACTCAAACAAAAATGTACCTAGGCGATAAGTTTCATACTCAATCAGGCATTCTTCGGCTTCCTATTTAAGTGATTCTTTCTCCTCCTCCACACGTTTCTTGTCTGCATCATATTGCTCTATGACCTTTGATCCTGGGTACATGGAGATTGGTTTGATATTCAACATTGTACGAGGCATCGTGTTTGACCTGTCTTGCCTTTACCAACTATTACTGACTGAACATCTGAAGTGTCCCGAGATTCCTACGAAAGAGACAAAAGAAAAAAAAAGGTTAGCAACTTCCGCTTCAGTTGGGATTAGACCCAACTGTTGCAGACAACTAACTAAAACTAATAGGGATATAAACATATTCACAAAGGCTATCAGAACATGATTTTTTCACCTTCGGTATATCGAGGGCAACCCACGGTAAACCGGGCTTAGAATTTCTTATTCTGGTAGTAAAACGATGCAGGTTTATTTCAGGACGGCTCAAGACTCAATAAGAAAAATTAAAAGAAAACAACAACTTCTTAATTATCGTTAAAAACGTTAATTCTTGAAATTGGTCACTGTCCCCGGCAACGGTGCCAAAAACATGATGTCGCGCGTGTAAGTCCCTTATACTAGCAAGAGTAATAGGTCAATAGTAGTATGGCAAGGGCGAATCATGGTCGATCCCACAGAGACAATGCAACTCAAGTATAAACGAATCTCACGTAACTAAGAAATCAAATACGGTCGTTAACCAAAAATAAACATAAAAGAAACATGGTATTCCTTCCCCATCCCACCTATCTACTAACTTGGTCTAGTTCATCCTTAAAGTAAATCAAATGCTTTAATTCAGTTTTAGCTACGGGTGCATCTCCTAACCCTATCTACTTCCATTGTAAGGACAACAGACAATCTATGCGTAACTAACTGCCTTTGTTGGTTGTATTAGTTCATACACAATAAGATGCCGGCACATGACCGAAAACCTCCCTAAGCAGCTATTGACTATGACTAGCATGATCCTAGGGATCCATCAAAACTATGTCCTAATTAACACTTCACTAGCACACCTTCATGTTAATTTACAAATACAATAAGCAGATTGGCCAGATCTAACCTACTTTTAATTAAACATGTCGATCAACATAGCTGACGTTGAATCTCCAGATTAAGGTGACCGAAAATTTGCCTCGGTAACTCGGTATAGACCACCTATTTACCAGGAGGGGTGGTTCTTAATCGGGAATCTACATTTCTTCATTTAGATTAATTCAAGTAAATTATGGGGTTGTTAAACATCTAGATTAACTATAACACATAAACACAAGTAGATCTACCATAATAAGACATAATAGAACGTTCAAAGCTACATACCTTCAATTATGGAGATCTACCTTGATCCAATCAAGCTAGATATGGTGAAGAAGGGAAGGAAACAAGAAAAGAAATCACAAAAAGCTTAAAGAAACTTTATTTCAACAAAACTTGATCAAAGTATAAGATATTGTATAATATGATATGATGATCACAATCAGTTCGATCTGCTGCTTTATATAGATACATTAGCCGACTTATGACTCAAATAAACCCTAACCAACCTAGAAGATGCGGCAGACTTCAGTTTCTTGTCCTCCAAGGTCTCGTTAAACCAGGCCTAGGCCACAGTTTACGGGCCCAGCTATTCATCTCTTTTTCTGGCAGATTCTTTTTTGGATTTCATTCACTTGGCCCAATGTCTTCCTTTCTGCCCATATCCATCCTTAGCTGCTCTAGACTTTGGTACATCCTGAAAATGGTATAAAAAAGGTAAAAATAGTACAAAATCTCTGTGATAATAATATTGATGCAGAATCGTAGACCTAAAATCATGCACATAGCATTTAACACATATTCCATAACATATTGAGCCTATCTATCCTCTCTTGAGTATAATTTGGGGTAAATAAAGGTGTAATTAATGGTACTATTTAGAGCGTTATCAGCTATTTTCAAGTTCATTAATATGCAAGTAAAACTGAGTTTATAGTCAGCTGTTTTCAAGTTCCTTAAGCTAACTTCTATAAAACTGATTTTGAGCATTAACTTAGTTTTAACACATATTCATAAACTGAGTACTATACCTTCATCTGATCACTATTGACTAGATTAGAGTTCACCAATCTATATTAATAAATTAACTAAGTTACATTGTCCTTATGTAACATAGTCCTTCAATATAAGATCTTTAAAGTCAGTTTTGGCCATCACAGACTTGCCTGAATTCTGACCTTATAGTCTCGGCGTTTAGTCTTCATAAACTGAGTTCGAACCCTCACTTCTCCAGTCCTCAAAATTGAGTCTAGTCTCTCAGTTCGTCATAACTGAGTTTGGTCCCCAAGTCTTTAGTTTTCTGTCTTGTAGATGATCAACAGAGTTTGCTCCCTCATAAACCATTCTTAAGTTTTAAGTTATGTATCCTCTCTATTACAGTGCTTGTCTGATATAAACTATATAATAATCAGACTCTAATAAATCCTATATATTCAATTTTTTAGACATCTTTTTGCTTTGCACTATAAGAGCTAGTTATGGCACTTCATCAATGGGATTTAAACAAATAAACAATAAATGGATGAATCATAATCAAAACTAAATTTTATTTCCAACACCTACGAATGTTGAATTTTATCCTCTTTGAATCATGTTGCCAAATAACCCGTATAATGTCGATTACCCGCTCTCTAACCCGGAAATACGACCCGATTTCCAAAAGAAAAAATGGTGTACTGAATTTTGTCTCATCCCACATTCTCTTGCATTTTCCAATAAACTTCCCAAAACACACAACGTAAAATCGCTGCCAGAACGTGCTTTCTCCCTGCCATAATTTATGCAAAATCTCTAGGAATGCAACCATCACCGTTGTGAAACCGGTCTTTTCTATCTGCCGCATTATCTTCCTTCCATTAATGTATCCTCAATCAACTTATGGGGGATAGGTCCGGTTATACGGACAAGCTTACTGGAATATAAGGTCGATGAAAAATCCTGAACACCAGACGAACGGGAGTTTATTTGTGTGTCGAATTATTCGGTTCACCCACAACTCTTGCGGTCGCACTTTCAATTCGCTGGTCATAG